>VZTY01002948.1:0-22810 GCA_013400935.1 Turnix velox | reverse complement strand
TGTCCTGTCCTTCCTTTTCCTACCATTCACCTTCTCCAGCATCTCTGCTTCCTTCTCTCATGCATCTGTGCTTTGATTATAAGCTCTCTGGGAACTCCTGGGAGGTGCAGGCTTCCCCAGAGAGGCAGCAGTCAGGGTCTGCACTAGCCTCTATAGAAGCAATGCTTCCCATCCACTCATCCCAATGTGCTTGTGTATCAGTGAGGGAGCGAGTTCCTTGTAAATGCCTCCAAGGGTCAAGCACAACTTTGCCTTTGATGCTTAATAAAGTTTGGAAATCAAATGCACTATGTAAATGTTGTTATTATCAGGTAGGCATGTTCTGGTTTTCTTCCAGGAGAAGTCATCTGCTGAAGGTGGCTGGTATTAGAAGCAGGTCTCGCTCAGCATTCAGCTTTGCAGCAAGAAGACTGACATAAGAGCTTGGCACACAGCAATGAAAGAGGATGCGATCTGATTTGGCAAATTAGCCCCTGGGATGATGCAGTTGCCATATGTACCTAGGTGCCAAATTTCAAATGGAGCAGAGTGACCTGACCCTGACCTTTGTCTCAAAGCACTAAATTCCCTCTCCAGGGAGCCTCTCTAGCCTGAAGCGTGTTTCAAAGCTGTGAAGAGAATAAACGTATTCACCTGGGGGATATTTAAAGCAGAACATTTGTTTTCACTTATGCCGAAATCTAAGGAGAGTTTTGGTAGAGTTTTTGCATGTCATTCATTCCAACAACAGGTTTTGCAACTCTTCTAATGCAGGTGTCTGAGGCCTGTGCAAATCTCTCTGGTTGACCACAAGTATCTGATGAACTCTCTGTTCTAGCCAATAATTTGCCCAACCTGGGATTTTTCAAACAAAAGCAAACATCATCATCTTTCTCACTGTTTACCAAAGACACTACACTACAAGACAAGGAAACTGCCAGATACTAAACTTTGCTATTTTTAACAAATAGACTCAAGAAGTTTACTAGTAGCATCATAAATAATTTAACCTACACTTTCCAGAAGCTGAACCAAGTGCTTTGTTTAGGTTTGGTTGTTGTTTTTATTTTATTTTTTTTCTTTTAATCCTTGCAATGCAAACTAGAAGTTAACTTGCTAATTTTAAACAATTGCTTAGTGGGTCACCAAACAGCAAGTCAGACAGGTTACACAGAAGAATGAACGCTAGCTAGAGGCAACATATGGAGCTCTCTGAGCCTTAGACTAGTATTATGATACCCAAAACACAGGAACTGTAAAGAAAAACAAGTGAAGGGAAGGAAAGATTCAAAAACAAGGCATATCAATTAAAGTGGTTCTACAACACAAAACATCTTCATATTTTTACAGTCCAGTTCAGCAATGAAAAACCACTTAAGCTTCATGTGGATGTGTTTTCACTTGGCTTTTGGCTTTATGATTGTAGTTGACTTGCACTGATTTTTTTTAAGTTCCCTGGTACAGGCAAAGCTGGAGACCAAACATGTGCCTGCTCTTCTGGAAAGCAGCATCATTCCTAGAAAAAACTGCTTCACTTTTTTCCAACCCACTCAAAGTTCAAGAGTTTGAAAACTTACCCAAACACTTTCTTTAGATTCAAGCTGTGCTTGAAAGAGACGGCAGAAGTATTCAGAGAAAAGTTGAGAGATGAACTGAAAGCAGCACTATGGGCCATACAGTCAGGTGTGGGAAAGGCAGCAGTATAGAGAAACCAGGCCTCCATTTAGGCAGCTAACTGAAATACATCTTTATTTTAAGGACTTGAGTCACTTCTGAAATGCATCATTTGTTTAAATTACAGGAAATAAAGGTTTACAGCCAGGGATAAGCCTGGCAAACCTTGTTAACAAAAAACAATGGTTTTGTACAATCTGCAGAACCCCATCTGTGAAAGGCTGATATATCTCTAAAAGTAGCAGTGAAAGAGCTCTGCTAAATGGTGTTTCTATCCAAGTTTCACACAGAAAACATCTGTTTGCACCCTAAAACATACATAGGTATTTGATAAACATTTTCTTTCTTCTCACTTTAGGCTGACTCTTTGCCTGACGCAAAATTTAACACTACTTTTTATAGAGCCTCACCGATTTCATCTGCTGTACTGCCAGGAATGAAAAAAACCCACAAAGCTTATGGATGCAATACAAAGAATTTTTTAAAAAACTGTGAAAAAACACTAAGGGTTGTGCACATGATTTAAATTAAGCTCTCCTTTTGCATGCATGCTTTAGCTGTGTAGTAGAACCCTTTTTGTTTTCAAAATCTGGCTCTCTTCTCTCCTCAGTCCCCTCCAGCAATCCCTTTGCAGGCTCTAGTTCCCTGTCACCACATCAGGACCAAACCTCCTCTCTGCAGCACCAGCTGGATGCCAACAGGAAACGCCACAAGTACAAATGGGACACGCTTTTGCCATCTTCCATCTTCCCTGCTTCTGAACTTTGCTGGCAGCAATGACGACAAATAAGTGGGAGAGCACCCTGGGCTGAACTGTTTCAGCTGAAATTAACCCAAATAATTCAGTCTGAAGAAGATGTTCAACAAAGGAATTCATGATGACAAAGACTGGCCAGATTGTAAGCACACAAAAGCAGAGCCTCGTGGTGTAAATTGTGAGACAACCTGAACATCTGGCTTTTCTTCCTGTCCTGTTTACAGGGGGGGTGGGAAAGACCTCTGTGTTTGGTGACTTTGAATAGAATGAAGAGAACATGACTCTCAAGCTCCCCTAAAATGAACAAGGATAATTTGTGTGACAGTAAAGTGTGTCAGAAGGAAGCTTCTAGGAGAGCACAAAGTTAGCTCCACATGACAGAGACAAATGCCATTTCAAGGAAAAAAACTGTGCTGAGATTGGACATGATTTTCCACACTCACCTTTAGAAAATAACCCTGAATTTTACTGTGATAAAAAAACATTGAAAGACAAGTATTTTTACCTTGCCTTGGCAACTTCAGAAGAAAACTAAGAAAAAATCATAGGAACAAACAAAACACTCATAAAACCCCCTTGCTGCACGATACAAACTGAAGCAGAGGATACACTAAAACACTGATTCATCAGCAACACCTCTGAACCTGCTATTGAAAATGTCTTTTCCCATCACCTCCCCATTCCTACCAGCAGACTAAAGCTGCAGTTAAAGAAGTGGATGTGTTCTACAAGCCTTCCTTGTCTGCAGCAGACCCACATCCAGCTATTTACTAGGTAATCCAATTACTCTTATGAGACCTTACTCCATGTGTTTACTTCTAGTAACAGGGAGAGCCTACCAATCAGGGTGTTTTTCTTAAGATGCATAACTCTATTCCTCTAATGTTATTACAAAACAAGGGTACTGCACAAAGCATTGCATCTCCTTTGCATCTTCCCATCTCTCATAATTTTCCAGTCATCTGGGGAGGAATTACATGCCCAACCACAAAGGAGAGCAGGTTGAGACCAGTTTCTGGCACTCACTTCTTGCACCATGCTTTCTTCCAGGCTAACACTGGGGAGGAGCTCCTCATTAACATCTACATAGCTGCCTCATTATTTTCCTCCTAATTTTGCTTTACAGTGATGCCACTGATGGCAGTCAGGCCTCTAGGGTATGATTAGGCCACTGCTTACCATGTTGGCTTATGCTCTTTAGAGCATGCACATGCTCTCTCTTGTATTTTCTCTGGAATATATGCTCCCTGAAGTGGGGATAGACTTCTGGAGAGGATGCATACAAACATCTGATCATGAGAAAGCCCATCTGAAGAAACTTTTACAGAACCAGAAACTACTGCCTACCTCCTCTGTGCCTGGTGGGTGTAGGCTCTGCTACAGGCTGTACATCATCCACACCATGGGCACCAGCCAGGTACAGAATCCAAAGCCATTCTCTCTGCCACATGTCACCTTCACCCTTTGCAGGAAGAGGCACCAAGGAACACCGCTTTCCTGTCTGAGGCTTTACTAAGCCCTGGAAACATCACAGCTGCCTTTGTAGAGCACCTGATCTGCACAGGCATCCCAGTAATCAAATGATGGCAGTAGCTTCAATGATATTCCCCCACCCCTGTACACAAGGCCACCAGCCCAGGATTACCTAGGATGGTTTAATTATGTGCCAAAACAGCTGCAAAGCTTTATGGGGTCTTAGGGTAGTTGTTCTTTAGATAGGAGGAGGGAAAGGAGAAGCAATTAACCACAGAGCAAACTGTGGTGGCAGGGAAGCACACTATCATAGACAGACATGACCAAGATTAAGGACTGATATATAGAACTCTGTTTTTTCTCAAAGGGCTTCCTTTCATTACTTGTCACCTGGAATGGAGTCACTGTGACCTGTTATATATCCTACACTCCTCATGCCACCAAAGATGATAGATCATTTCCTGTACTCACCTCTTTATCAAACAAAAATGCTATTCTGTCACTATTTACCTATACTTCTGTGTTAAGGGACCATGATGGCCCAAGACGAAGCTAAGTATACTCTTGATGACACTGGTTGAAACCTTAGTAATATACACATTAAAAAATTAAAGAGAATTTTAGTACTAACTTCAAACAGGCCAGAGTTTCACCCATAAGAATACAGTGTCTGAAAGACCAGAGAGTAGCAAAGTCCAAGGGAAAAATTCTTTTAATTCACCTTGTCTCAGATATTTTGCTCTCCTTGATTCAATCAAAAGGTCTCTCAGCTTTGCAAAACATCTGTAGAGGAAAAAGCCCACCACAATGAACACTTCACTCGATGCTGACTTTCCACAATGAGAGCTCATCAATGGAATCTGTAAGCTTTAAGAACTCCACCAAACATGTCTCACACTTTGCTTTGTAAATTATTTTTTTGCATGGCAAGCAATACCTAATTATTCATGTGCTGCCATTTTTTTTTAAAGTTAACATTTTTCCCAACCTTAAGACCACAAGATGCTCACCAGAGCAGTCCTCCAGGCTTCGATGAGGTCTCCCACACTGCTAGATTTTGAAAATTTTGAAAATGATGTGTTAAACACATAAAACAGCTAGTGACAAGGGAAAAATTTTCCCCTCCACAGTTTCCCCTCCAGTGTTTGCATTTTCTCAATCTATGCTCAATGGTATTGCCAACCTGAAAACAATGCATTCAAGGAAAAAATATGCTTTTGTGTGATGGGATTTCCAGTGGAGCCCAAAGGACTTTGGTATCCACAGACCATAAAGGAAGTCCAGAGAACAAAATGCTTAACATCTTCAGCCTCCTTTGAATTCCCAGCCCTACTGAACCAAGAATAAAGAAAGCCTGGCCCATAAGCAGGAATCCACTAATTAAAGAGAAATGGGGCTTATTTGTCTTGGTTTCTGAAGTCACAGTTCTCTCCACTTCTGAAAACACAAGTTTCTCACCAGTTCTTTTCTGCCCTTGGTCTGTGACCTAAGCAGCTTAAATGATACACAGATTTTGGTCAAAATCTGCTCCTTATTTACTGGACCTCAAATGTGCAAGCAATTACTGAATGGGTCTCGTTTATTGAATAAAAGTATTTAGGCATTATGTTTACAAAGGCCTAGAAACATTAAAATCTAGTGAAAAACAATTATTTTTACAGAATACATCTGCAAGCAATATGAAGTCATTTTGTTTTTGTAAAATTCTCTGTAATAGACTTATTGTTGATGTGGAAAATGTTCACATTGCAGCAGCGAATTATTTTGAAATGCCAAACTTAATAAAGGAGAAATTATTGCAAATAATATCACAACCCTGAAGAAAAAAAACCCCAAAATATCAGTGGTTTCCTGACTAGTCAATCCTCTTCAGACTGGCAGACCTCTTCAGACTAATCAGGAAGAGTTAGACAAATAGTTACTTTATTACAGAGGCTGTCAAATAAATCAGAATCTGGCGAGCAACTGTAGCTGAGCCCTGCAGCCTGGCTGCCTTCTCTTCCTGTGAAACCAAGGCAGTTACAGCAGCCCCACGTACGTGTGTGTGTGTCTGCAGAGCAACGTGCAGGCTTTGGGCCTCCAAACAAAACTTCTTCCCAGTTCAAGCCAGCATTTTTCTTGGCTTCCTCAGGTTCTGTTGTGGAACACGACTGAGAGAAGAAATGTTTTCAAACCAATTAATTTGAGTCACTGCTGTTATTTTTACTGGAGAGCTCTGAAGCTCAGCTCACAAAGGGTAATGAGAAAATAATGTTTTTAACAACATCATCAGAGGAATTAGGCCATGGACTTGAACTACATTATCTGGTTCTTGCTGCAGAGTTATTTTGCCCCTAAAATGTTTGCTCTTTCCAGTGGCACAATGAATGGGAACTTTTCCTAAGGAACTAGCTGAGACATGGCCACAACTGAAGGTGACACAAGAGAGAGTTTCAACCATCAGCCACAAGAGATGGTGCTTGTGCTGTTACTCTCTGGACTCCAAACATGTCCCTAATGGCAATAGGTTTTGCCAGCATGGGAATGAATAAAAACTAAGGTCTTGCTTCAGCAGGGCACTAGGGTACACTCAATCTGATGTCCCACAGCATTTCTGTAGGTATTTAAACTGATACAGAAGAGACTTGGGTATAGAATTTAACTTTAGCATTACCCAGTCTTTTTGATGAATAGAGGGAAGAAGAGTGCTGTGCTGAGAGATAACAACATCACCTTCTGCACCTCCACTCAACCCACACTGTGTTGCTCACCTACATCAAACAGTATTGGTTTGAAAGGTGACCACAAGGCAAAGGGAAGGCAAAAAGGAAAAAGGGCAAGGATGGAAGAGGAAAGTTTGAAATTAACATCCAGAATGGGTCTAAGGAACACTGGGGCTTCCAGTCCTGCTTGAAATACTTCCACACAAATCCATTATATGGAATATATTTAGCAGCTGAACAGCTAAGAACCCTAGTTTGAAACTGCAGACTGCCCAGACAAGAACTGTACTGCTTCTGCATATGTTACATCCATGACAACGCCAACTAGCAGCACTGACAAATTAATTCAACACCAGTGATGTTGCACTTTCTAACAAGACAGGATGTAATAACTGTTGAAGCTAATAAGATGGCTTAGAAACATCCTTTTTTGCCCTGGACCACATTAAAAAGCAACCAGCGCAGATGGACTTGCACCTGCTTGTAGATGAAAGCAGCAGCTATTGTGTGCTATTCTTAATGTGAATTAACTTCTAATACAGATCTGCCTCAGTACTAATTGACTTTACAGTGCTTCTAAAAATAAATGTTCATCTAGTTGGCAGGCATGCCTCTCTCTTTCCCCTGGTCTCAATATGGAGAGAGAACACCACTAGCACAGTTGGTGAACTCCTGTCCACTGCTGGTAGAAGAGCTGCTGACTACTGGTATTTGTCTCCTAAAACCAAGCTACTTCATGCAAAACCCACCTCCCCAATTTCAGCTGCAGCCTATGCTGTAAGAAATGAACAAGCTGTCACAAGGTAAATTCAACTGCTCCCCAACAGCAGCCTGCATGCCTGTTCCTACACCCTGACAAGTGCCATGTAACCCACATCTCAAGGGAGCAGCTTGCTTAGAGAGGGGATGCTGTAGGAGCTCTTCATTTCTCATAGAATCATAGAATAGTTTGGGTTGGAAGGGACGTTAAAGATCATCGAGTTCCAATCCCCCTGCCATAGGCAGGGACACCTCCCACTACATCAGGCTGCTCAGTGCCTTGTCCAGCCTGGTCTTGAATACCTCCAGAGAGGGGGCATCCACAACCTCTCTGGGCAACCTGTTCCAGTGCTTCACCACCCTCACTGTAAAGAATTTCTTTCTTATGTCAAGTCTAAATCTACCCCTTTCCAATTTACATCCATTGTTTCTAGTCTTCCCATCCGATATCATATTAAAAAGTCCTTCCCTTGCCTTTCTGTAGGACCCCCTCAGGTACTGATAAGCTACTACAAGGTCCCCCCTGAGCCTTCTCTTCTCCAGGTTGAGTGCATTCCTGGGGTGGACAGTGTGAGGTAGAGAGCCATGGTGGGCACAGGGCAGGCTGTACGGGCCAAGATGCAGGAAACCTCCTTCCATCTCCACCAGTGCAGCTCCCAGGATACAGCTCCCCACTCTGTGGACAGGCACGCTGAAGGGCAACTGTCCTCCTCCTATATGCAGCCTATTTCCCATTTCCTTCCCAATTTTTCTTTATCATGTATTTCTTTTGGCTTTTAAGTGGAAACAAGTTTTTACACATCTGTTCAAGGTGCCTTGCCCTTCCGTCTGGTTTATACTGTACATCATCACCTATTGTCCTGCCGTGAGCCAGTTTCTGAGCCATTGATGGCTGTTGGCAATGATGTATGAAGCAGAAACAAAGGCAGAGTTCCAAAGACTTTGAAAAGCTGACGATAACTATGAACATTGTTTTGACTAAACACAGACATAGACACCGAGAAGCCGTCACTTTTTCCAACCTTGCTCTCCCTGTTTGGAGCCACTTTCTAATTCATTGCAGTTGAGCAAAAGATCTCTGTGTGTTAAGAGTTCAAAGGAAACATCCATCCAAAAAACATTTTGATACTCCACCACCTTAAAAGACACTTCACTGAAGAAGTTATGAAAACATGCTCCAATGCCTTAGACAGAATAAGACTTTCAATGTAATACGTAAAGCTTTATGACTTCTTAAAGCAAAACCAAAACATATTCCAGTTCACCTATAGGTAATTATTTTTTCAGGAATTGTCTATCAGCAGCAGAGACAGGGTGCAGAAGACAAACATCCAAGGGTTAGTTTGGGCTCAGACATCCAGACTTGCATGGAGATGGGTCAGAGCATAGAGCTAAACAAAAAGACCAGCAATTTTTGTCCCACCACCACCTCTGATGTGAGTTACCTGCAGGACCACAGGTAAGTCACATTTTCATAGAATCATAGAATATGGTGATCAAGAGATCACCTACTCCAATCTCCCTGCTGGAGCAGGAACACGTAGATCAGGTCACACAGGAAGGTATTCAGGCAGGTTTTCAATGTCTCCAAAGAAGGAGACTCCATAACCTCTCTGGCCAGCCTGTTCCAGTGTCACCCTCACCATGAAAAACCTCTGTGGCTATTAATAAGAAAAAGAGACAGTTTAAAATCTTTGTCAGTTACCAAAGGTTACTCTGCACTCTTATCCTCACATGATACCCTTAACTCAGTTTATATATGACTGGGATCCCTTTCAATTTTAAGCTAATGTTCTTTTATATTTATAATATTCAGGATAGCTGCACATGCTTGATTACCCTTAAACACTTATCACGATTCCATTTAAAAATAAATGAATCCCATTTAAAAATGACTTGTCCCCATCTTCTAGTATTTATAGACAAGGACATATGGGGCCAATTTCTCTCATTATTAGCAGCATGTCTGAGACTTAAATCATTTAAATTATTCATTGACAGCAATTGGGCTACCCATACAAACTTCTACTTAGAGAAGGATTCCCAGTGATAGGACCAGTCAAGTGGATGAAGAAGGCTGAACAAGATTTTGGGATTTTGGGTGAGGAGTAATTTTAAAAATCTAACCCCATCTTCACTGATAAATATAATTTATAATTTAATTTCAACATGGCTATTCTGAATGGCACTGACTACCATTAACACAACCCAAGCTTGCTGCAAGACATTTCTAAGCACCAAGCAACGTGGGGCTTTTCAGCATGGGTTTTGGGTGTTCCTGACCGTGACCAGACACAGGTGGACATCTCTGCAGAACCTGGGCTATGAAAGCTTCCACAAAGAACAAAGCTGACTCCAAGCAAATGAAGAAAAGCATCTCTAAGCAGCAGAAACAGCCCATCTTTGGTATGACTGTTCCAGCAACACTGAAATCCAAGACAGAAAATTGATAAATCAACTGCACTGCTGAGCTTGGACTGACAAAGGCTGTAAGCATATAAAACACTGCTACACCCTCAGAGAGTACTCTGCTATTTGCCTGCCTCACCAGTAGAAGACCTTGAGCTAACTGTCGGTGTGTTTTCAATCAGTGGAGTCAGACAGAGGAAGAATAGGAGTCATCCTTCATGGGAAAAAAAGTTATTCTTTGCAACATTTTATTTTTAATTTAAAAGATATGTTTCTTGCTCTCTTCAGAATGAGCCCAAGGAACATCTGTAATCATTTTTAAGTCACATTATATTTCACAGCTATGTGGGTAAATTACTATTTTCCTGCACAACTAAATCTTTATCATGGTAACAGCAGACAGTAAACACCACCAGCACCTAGCAGTCACGATGCATCTTAGGAAAACACTGTCTAGGCTCATGGAACAAGAATCTTTCATGTTTCAGCCCAATCTCTCATCCCTGCCCAGCACCACCTCCAAGGCCCAGAATGTACCAGACTTTGACCTTTTATGTGATCTTGATAATGAAGATTTTGTTTTGTTTCTTTTTCCCCTAAGAAAGGCAAAAGGGTTAGTAAGTCTTTAAACTCTCAGTTCTTAAGGCTGTTAATATTTCACATTGCCAGCAGGGAAAGGAAATAAAACTGCCAGTAGCTATCCAGATAGATTTTAAAATCCCCTTCCCTCCCCCTTCTCTCTGCCTCCCTCAGCTTCAGAGGATATTTTCCCCGCAAATTGGTTTTAAATTAAGGAAGGTGATGAAGGCAATGTGCCGTCTCAGCATTTTCCCAGGTGCACTTAATCTAATTTCATTAAGGAGATCAGGACAGATGATCGCTACAGTCGAAACATTAAGTCTGTCCATTTTTGTATAAAAAACCATTAAGTCTGTCAAAGTGTCGGCGGGTGGGCTGTTTATTATTGGAAATGAAAGCGCGCTTTGCTTCCCCAATAAGCTGTCAGGAGTAGTAAACCACAAATTAAGTCAGCTGCTGCCAAAGATTTAGGCAAAGATCTCCAAATAATTTTGATGCAGGTAGGGGAAAGGCTAAGGAAACAGAGACTATATGACTGGAAAACAAGTTTTTTCATATGTTTGAGAATGTTCAATCTGACTCATGGATATGATCAAGCATCAGTGGATATGATCAAGCATAACTGCTGATGCTTCTGACACACAGTGTTAGTGGGAATTATGCACTGCAGAGCCCAAACAGCAGAGTTCACACCTTTGCTTTAACCTGCACTAATCCTGGTGGGACTCCTCATCTTGTCTCATGAAGACAGTAGCTTATGCAGAGTAAAAGTTTCATTAAAGCCACTGCTACGTTTTGAACCTATGCACATCTTTGACTAAAAGTAAAAGCACATTTCTCAGATAACCATACAGATATCACACAAAACGAGAAGAAATCTATCAAAATGTAGAAACTATGGAATGCATTATAAAAATCAAGAAAGAAATCAAGTGAAGCTTGATTAAATTTCCAGGCACTACAAATTCAAATGCAAACAGTAGAAAATGCTAGATGGAATTACACCATCTTTACAGTACATAAAGAGAAAACAATAATCACTGATATAGAATCAGGAGTGTTACTCAAGCCACAGCTTTGTGATGAGAGAGAACTGCTATGTTTGCAGGTAACTAAAGTCATGTACTGCTCTGGGCATCAAGAATGGGCAGAGCAGAGGAAGATTTATTTTTTGCATCCTAGGTGGAACAAGGGAACACAGCCTGCTTCACAGGCAGAGACTTCTGCAGAGCTGCAGGGATTAGGGGGAGTGGGAAAGGCAGGAGGAAACCAACACACACCATGACAAGAAACCCTGGGTAGACTGGGGCTAAAGGCTCAGAGGTGAATGAAAAACATGGAAAACTCCTGCAGAGAAACCTAGCCTGCATTTTATTACCAACAGGACCCAGAGGCAAGAACTGCTGGCAAGGTCCAAAACCAGACTTCCCAAGCTTTGCCCTTCATGCCTGTGTGGGACACACAATGACGCATATCATGTTCTTCTGTATTATTTGACTAGGTAAAACAAATCTCCAATCCAGTAATGAGAAACTTGGCAAGCCAAATGATTGCAGCTACTGGAGTGTGCATCCTCCCAAATTCTCACCCTTTCAGAATCTTTATGCTTAATTAAATAATTCAGTTTAATTAATTGAATTGCCTAACTCCTCTACCAATTCCTATCACCTGCCTATTGTGTTATGTCCTAGCTGATCACCTTCCAAGGAGTTACTGCCATTACACAGGTAGCCCTTTGGATTTATGGCTGCATTATAATGGTCTTTCTTGACATGGGCTGTACAAGATAACTGTCTTCCCTGCTGCCTCAGATCTTAGAAATACCTTCACAAGGTCCCTGCAAAATAAGAAAACTCTTGTGGATGGCGAGCTGGGAACAGGAATATTTTAAAGAACAGAGAAAGCAGAGAATTAGGGATATACTGACTGCCAGTGAGAGAACTGGTATTATCCTGTCTTGTCCAAGAGCTCTCTGTAAGAACTCTTCAGTCCTTTTATGCGAGCTAATGATGGATTTCTGTCACCAAACTAGAAGGCTCTTCTCATTGTTTGCTCTGAAGTATTTTTCCCTACATTTTCAAGAATGAATATGGACACCACAGACTGCCATGACTCAGCTTGTCACATACAGAGTAATGCACTTAAAATGTGAGTTTTTGTCTGTGTAACAGAAAACACTAAATCTCAGGGGGAGGGGAGAACATTGGTGCTGATGACTGGAGACTTTCTTTTTTTCAACTGCGTTCTTGCTCTACTTAAATACAAAGGTCAAGAAGGGCCATTATTACTAATACTTTTTACCGGACCCTGTTGGTGGGAAGGACAGTTTGTAGCTCTCCTTTCCTCCTGGAAGGGTTCCCAGGGTGTAACTCCAGTCTCAGAACAACAGAAGCCATGGAGATGCCAAGGCTCCATCTGACTTTTCTCAAAGAGGGACTGAGTGAACTGGGAATGCAGGGGGCATGCATGATGCTATTTTGCTGGTCAACCTGTTCATAGAAAATGATGGAATAAAATAAATCCACTAATTGGTGAAATTTTGTCAACAACATCACATTTGCCTGTTCATAGCACCTAAAACTTTCCAGGGCTACAAGGTTATTTTAAATTCTGTATCTTCATATTGTTTAAAAAGCAGATCTGTTTTTAATAACAACAAGCAGCTCGTCTGTCAGAGACTTTCTCCATGAAGAGAACCAACCACATTTATCCAGTTATTATTATATGGGAGTCAGGTGTCTCAGTGGTTTTCACTCTGCATCACTGCATTTTAGTTCTGTAAGAATTAAATCCTAGAAGAAACACCAATTCTGTGAAGATATCAGTATATGCTATACTGCTGGTCTGATTGGATTGCTGCTTTGTTAAACTTTCAAATAAGCTCCTCCCTACGACTCACCACTGTGCCTTTTGCTAGAAAGAATACCTTCCCATTCACAGCCATAAAGCCACCAGGTTTTCCCTCTCAAATGCCTCCTAAAACTTTCCCTCTTGCCTTAATACTTGCAAAAACCACAGCCAGACAACAAAGAAGCTGCTGACATACCGAAACAGTGCCACTGTTAACACCGTGCCTCCTATTTATCTGAGTCCCTTCACTGTCTCTAATCTCATCCTGAAGTGGCAAGTTCTGCATCAACATGGCACACAGCAGGATGGGCATCCAGCCTGTAGTGGAGTGATGGCAGCACTGCCATACTGCTCTTCTTCAATCCATCAAAGGCTGAATTGCACCCACTCATGTGCTACTGCACAATTAGAATCATAGAATAGTTTGGGTTGGAAGGGACCTTAAAGATCATCGAGTTCCAACCCCCCTGTCATAGGCAGGGACACCTCCCACTACATCAGGCTGCTCAGTGCCTTGTCCAGCCTTGCCTTAAACACCTCCAGAGAGGGGGNAAGGGCTCAGGAAATGTGGACTCTGGGATCAGTTCCTTGGCCTGAACATCATCTCATCCTCCAGGATCCTGAAGGACTCTGGTTCTCAGGAAATTTGGACTTTGGTATCAATTCCCCCATTTAATCTCCTGTAACATCTCATCATCAGCCACTCTCCACCCAGCCTGGATCTGTGCTTGGGATTGCTCTGACCCAGCTGCAGGTCCTTGCACTTCCAGGTGCTTACTGGACTCTGCTATTAGCAGCACAGCAAACAACAGCATGGCAAAGCTGAATTCACATCACCACAAGCAGGGTCTAACAACCTCACCATTCTACTGCAGAAAGTGGTGTGAAAATACTACTATAGAAACCTCACTTCAAAACTTTTTGCTTCCAACTCATAGAGGCACCTGAAGGGGCTAAAGGAGGGACTGCTTGCTAGGGCATGCAGGACAGGAAATGGTTTTAAACTAGAGCAGAGCAGGGGTAGATTAGACATTAGGAAGAAGCTCTTCACAGTGAGGGTGGTGAGACACTAGAATGGGTTGCCCAGAGAGGTGGTGGAGGCCCCACCCCTGATAACACTAAATGCCAGGCTTGTGGAGGTTTTGAGCAACCTGATGTAGTGCAGGATGCTCCTGCTCACTGCAGGGGGTTGGACTACATGGCCTCTGAAGGTCCCTTCCAACCCAACACAGTCTGTGATTCTATCCATCTCAAAGTCTGCTTGCTATAGCTAAAACACAAACTACAGGACAAACAAATGGTAAATACTGACTCAAATAAGAAATACAGTGTCATTTTTTGTACATCTTACTTAGCACCACATTCAATGAAGAAATGCCTGATATGTAACACCTGATTTGGAGAGCTCACTTACACTGCAGGGCCATGTAATTAAGCTGACAACCCACAATTTTGCACACAGCAGACACAAGGCCAAGACTGAAAGAACAGGTGAATTAGTTCTGAAAGAAAGAAATTGGCTTTTTTTTTTTAAATGCAATTTTGAACACTGTTATAAAGAAAAAAATAGAGCAACATTTTTGAGTAACAAGCTGAGATTACTCATTCCCTTGTTTTACACAAGTTGACTTTTGGCTTTCTGCAGAACACCATTTAACAGAGCACATTACCAAGCTGCTAGCCACTTTTCACAGTGATGCTAAAGCAGGTAAGAGACAATAAGTGGAACTGTTGATGGTTTATATTACTCTATTATGTTAATGTTCACTAAAGTATGCCATAAGCTCTCTCATTACATGTGTATAAACCAATTCTCTGTGGTGTTATTCCTGTGCTAAATGCTATAACTACATAAATCTTGAATTAATGGAGACTTTATAGTTCCTGAAAATGAAGGATAATTGCTATCTGTTAATGCTGTTGTTGCTATTATAGGAAGTATATATTTTCAGTAACAATGTTTATGGACCATGAGCCTCAGACTGCAGCTATGGCACAGTGTGGAGATGGTGAAACATGACCATCAGCCTGACTCTCTCCAACCTCTCTCATGAAAGGACTGCATTATTTCCACAGCTTCAACAAGCTACCCTGGAATTCTAAAAGTTGCAGAGTCCAGACTGATAACTTTCAATGAATATACAGGAAGAGAAACAGGATTTGCATTTCCATCACTGGGAACACATGATTTGCTGTCTCTGGCTTGGTTAAATGGCAGGACAGCTCACTTTTTGTTTGGGTATTTCAAACAATTCTTCAAGAAAGGGTGAGGTGACAGAGTGATAGGTGTGAGAAAGTGCCACCCCACTGAATTCCTTTGATATTTCAGCAGTGATGCAGAAGCAAAAGGTGGAGACAGTTCTCAGAAAGTAAATGGGATGGAGAAGTCCCCAGCCTTGAGCTCCTCTTGTTGGGATTATTAAAATCACCAGCACACTGTTTGAAAACACTCTCACAAGCTGCTGTTAAAATCATAACATGCACTAAAGTACTGGCTCCTTGATTCTGATGTACATATGACTGACTAAGCTCAATTACTTCTCCCTCCTGGAGTCAGACACAGCACTGTACACAGAAGAAAACAAACCCACAAGAAGTGTGTTTATATTTTCCAATGCAGTGAGGGTAAAGCCTTAATTTTTCTCCAATGTCAATATCTTAAAATATTAAGAGCACATATTCCTAGGAACTAGGGATATTAATTAGCATGGTACAGAGAGAGAAGAAAGAGTTGAATTTCAGTTTTGCTTCTAGCTCTGTCCCCAGTTCAGTACTTGTGTGTGAACTTTGTTTTCTGCCTGTGCTCCTCATGAGTGGATGACAGTGATCTGCTGATCATGGCTAATAAAAAGTTTTATGCAAATCAAAAGCACATAATTCCTGCCCTGCCCTCCATTAGTGCCAGCATGTGTAGGTGTACATAAAGAAAGCTGCTTCCTGCTGACCAATTAGGAAAGTTGGGCCTACTCATAATGGCATTTGGGAAGCCTGGTACTGGGTTAGACACTATGGCGAATACTCCAACTGGATGCAACAGCCAGTGTGTTATTGGAAGACACATTTTTCCAACATGTGGAAGGGCATAACCTCTCAGGACACTCATACTAATATTATATAGCTCCTAATTGAACCAGTCAGGTTACTTCTAGTATTTCACATGTTTCCAGGGGTGCATGTTGGGTACCAACAGAAAAAGCCACACTGTCCATGTATTCCCAATGCAGAAGGCTATTCTGCATTCATATTATCCCTATGAAAGATCTGAAGCCTCTTCACTTCAACCTTGGCAAGTTTACATGCATGTGCACATGTCTTTGCTGTCACAGAAAGCAACCCTACTTAATTCCAGAGACCTATTTAATAGAACTGGTGTCATGCCTCATGTCACTACAGATCAGGCTGAAGACAGATGATCTTGTACTGCCCTCTTTATGAAGAAAAGAAATGCAATTGTTAAGGTGGAGTCACCCAAAGGAGAAGGTAACTGGGAAATATGTGAGTATAGAAGGTCAAATTAGTGTTACAGATTTGTAAAGAAATGCCATATTAATGGTGAGGAACACTATAATAGCCTTTCATTTGCTGAAAAGGACAGTAAGTTACCAGCCAAACACAATGCAACTTCCTCCAAAGGTAACCTCAGATCCCACATTCTGAAAGCTAATCAATGTTGTTCAGATTTCAATTTCTTCTCTACAAGGTGAAGTCAAACCTAATTTAGCAAATGTCAGTCTCAGATGTAATGCTGCTAGCTGGGTCTACCAGTGTAATTTAGATAATCATTAATAGCATAGCTATATAATAAAACTACATGTCACTTACAACTTCATCTGAGGTTTGACTGGCAGATCTTTAAACAGCTTTCTATGTGATTGCTTTTACTTTCTTTGATTGGGCAGTCTAAGAAATGTTTTAACCCCATGGTATCTAAGCTTTTAGGGAATAATTTTTCATCCTCACCACTCTGCCATCAGTTCTGCATCTGTGCAACCTTGTAAGAAAGGGGGAGATTACTGTGGTTTTGAGGAGTGACTTCATACATACAAACACGTAAGGTAAAACAAAATATATACAGTATCTTTCAGTCATCGAGTATGATTTATATGTTTTTCTTTGATCAAGCCTTAATCTTAAAACACACCTTTTGTCATACTCAGGGGATATTTGGCATCTGACAGAATTTTTAAAAGAAAAAGTTGAAGAAAATGGAATGCTTCCCAAGCACTAATAATGTTACATAAAATGAGAAAGACTAAACCAGAAGAAGCTTTTAGTGTAGTCTCTTGAACTCATGGTAACCTCCATTGTATGGCTGCAGCTGTGTGTGCTGCCAAGGAGACAGGACTATCTGAAGTCAGGCTTTACTTCTGTAATGCTGATCTAGTAGAAACCTGCATGTCGCAGCTTCTCATGAATGAATGCAAGAGACTGGACAGCCAAAATATAATTAAAGTTTGATGAAGATCTAACCTGAGACTGCCAAGTTTGATCTGCCAGAACAGAAGTCAGCAAGGAACACTCAAGTCTTTTGTACATGTGATGCCTATAAGCACGACCGTTGCTATGTAGTGGGCCTTCTCTGTTCTCTTTGCAAAGGTGAAACAAAATCCCTACACAAAACCACACAACTACAGCCTTTCAACAGCCAACCTCTGTATCCAAAAGAAGGTCAGAAGAATTATTGTTCTGTGATAAAAATGCATGCAACATGACAAACCACTCTATTATCATGCTGCCTCTAAGGGTAGGTACAAATTGTCCCATCTTTTGCACTGGTTATGAAATAAATATCTTCAGAGGTTACTATAAATAAAATATGGGTTCTTGACAAGTTATTGGAGGAGACTTCCTCTGAAACAGCACTAATGCTATGACTCAGCTCGCACCAAATGCTCACGTAACAATCAAGACAGACTATTACTTTTCTAACAGGAGTTTCTTTTCTGTAAACAAGAACTAGGGAAGATCACACAGTACCCGATCCAATGTCTTTTCATTCAATTATAGGCAATTTTAAATTTGACATGAAGACTGGAGGAAAAATTTTAGTTTCAAATTCATTCTTATGTTGACTGTGGGGTAATTTCCAAGCTAGTAAAGCACATGAAAGAAGAAAATTCAGTCTTACCTTATCGTCAATATCACTCTCGCTGTCACACTGTGGATTAGAGAAAGAAAAAAAAGATTTTGAGAAACACCTTTATGTATAGGGATCTTTTGCATCATCCTCTTAAATCTTTAGGATAGCTGTTTATGATGTTCTGAGTTCAATGAAACACCCTTTTGATGTTTGCAGTAATGCCTTTTATATTGCTAGCATAAACCAGACAAAGTCAATTTCTCTCTTAATGCACTAAGATACGGTATAGCCTTACTTGGATGTGGGAAAGTGAACTTTAAACAAAAAAGACAATCAGCAATGAGATATAATAACAACTGCAAGATTAATAGCACAACAAAAAGCACGCCTTTTTATCATCCCAAATTGTGGAATATATAGTAACAGTTTTGCATTGCTTCACCTTGATAAGCACTTTGTCATCTAACAAGGAAACTGTGAAACTGGCAATCAGTTTCTAATTTAATGAGTGATACCAAGAACAGTAATTAAAATGCAACATAAATTCTGGTACTTTTTTTTTTTAGGTTGAACAAGATCATGATCCCAGGAGGAAGCGTTTACTTAAAGAGTCTTAGAGTGTAATCTCTTTTAGCCTCTGAAAATGAAATGTTCTATTTTCACAGCACAAGTGATGGAAAGATAACTCAAGCACTGAACACATCAGGACATGCACATCTTGTTGGCTGGAGCTGAGAAAGATTTACAGTCAGGAACAAAAATAAGTATGCTGGTGTCTGTTAACACTGCCAGGAAGTGGCCTGTGTGTTTTGTAGCTTTTATGCCCATCAGAAATTTTCTCCTTCAGCCAGCAGATGATGGGGATGGTCCTGGTGAGTTTCCATAACTGGTGGCACCTTCTCAAGTTCACTGTTTCAACAGGAGGGGACAGCCAGCAATGACAAGCTACAAATGTGGAAATGGTCCATAAGAATCCACATGCTTAGTTGACCTAAAGTAAAAGGAAGGATTAGATCTGCTTGGTCATTTTCCCCAGCTCTTGTGTGATCTTTCCTGTCACATCCTTTAATCCTGAAGTTACAAAGTTACTGTGACATTCTCAGTTCTCTGCAGATTTTTGTCAGGCTATTTAATCTCCTCTTCTACTTGGCACATGAAATGATTGACCCCAAACACCCGTGAAATCTTTCACTCTTAAAATTCTCTGAAACACACTGAGGAGTGTAATGCTTGGTTATGGCACCTGTCATTTTACAGTCTTGACTAAGCAGAACTGTCTCTTTCAGAATGAATCCGTGTTGCACTGCCCCACCTGAACCCCAGCACAGTTCAGAAGGATGAGCACAGACCTAATTGTATACATAAGCATCCTGAGGAGCAAAAGAACCAGAAGCAAAAATGGGAGGAACTCTGAGAAGGTATGACAGTGCTCTACAGTGACCAGGATGCAGTTGGTGAGGAAGTACTATGGGAATTCCCAGTGTTAACACCAGCAGAATGCATTAATCCCTGGACAACTACTATATGCATGGAAGACAAGAACACCAGGTACTCACATCTTCATCAGTACCTTCCCAAAAGCCATCTGTGAATTTTTTGGGGACTTCTATTCCATCACTCAGCTCTGTGAAAATTATTATAGGAAAAAGAACCTTTTTCCTTTTTCACAAACCAGACATTCAGATCAAAAGTAAAAATCAGTCCTAGTAAAGCATCAGCAGCAGCCATTTGCTGACTCTCCCAAACCCATACCTTGTAACCACAAATTACCATAAGTCTCTGCTCTGGGCATGGAACAGGACTAACTGCATCACTTTGCAAAGGATTGGCTGTGCAAAGGCTGCCCCACTACCTGCTGCATTTGTGCTTGCTCAAGACAGTGCTAATTCATGCTGACAAAGCAAAACATTCATCAAAAACAAGGGCTGGGGGGGGTAAGGAAGATGCAGTCATAGCAGTAAGCTTGTTTTTATTTACATGCTCTTGAGAAATACCAGCTGACTCAAGGGAAGCCTTTCACTTCCACCCAGGCAGCTGAAATAAAGTCAGAACACTATGGGGACTCTGCATTCCCACAAATTACTGGCATAATTGTGTGTGTCATGAAGGCAAATTTATTTTACCCTTTAAACCTGGCCTGTAGGCCAGGGTACTAAAATATCCTAAGTCACCATTTTAATCATTGTGCTTATTCAACTCTCCCAGTTCAGACAATGGAATTACACCTATCACAAAAATGGCATATAAATCTTTTAAGTGCACTCAGCTCTGTGTTGCTTAGAATTGTATACTTAGTCAATGCAAATACAAATTGCAGTTCTTACAGTGACTTAAAGAATGATCCAATGAAGCAATTAAAAAATCCAATAAATTAAACTCAGAAATATATTGACCAGGAAACATTCAAAATTATCATTAAAACTCCAATGCTTTTGCCTATGAGCCCTGGTTTCAAAAACCCACCATACTGCAAACCTTAATAAATTTAGAGTGGATGTTTTGGAGAACTTTAGTAACCATTATTCAAATATGGTGTAGCATTTTAGTCTTGCGGTCTGTTTCTGTAACAAAACATGTCTCCCTATTTCTTACTACATTATATTCTAAAGAAAGAGGACAGGCTTTTTCTGGTTGAAAAGAGACAACTTCAAAAATTTGTATGCCAACAATGAGTATAAAAACCTATTACAGATGGTTTACATTACTAAAAATTGAAGATTTGCTTTATTTGGGCGCCTGATTTTGCAGTAAAATGCAACTTTGACTCGAGAAGTGAAATTGCAAAAAACAGTGAACCATCAAATCCACATACTGAATTTTATAAACAGACACGTGAATGAAGCAAACACTGGTTCTTTTTAAGTATACATTTTTCCCCCATTCAGGATCTGTAAACATTATATTATTAACAGTTTTCCAAATAGAATAGAGAGCAAAGAATTTTGTTTAATTTTAGCTTATATCTTCCTTTTCTTAGTCAGGATTGCACGGGTCTCACAGCCAAAGCTGTGGATGCAGGTCCAGAGGTCCAGAGGCAAACAAAGCTCTGTGTGCTAACGGATCCCACTGTGCAACTGCAAGATGGGTGCTTGAAAAACCACATTTCTGACAGCAAGTTGCACGATTTATTCTTTGCTTTATGAAATAGCTGTCCCGACCCACCTCTTCCAGCTGTACAAGGACACAAAGTGACCCCCGTACCAATTTTTTTTAAAACCACCTAAATAGCACATGTTAATCCACCAACCCATGTCCATCTCCCGCAGACTTCTGAAGAAAATACAGCCAGCTTTGGTGAAAAAAGGCCCCAAGCTTTAGAATTCACTTAGGTTTTCTTGGTTTTTGGGTTTTTTTTGGTTTTTTTTTAAAGAAAGAGACTCCCACATTAGCAGTGAGAAACAGGAACCCACAAGCTGCTGAACACACAATAGTATAGAAGAAAATGATGACAGCAAAACCAAACCCATCCGGACAGATCTGTGAAAAACCATAACTTCTGTCGACCCCTTCCCTTTGGGGTAGATGTTAAAAAACACGATTTAAATCCGTTTTGGTGGCAACAGCCCCAAGCCTCGGCATGACCGCTCTTCTCCAGCCTCTCGCCTCCCTCCCTGCAGAACCCTGGCTCTACAAAGTAAGAGCAGTGCTGGTGTGTTTCATCGCTGGGATGTTTAAATGGATTATGAAGTCACAGGATAAACTTTGGTTCGACCGAGAATAATTTCTGAGTCTAAAAAGACAACTTATTCCAGTGTGGTGAGGAAGAGGCCGGCGGTGGGCCCAGGGAAGGCAGTACAGGCCAAGGCCGGCCTGCTCCTCACTCCACCTCCCACGGAGCTGTTGTCAGAGGGACAAAAGCCCTTGTCAAAACAAAAAAGTTAAAGAAAATGTGGAGAATGGCAACTGTTGACAGCTATGGGGGCTCATTGAAAGACAAAAGCTTCAATTACCTGGATTTTTCTAAAGGCCTGTTAACACTCCTGGCCTATAAGGGAAACTGTAAACAGCCATTGTGCTGGGCTCATAAAGGCTCCTAAAAGGATTATTCACTGGGTTGTGCCAATTGCATCTCAATTCCACCAAGAATATTTACAGAGCTGACCCCCTCAATGTGACGCTTTTGGAAACAATTCAGTGGCAGTCTCCAGCCAGAAAAAAATCCCCCCATGAGGTAAAATTTATCAGTAACAACACAACCCAGTTAGAATGTGCTCAGTGCACCATAAATAGACCTCTCTTCTCCCTCCTCCTTCCTCGGCAGGGATGGGCCCTCCACCCACCATGACCCAGCACCAAAAGACCACAAAGATAGCCATGGGCTCACTGGGACAAGGAATGATCTGGCACAAAACTAGGGTTTTCTTAATGCCCACCCTAAGCACCTGCAGCAACTCCACCATCCCCTCCACTCCACTGCTGTACCCAAAAGATGTAAGGAATTGGACACAGACCTTCTTCCATAGAGGCCCTGTGGATTTATCTGATTTTGGATGGCCAAGGTGAAAATTCACATTTCAGGACTCCCCTCCAATCATAGAATAGTTTGGG
>VZTY01002902.1:0-18487 GCA_013400935.1 Turnix velox | reverse complement strand
CTGGAGGTGTTCAAGACTAGTGGTGTTATTGTAATCAATTGTGAGACATGGAATCATTCAATATTTTGAGCCACTGTGTTTAGTGTACTACTGGTATCTTTATATTATAATAATGGTGTGAAACTGTTTAACGGGTTACAGTTCTTTGGAAATTGTCACGTTGTCTGTAGGCTGTAGACCTGGAAAAAAGTGTCATGTTACTTGTCATTAGAAAAAGGTTTAGCAACAGGTAGGCTCATTGAAAGGAGCACTGATGGCACCAGAACCATATGTGGAGCTCTACTGCATAATACTGTGCAGTGTTATGATTTTTTCATGTGACATAAAGGTACACCAATAGAGACATACAAGGGCGACACTCACATTTAATATACTTTGTATTTTTCTGTCAATTACTGATATCTCATACTTTCCATAACTAATGTTTTCTTAATTTTTTGGGGGTTGTTACAGTACATATTCTGCGTACTATTTCTGGTGTTAGTTAGATCTACTTCAGTAGACTCTACCACCTGAATAAAGCAGAGATTAAAGAAAATCGACTCTGGCACTGCCTTGAACCTCTTGATAGGTGATCAGATCTCTGGTTTTATTGAAAGTGCTCAATCCAAATCAAATAGCAGTGAAATAGACAACTCTTTTTGTCTTGATTCCTGGTCAATAGAAATGTATTTACTGTAAGCTGGAAGAATTTCCAGATTGATCTACTCAATAAAGAGACTTCATAACAACAAGATATTACTCATATTCCTGTGACTGACAACTAACTGCATGCTACTGGTATTCCTGACAGATAAGTACAGAAGTAGTGGGGTCATGCTAGAAAAAATGTATCAGCTTTTCCCCCCATTTCTCTGATAGCAGTAGTCTTACCTAGATAGATGATTGATTAGAAATGAGAAAAACTGTCCTGTTTTTTTTTTGAAATATTGTATGGATTGTTGGTAGAATCTGTGTTTGAGTGAAATACTGGCGTGTTCAGTTTGGTGAATAGAAAGGAAAAACTGCTGTGATTTCCTTGTCCCACTTAACTCTTTTTTCCTCCATATACAGTTATTATGTAGGTGTTCTAGCATGCAGTAGCCTGCTTTTGATCTGTATCACTTGGCCATAATCTGTATTTGAAATCGCAGGTTAAAGAAAAATTGTTAAAAGGTTACCCAGCAGTGGGTCTTCTTTCCCCATCCCTGTCATTAAAATGTTGAGGAGGATGTAAAAATGTTGAGGAGGATGTAAAATGAGACACGGCTCACTGGTATGCAAATTGCCATTTATATGTGATCAAAGTGTCTATCTCTTCCAGCTACTCTGCTTTAAAACATAGTTATTAACATCCCCACAAATTATGGGGAAATTTGACATACATGTATTCTGTTTAATTTTAAAACATTATTTTATGTGAATGTTTTCCCATAGGCAATACTAAAAATCACTGTTAATGCTGGATAAACTAAAGTAGTCCTATGTAAGCCAAGGTCATGATAACTGAAAATTAACCATTCCTATTCTGCTTAATTTGATAAAACAAATAAAAAAAGGGTTAAGTGCTGAAATCATTTAGTTCAGTAAAAATACACATACTCTGTCCCCTATGCTAGATTATAGTATTGTATTGCAGAGTTTAAAAAAAAAAATATATCCAAAAACATGCTCTCAAGCAGTAACATGGTTCTATAACTCAGTTAGTTCTGTCTGTCTTTGAAGGAATGCATCTGGGCTTTTTTGTTCTTTTTATCTGACAGAATTCGTATTTTTTTATTTCCATGGGCTTGCATAAATGTAAACTAACTTGTTGCCAGATTAGTGAGGAATGTTACCATTATTTCTTACAAGTGTATTAGTATATATGTATACACTTACACAGACTGTAAATAAATACACAAACCTGAGGGTGCACATTTATGTACATAAATACTCAAGCAGTAGCTGTGAAAAAGTACTGGTTGAGAAACTTATACTATCAGTTCAACAGTCAGTCAAAAATTATTTTTCTTGTGCTTTGTTCAAAAGCACATGTAGGCATAAAAAGGGAGAAGCCTTTCCATCAATGAGGATACTTATGCTGTTTGCAGTAAACATTCATACTGTAGCTTTTTTAAAATTCCCAAGTGCTTCTATTTGGAATCTTGTAGGGAAATGTGGCTTTTCTCCCCAAGTTGAACAAGACTCTTGTCTGTGTTCTTGCGCTGACAGAAGCTGACTTGTTTGAATTTTCTAAACTTGACTAATTCAGACTATTACAGTGGTTACATTATGAAATAACAAAACACCTATCTCTCCCTTAAAACAGAGAAGGATTCTCTTTATAGTAACGTGGGTGTAATTCTATGCATATGAGTTTCATCTGGAGCTTCTAATAAATTAAGTTGCTTTGTTTGAATGCTGGTACTCGTTACCTGTGATTTTTTTTTTTAAGGTAATACCAAAGGTGTTTGTAACACTAGAGGAGGATACACTTTTCCTTGTTTTCCTTAGATGTTTTTCTACATGCCTTTGGGAACACTGTGTAGTCAGTCTTATGTTGTTTGGCTGTTGGCCCCCATCCTGTTTGATTTAGCGCAAACATCTGAACAGAACCCCACTTCTCAAAACAGGTAGGTTTGCATCTGTGGAGCACCTTGCAGTGCTTTTTTGATCCTTTGCTTTTTCTCATGCATACCTCAGAGACAGGAGTTTATGCAATAGTTATTTTTTAAGGCTATCAGTCAGAGATGTATTTATATAAGAAGCTTTTGCTTTAGAAATACATATAAAGATTTTATGCGTCAGTTTTAAATCTAAATTGTTACAGAGAAGATGGGTATAGTAGTTTGAAGTAGCTGAGCTTGTTTCTGGTAAATCTGAGTTTAAATTGGAAGCAGATTCATTATATTGTCTATGGATCAACTGTTGTTATCACTTCCTGGATTTGTTCCTGGAATTTGCTGTAAAGATGTTCCTACATAAAAATATTACAGAGACCCCAAAAGCAGAAAACAAAAGGAAGGTGGTTCTAGAACACATTTCATAGCTATGTTCATTAACCCCAAAACCTTTCCTCATAGACAAACCAAACTGATGGAAGATGGGAAAACTATGCACTCCCACCTGTGGACATTAAGTGTTGCGTGAGTGCTATGACTTAAAGTGGAAGGGAAGGCTCAGCACTGGAGCAGGTAGTTGTGTGAAGTACTACCACCAAGGGAGAGAGAACTATGCAGCAAACATCCTAATTTATATTGAATGTGACATTTATGGTATGAAATAATTTGGTTGAACAGGGTCAAGTGTCTGTCTTTCTTCTCCTTATCCCTACACCTGTCTAGGCTCAAAAACACCATGACGCCTGCATAGCCTCACTGGTATTATGAATTCAGACACTAGTCTTTTGAAAGTTCATTTTCCCCAGGTATCATAGATTAAATTGATCTTGTGTTACTCAGACCAGTTCAGTGGACCAGAAATGGAATTGCAGTGACAGTGGAATTGCAGAAGTATCCCGTTCACTCTGGACAGATAAATAAACGTGAGGGATGATGACCCCAAAGGGAGCTTGGAGAGTGCATGGAAGATGAGAGTTGAAAATTTTGTTGGTATAGTTCTGTGATGTAGTGAGAGGACATAAAAAATGGAACTTCTTATTTTGACAGAATTACATGTATCAGATTATGTCATTTAATTTGACAATATAGCTCAATATCAACAAACCTGACGATCTAGAGCGAAATTCTTCCTTCAGTCATGGGTGTTTCCTGCTGATTACAATTCATGCTGGCCAGAATTTTGGCCAGAGATGTAACACATTTTGAGCATACATATAATAATCTGGTCCTTTATGAAATGAAAGTAGATACTAGTAAGAATGAATCAGCCTTATGTTTCCAACAACAGATGCTGTAATGTTTGTTAAAATTTGTTGTCAGGATAGTTTTTGTACTCTTTATTCCCTTTTATGGTAACTGGAAGGAGGATGCTTGAATTTTAATTCATTCATCTGACAGTGGTGTTCAATGAGAAGTCATAAGTTATATCCTTCGTGGTAATAACGTCAATCCTCTTAGAGTTAACTAATAAAAAGTAGACTCTGTATTTGTTTTACAGATATGCTTTTTCAGTGAGTCTAGGCATGTCTAGCTTGTTCTTATGTTGGGTATGTCAAGGAATTTCCATAAGTGATGTAGTAGTAGAATTAAAGGCAGTCAGACAAGTTCATTATGCTATATTCACCTTGTCTGTGAACACCCCATGCAAGGGAACGATTACGTCAGATCACTGTACCTTCAGGTTTTACCATAACATCTTCCTTTTGCTTCCCTCACATAATGGAAGAAGAAAATATGTAAAGAGCTTTATTAGTAAGCCTGTATTGTATTTTTTTTTTTACCTGAGGCCTGGTGATTTGGCTTCTTCCGTGTTGCCATGTTTTGATGAATGAACTGTTGGGTTTGGAGGCATCTGCTCCCCATGGGTGACCTATGACTAATGAAAGGAGTTTTGTTGGGGAATAAACCAACTAACTAGACAGAAGTGTTTGGTTTTGGGTTTTTTTTGTTGTTGTTGTGAGACAATCAAGCCGTAAGTAAAAAAAACCCGTGGTATTCTCTCTTGCCAAATGTTGACATACTATCATCTTTCTCAAGGCTTTGATTCTTATTGGTGGAAAAATTTTGGAAACCAAAAAGTGGAACTTCTGTGTGTTTCTTTTTGTTTGTTTGTTTCCCCCCCAGTTTTGAAAATTAAGTTTCTTCACATTCTTTCTGACATGTTCTCCTCAAATCCTAAAATAGCTAACTGCTTTTCCCCCCTTTTTCCCTTTAAAGGAAATGTTTCAGAGGAAATACAAAGCATACTAGAGTATATGAATATACTAGGTTATTTTATTAAATACGCAAATTGTATGGGTCAGACCTAAGCATTCAGCATTATTTACAAACTAATAGCTTTCAACTGTCATGTGTTTCTCTGTTATGTGATTCATAAATTACAAGGCAAGAAAACCAGTAGGATCACCTACTCTGGCAGTCTACAGGAAACAAGATACAGGGTAGTAGTATTAAAGATCTAGTAATTTAGTCCTCCTAATCTGAAGTAATGTATTCATTTAGTCATAGAATCATAGAGTTGGAAGGGTCCTTCAAAGGTCAGCTTGTCTGACCTCACAAGTTTGAGAAAATCTAGAAGGTTTGCTATTATTTTGAAAAGATTTCTTTGGCTCTTTTTCCTTAAGTGAGCTGTGTTTTACCACTACTAATTTATTGCTGATGCTATTGTCTCTCACACTAACCTTAGTAATGGGTCTGAATACATTGGGCCCATCTTTTTATTAACATGAAAAAATGTTCTGTACATTCTTTGAGACTGTGACTGCCTAAATCCAGTCAAAGGGTCAACCAATGGGAGGAAACAATCTGAAAAGAGGTCCAAAAGGCACCATGTGTTTTCTGTCTCAGTCAGAAAGAAAAAAAATAATTTTCAAGTCATACCAAGGTAACAGTAACGTGTCTTTTAAGAGTACCTGCCCCAGGAAGCTGGCCTATGGATCAGTAGCATGCTGTGGCTTCTGGGCTTGGTAGAAGCTCTTGGCTCAGGTTCCTGTTAGGTGTGGATGGGAAGAGGATATGGATGGGTGGGTGGAGTTGTATGCTGGTTTTCTGTCTTGGATGAGCCAGGCTGTCTGAGAGGTGGGATTGAGTAGGAGTTGTATGAAGGAACACATCCTCCTGAGGTACTGCTGGAGGACTTGTGGAGTGGGAGGCAGAAGTATGCTGTTGATTGTCTTTATTGTAGCCATTAAAGAAAAATCTGTAGAGCTTCTTCTGTGTTGTCTTGTAGGTAAATAGTTGAATTATCATGAAACATGGTAGTGGGACATAATAAAGCTAATGCAGTACTTTTAAAACCAGAAGACCAAGGCCAAGGAACTAGAACAATGTATGTGGCTGGAGTACCAGCCTTATGCTAGAGGCCCAGTTTCCTAATGAAGTGGGGTGTTGCCAAATGTAACTTTAATATGGGGTTGTGTATATTAGAGCATCTGACAGGTTTTAGATTATTTGAAGTACCTTTTTTTACAGTAAGGTTTTGGTATTCTAAATAACATATTGAACATGCATTTAAGAGAAGATAGAAAAGTGTGATAGTCTTTGTAATTACCCTGTTTTATAGAAAAGTTCAGGTGAAAAATTTTTTCACTGTTAACATTGCTAGTGTCAAAGGAGAGGTAAGATTTTGAGAAACTGTCACCTCTTTGAAGGCACAGTAGTAATGCACATAACTCCACACAGCCAAAGGTAAGGATGGAAGCACCATTTTGATTTTTGTACATGTTAACACTTAAGAGTTTGGGCTATGCAAACTTTGTGTTTTTACAAAACTGCTTTTCTGATGGATACCAAGATTCCATAAACATGAAACACGTAAACTATGAGTGTGACTTTACTTAGCCATTCTTAGGGCAGAGGCAAAATACTACCAGTGTCACTACTCAAGATAAGTGAAAGCAGCTAACAATAGAACTTCCACTTTTCATACAGTGGAAGTCCAAATAATTAAAATACAATACTTCATAGTATGATTTGGAAGAAAACTTTTTAGGATATGAAATGTGCAGTATTAGATTATTGATATGAAGACATTTGGGTTTTAGTTTTCATGATTTAATGAGAACAAGTCCCATTAATCTACAGACTCCTGCATTTATTAGGCAATGTATTCTTTGAAGTCCTGTCAGAAGCCTTCAGAAGTCTTACTGAGCATGGGAAGATAAACTTAGAGCTGTCTTTATGACATGGCTACAATCGGGCTGAAGTAGATTTTGGACCAATTTTTTTTCTTTTTTCCCTCTTCTCTTGTGTCATCTAGACAGTGGTGTTCACAAGGCCTAAGATATTTGCCAAACTAAACCAAAGACTACAAAAATGGTGGTTTTATCTTCCTGTGCCTCACTTCTTCAGGCATACTTCTCCTGTGATGCAAATAGAAACCTTAAATTAGCTAATGGGGTAATGGGCTGAATGAGCAGTGAGATGATTACTCTCCGGATGGCCAGAAATTGTAGCACGCACACCCTTTTCTGTCACCTTGCTTCATCCACACCCTGTTCTAACCTGTTGGAGATGTTTGTCTCATCGGCATGTTATGCCTGCGTTTTTGGACTGGATAAGCTTTTCCAGTAGAAGCAGTCATTTGCTTTGCTCATATGATGTCTAGAACAATGGGGAGTTGTTGCACTACTGTAGATGTAGAATTAATATTTTTCACCACTAAGCTATTGTATTTTACATGTCATATCATATTTTTTGTTGTTTAGAAAATAATCAGTCTTCTTACATAGGAAAGACTCCCTCAAAATTGTTTTTCTTTAAAAGTGTTAGACAAAAGCTGACTTCTGTTTTAATAGAAAACATGCAGCATTGTTCATCTACTTGTTGAGTTTAGTAGTTTCTGAGTTTTGCAAGCAAGTCTGGAATCTTTTTGCCTGAATTTACGTAATGACAATATTAAACTATACGGAGTACTCTTTTTATTGAAAGTATTTGTATGAATCTTCAGAGTATGTATGATTTAATTTCTTGAATATGAAGATCTGACTTGTAATCTGTACTGTGCCCTCATGCTACCTCAACCGAATCAGTGAAATTCCATGCTTCTCTTTGTGGTGATAGCCTTCTGAAGAGGTTATCAGTGTAATTTATGTACTTTTTATACTTGATCTGTGATTTGATAAGAATTTTTATTTGTTAAGCTTCGTAATGATGTATTGTGAATTTATTCTCAAAACATTGTCACTGCACTGTAAGGGTGGTAAGTTTTCTTGAATAATAGAATTGTATTTACTTAGTGTGTAACTGAATTATTTTTATTAGTTATTTATAGTAGCTTGATTCCATCAAAAGACATGTTGGTCTTAAATTAAGTTTTGGTAGAGGAAAGCATAAGGTAACCCGGTATTTGTTTAATGAAAGCGGCTGTCGAAATGGCTAAACTTTAATTAGCTGGTGAGATACTGAAGAGCCATTCAGAATTGAGGAACGAACATTCAGTTGAGATCCTAGATGTTTGGGTTTTTTTTCACAATTGTGTGCTTGACTACCCTTACTAAAAGCAGCGATCTCTAATGATCTCACGTGGTTGGCAGCCCAGATTCATCTGCAAAACAGCACTGTGCCCTGCAGCACCATACTGGGGTGTGTGCTTAGCTCTGACTCAGAGATCATGACCATTTCCTGCAGCAGCTCGTTAGCCTAATGCTTGGTGGGCTGAGGTGTGGCAATCAAAGCAGGAGGTGATACGGCTACAGGCATTTGGATTATTAAACCTATACTTCTAAGGGATATGATGTGTACCTTTATATCACATTTCAGAATGACTCTCATCTCCACCGTCTGAGAATTGTTTCTAGTTTTCTACAGTGATAAAGTGTACTGAAAGACATTAGTGTCCATTGGAGAGAGAGACTAGACAATCTGTTTTAAAGGCATGGCTAATATGACAGTCAGAATTTTGCAGTGGAATATTGTTTTCTGGAATTATTACCGTAACTTGTTTTTAGAGCTTTGAGTGCATGATCTTTGTGGCTATCTGTTATATCAAGCCTGTGTCTATCAGTAATGTTCAGTGCAGCTTCAGTCTTACACAGAAACCCTTGGGAATTTAGCAAATACCCACAAAATGTTACTGTACCTCTCCTATTTTCAGTAGGTTTGAAGCTGTTCTTGCGTTTGAGTTTGTTTACTATAAGAATATAAATAAAGAGAAAATGAGAGATATGTAATTTCTCTGAAGAATATGAAAAAAAACCCCAACTGTTAAGTTTGCAAATAGTCTTTCACATTCTTGTGAGGTGTAATGCAGCTCTCAGGAGGAAGAGATGATCATATTACTTCCCTGTTTTATGAGACTTGTAAGGAAATTTGAAATATTGAGTGCATACTGGCCAATTAGCCTATTGGAAGGTTTTTGTTATATATTGGCTTCTTTTAAAAATTTATCATTACTTTGCTGTATCAGCTAAATTTATGCTATTTACAATGAAGCAAGAGATCATACATCCCAGTAAAATCATGTCAGAGCTCTGTAATCAATTTAAGCTATGTTAAGTAATAGCTCATGCCCCTGTATGTACATTAAACTAGTTGTTCAGTCCTTCTGAATTCTGTGCTACCATTACCTACTGGGACTTTTTCAAGATTTTGAAAGACTGAAAAATCACTTTAATATGTAGTTTTGCATTTGTGTGTAAGAATGATTATTGGAAAGCATGTGATTATGTTCACATTGATTTATGTCAGTGTGCTCTATCATTTAATTTACATAATCAAAGATAAAAAACTGGTTATATGGGTAGTGGTAATTTTTCAGGTTACAAATTGAAGCAAGGATAATCCCAACATCTGTCCCTTTTATATTCAAGACATTTTGGAGAAGTGGCTTTTTCTGACATTATTTAGTCCTTAAGATGTATATCTATATTTGGCTTTCAAGGTGAATGTGGTATATTTGAGTTTGTACAATTACTAAAAAAGCTAAACCAAGTATTCTGTTTGATTAAACTGAACTGAAGTAGAGGTTTGGGGGCTCTATTCTGCAAAATCTGGGAAATTAAGGATTAATGTTCAAACCCTTGGCATGTTCTTCCTTAATTGATGAGATGATTAGAAGATTGCAGAGTGCTACGTGTGGTAGTTCCTCTTGAACTGGATTCCATTGTCTCAATATATGTGGAAGTGGTGACCAAGTAAGTTTTCAGTGGAACAGAGTAGTTATTACTCCTGAATTCCTGAACTGTAGATTCAGCTTTCATTTCTCCTCATCCATGCTGCTCAAGGTTACTGGTGATGTGCAAGCCTACTTCCAATGGTGGAATCAGTGATGTGAATGTCAGAATTGTAATGATGATTGTGTGACTTGTGGCAATTCAGCTTACAGAAATGTGTAGACTGTCTTGGTTTTCACTTGTCTGCATGAGAGTTCATTGGTAGCATAGGAATGTAATGTCATGTGTGTCAATATTTCAAGTTGAGGAAAGAGGAAATTTTGTCATTATGGATTGTATGATACTTTTTAAATGAAAGTTGGAGTGTTTCTGGGGTCTAATTCAGCACAAATTCTATTTTGAAATGGTTGTGATCCATGGAATCAAAAAATGTGATATTTCTTCTGCTTTTTTCTTGTAAGTACATTGTGTCTGGTGATTTTTGTATAATTAACAGTTTATAAGCAACTAAGACTTATTAAAATACTTCGTAAGATAGTTACATTTCCTTTGCCAAAACAGAGGTTGAAAGATGAATTTAAAAGAAAATCAACAAGCAAACCGCAGAGCAAAAATGCAAAAACCCTGCTCTCAAACACTGAGAAACTTGAAGTTTTTGAGTCACTGTATGAATACAGAATTTAGAGCTTGAAGGCTAACTGCACATCCATCATACAGTTACAACAACTCACAACACACTTCAGTTTCCTTTGCCATTGTTACAGTCCTGCTTGTTCTGGAGCAGATGCTATTTAAATCGTTATGTTTTAATGCAAAAGTATTCCACCGTCTGTTGCATAGTTTGACAGGAATTGTTTTCCTGTAGCATCTGGCATTGTTCTTAATGCTGTGAGCAGTGCTGCTAGATCTGGCATCTTTAACCATTGCTGTTACATAGGGTAGGCTTTCATAGCTGTGGACGGTAAGTTAACTGATAAATTAATAATTAAAATATTGACTGTAATTATTACCGCTTGCTCATTTTGTCTCTGTGTGGACTTTACTTGGCTAGTTACTTCATTTGATGCTTCATTCCTGACACACCAGGGTGAAGTAAAAAATTGTCATTGTGAAATGTTTCCTCTTCACAATATTAGCTCATAGCTACCTGCATGTTATAAATAATATCCTTTTACTCATTTTCTTTTTTTCTTTCTCCTATGCTGAGTTGCTGAAATTTGCTTTCGTGAGTTCTCTGTGACCTACTTCTATTTGCATGCTATTAGTACATTGCCTTGGTAGTAAAATACTCCTTTCCTTGTATGGGCAGAGTGTATGCAACATTTGTTTTCATAAATCACTTGTATACTCTGTGCTGTATTTAAGATGGACTTTATTTTCTCTATGTTCTTTTGGGTACTGTAGCATTGCCTAGATTTAAGTCTAGTATGAAAAAGTAATACCAGGTATAAAAGCTACTTTAAAAGTACCATTTTTCTTTATTTCCATGTTCCTGTGTTTTCATGAGAAAAATGGTGTTTACCACTGAAGGGGTAGAGAGAACTATGAAAGAGAAACCAAATTTAGTTGAAGTCCTGAGAGTTCTGTAGTAGAATACTCTCAGAATGAAGCCTGGGTAGAAACGAATTATGGATAAGTTTTGTAGACTAGCTTGATTCTTGGAGATATGTTTTATTTCATTAGAGCTCAGCTTGGATATTTGTGATGTTGAATGAATTTTAGGATTTTCTGCTTGGAAAAAAAAGCCCATATTCTTCAATTTAATCCGACTTTTTTCATTATATGTAAATTTAATGTTGGATAGCTTTATCGTTGTGCTGGATCACCATTTGTTGGAAAGAGCTTGAGGTATACAATTGCATAGTGAGGTATACAATTGCATAGTGATCTCTTCTTAGAGCCTGTGTGAGAGGCTAAATCTTATAACTATTGTGATTTGTTCTCCAGAAAATCTGTCTTGGGTAGGCTAATTAATTCTGAAGTTGTGCAATCTTTCTGTTTAAGAGATTTAAATACTTGAATCAGTATGGTAACATAGAATGTCAGGGAGAAGGGAACACGTGGTGGCATAACATCAGACACTTTTATCAGCCTAATAATTTGTTTCTGACCTTGCTGTTTGAGTAATCTGTTCGCTTGAAATATGTGCCATCGAAACTTAAAAAAAACCCTGCACTATCTTATTTTAAATTTTATAAGTGTGCATGTATATATAAGTGTCACGTCCGTGGCAGCAAACGGAAGCACAATCATATGATCTTTCCTGGCTTGTGTGCTGCTTGATGATTAAGCATTAAAGCGGGGGGGGGGGAAAAGAGTGGATGTCAGAAACCTTTTGCTGTTTGCTGTCATGCATACCTCTGGTGACTGTGCCTGGAGATGTTTGAGTTGCTTCACTGGAGATTAATCGGATGTTTCCAATTACCTCACCATGACTGTGCAGTGAAGCAGTGTGATCTGCATGTGTAATAGATCTCCTTTCTCAGTGGATATAGTGCCATGTGGACTCTTAGTCTACATGCAGAGTGTTATGTAGGAGTAATTATTTGTGCTGTAGCTAGTAATTTAATTTCATTGATTTACCTTTGTTAGTACAGAATAACAGTTGAAAAAGAAAATTTGTTTTCTCATAGCTCATTATCAGGGAAAATGTAAACCTGTAAAAAACTTGTGTTGTAATTATGTCTGTTGACGTGAAGTTATACATGTAACTTTTACTGTAGGTACTGTATAGTGGGGGGGAATAGTGGGAAGAAGTAGTGGGAAGAAGTTTCTGTAGCTTTGTAAATTGTGTCAGCATGTTTCCTTTTCTAATGATTTTTTAATTATGTAACTTTTAAATAAAATAACCATCAGCAGTCAGTAACATAAATTTAGCTTTTGTCTGGAAAAATGACAGACTTGATGTGCAGCTTTTTTATACTTACTTGTTGTTTGCTGTTAAGGAGATGTTTGGGAACTCCAAGGGTAAAAAGATTCTAACTGGTTACAGTCCCATGTGACTCATGGGGAATGCCCCCATGCTGGCTGTGTGTATCCAGTGATGTCTTAATGTTGAGGCCATGGAGTTTTGGTCACTTGTGTTTCAGACTGATTTTGCGGATGTCTGGTTCTTCTTAAACAAACAACTTCTTTATGAAATTCATCATACCTGGCATGAATTGATACCCTTTTCAGCAGGCTTTACAGACATCAACAGCTGAATGGGCACTGTGAAAGGATTGTTCTTTTTCCCCCTGTCCCTGGGAAAACAGTGCTTCTAGACTCTTAATTATGATTCTATTTAAAAACTTCTGGTCAGCTGACAGTGAGAGAGAAGGAGAATGTGGATCTCAGTAAAGAGAGAGGGTCTTTTGTTTGCAGGCTAAATTTCTGAGCCGCATCAATGTGCGCACACTGAAATGTGGGGTACTGATGGTGGTGCCAGAGGTCTCCAGGGACAAACGTAGTTTTGAGGTTAAATGCCTGTCACTTAATTGTTTGTATTCAGCCTCATAACCAGTAAAGGGCACAGTTTTCAAACACCCTTATCTTGACCTAAATAGTGATTTTTAGTTTTTTAAAAGTTCTTTCTTTCTTTCTTTCTTGACTGCTTAAGCACTACTTAATGCTTTTGTTGGAGCATAAGAAGTGCACAGAATATGAATTGAAAATGTTTATTACTCGTATGGGAGCTGTGGTACTTAAATTCCCTTTTGCTTTTTCAAATAGTTCAGAAATAAAAAGCAACAAGACCATTTTTCCTGTTATTTGCATTAACTCCTATATACAATTCAAACATATCTCATATTGCTTATTTTGAATTTAGCCATTTATTACGACTTTTTTGCCAACTCAGGCATGTGAGAGGAAAGAGATAAACCATTGCAGTTAATGCCAAAGAGCCGCAAAAGGGATGAGTCTCAATTCCCTTGTGTCAAATACCCAGTGGTCTGCTGTACTTCATCCCTGTGGTGCTTTCTAATCTGTGAATGCGTATCCTCACTTCTGGTTCTCAGGAGGTTAAAAACTGGCAGGGTTTACGACTTGCCACTCTCATTGGGATAATGTGTTTGCTGGAGACTAAATCCTTTGATTGTTCCCTGCTTCCCCTTTGGCTACAACAAAAGGAAGTTTATTGTTGTTTCAGAAACTACTTTCTGCTGAATGAAGTTGCTTAAGGTGTCCAGCTGTATTGTTTCACTGTCATTCCAGCAATTTTTAAAGATCATGTAGTAGTTGGGGCAGTCTAGAAGATGCTTCCAGGGTAAACACTTGCTGTTCTTTTCTGTGATTGTCCTTACGAATTTAGATGGGATTAGCAGTGATTTTGGTGGAGCCTGCTTATGCCCGTGTGTATAGAGTGTCATATCTTTCATTAATTTGTTCTTAAGGATTTGCAGTTCATAGGAAAGTGAATTTTTCTGTAAGGCATCAGAGCTGACTGGGCTGATATTCATAGAACTTGTTACTTCATAAATATTTTTTCAGTTAGGGGGCACCCTTGGCCTGTCTGTGAGGTGGAGCTGTTCCCACGCATTGACGAGCAGTGATGTCAATTCCTTGAGATGCAGCTTTCCTGCCACCTTGTGAGGAATCCGTCACGGTCTAGGGCAACTTGACTGGAATTGAGGGCAAGAGAATTAAAGGGATTAAACTAGAAGAGAACTGCTGGATGTGAGAGTGAAACCTTGTAATGTGTTTTCTTCAGGCTAATGTCCTGCTCTTAAATTTTAGGATGTGATTGTGTTGTATGTCTTCATGGTTATTAGGAAAAAGATGTGAATGTAAAGAAAACTCCCAAAACTTAATTAAAAAAACAACCACAGAAACCCCTCTAAACTCATAAAAATTGTGAAATTATGTAGGGAGAAATACTTCTAGGAGCTTGCTCCTTAGTAGCTTTTCTCACAGGCAGTCAATGGACTGCAAATTGTATTTCATGTTAAAAAGGATACCATGTAGATCTTTTAATGTGAAAGTAGCCTTGGAAACAAATTATTTTGACAGATACAAACAAACAAATTGAGGAGGTTGAAAGGCAGGTGAATCACAACTTCTGTAGCAAGAAGCAGAGCTGACAAAGTGGGTTTTTTTTTTCTTTTCTTCCCCCAGCTGGAAATGGATCAGTCATTTCTGAGATGTCTCATAGAGGTCTACCGAGGCACCATGCTTCTAGGCGGGGCATGTGTGTAACAATGGAATAATTAAAATTATGGCAGACTTTAACCCTTTTATACCATGCACACTCTTGATCAAAAGGAGCAGTCCCTAAAGCTTCACCGTGCTATTTGGGAATGCTTTCAATGCTGTAAGGAGATCTGTCTGGTTTATCTTCTTGGCCCACTAATTCTGTGATATATGGTGAGTTGTGAGCATTGCTGGTTAGAGCTGTGGATGTTGGATACAAGCATCAGCGAGGAAAAAGCAAAGAGAGCCAAGAGCTGGTTGGTAGGTCTAAAGTCAGAAAAAGAATGAGAAAGATAGGGATAACATGGGATAGAGTTTCACTGTGGTAGGTATCTGGATAAACAGGTCTTCCATCAGCAGTTTAGAGACACTCCCATGTTTTATCATAATTCTGAACTATGCTGGCCTCAGTTTCAACTGAGTTACAGAAAGCTCAGGGTATGTGCTTGGCTCCCTTGTGGTACTGAAATGGCCTGGGGAATTGGCTGTGGTTTGTCCTGGAGTCTTGGATGGATGTTCAAAAAAAAACCAACAAACCACCAACCCACAAAATCAACAAACAAGAATGTCTTGTTACAGTCATATTTCCTTTGAAGGACTGGACAGGGTAGAAATTTGTTTTAAATGTGGAAAAGGCTCTTGCTCTATACCTTAACTCCATCTGGGGTTGGAAAGATAGAGAAGATACTCCCAGCTGCCTCCTTGCCTGAGTTGACTTGTTGGTGTTGTGTACAGCAGCAGCAGCAACAGCAAGCATGGGACATCAGCCTAGCTCCTAAAGTTGGGATGGAACCAGCGGCAAACACCATCTGTGACAATCTGTGCCACAGCCTGGCAGGCAGCACTACAGCCTGGGGTGGAGTGGAGTCTCAAAAGAGAGCATCAGCCGTGGATGTCATCCAGCAGCTGCAGCTCCCCTACCTCTGCTTCCCACACTCCATAAGTTTTTAAGCTATTAAAAAACAAGCAAGGGAGCTGAGTGATAAACATCCTGCTCTCTGCCCGACTACCACCACATAAGAGGTTTCTTTCTGTGTCCTCTTATCCCAAGAGGTGGAACTGGAGCTTCCAGTCTAGAATCAAAATCTGGAGTGATCTGGGTTTACGAGGAAGTTCTGGGGATGGCTAAGAGTACAGTGAGACGTGTTTGAAACCTCCCCTTTGTGCTGCAGCCTGCTTCAGTAGATCGGGTTGTTTCCTACCTAATGCAAATAGTTTCTGCAAGTCAAGACACTTCATTTAGTTAATGTGTCCAGAGTATTGATGCTTTGATGTTACAGATGTGATATAACACTTTCTGAAGATAGCTCTTTTAAAGTGTTATAAGCCAGTTTCTGTGGCTCCTAGTTGTTCCTTTTTTCCAGTGAGATGTTTCTACCTTTCTTTGCATACTTAGCAATGATTTAGGCCAACTGTGTATTTTTCCTGTAATTGTGGTACCACCTTCATACTTTCCATTTTGAAAGAGAGATGTTTGTGTATTGATAAATTAACAAATGTGCTGTTCATCTAGTAACTTGGTTTATATCCCTTCCCAGAACACGGTGAAATTTAAAAAACAAGAGAAATTTAAGTTTACTCAGTGTTCTCAGTATGATACAAAGCTGCAAATACTGCACTTTGTTTTCAATGAAGCAGAATTATGCAGTGAGCTGTTTTGTGATCTTGAGCATTCTTTCTGATCATGAGCATTCTTTGTTTGCCCTCTGCTGCCTGCCCATTTTGTGTGCCTCACTTTGTATATAGGTATTTTATGAATATTGTTCAACTTTGTAGTCAGTACCTAGCTTCATACTCTTTTTTACGTAACTAAATATTTATAACAAGGAAATATGAATTGGTTGTTTCTGGCAGGAATAGAACAGATAGAAATACACTTAGTTAGAAGGCAGATGTGTTTTTGAGTGCACTGAAGGGATGGAAATTGAGAGGCCTTCTACAATGTAAGAAGCCTGTCTTTGCAACAAACTTCCTTGGGTATGAACAGCGGAGATTTCACAGATTTTTTTTTTTCCCCAAATCTGTCATTTCTCTTGGCAGGTATGCTTGTAATTATATACTCTTTCATGCATCCAAACTCTGCAGGCAGTCCACACAGGCAGCGATCACATGTCCAGTTGGTTGCATTTTATTTTCCCTGTAGAATGAAGATGAAGTTGACAGCTGATGTCTCTTTCGTATAGTTTAGGGAAGATAAAGTTTCGGTGGCATGCAAGTAGGGGGTAGTAATGTCAGGGGGAGAAGTTGTTAAATGCACATGTGTGAGTACCTGGAAAGGACCCAGAGCTACCTGTCCATGCCTACCTGGACAATAGCCAAAGCTGAAATGCTCACTTCAGTGTTGCATTCAGTGTTGATTCAGGACAAATTCTGCTAAAGTAGAACTGCTACTATCTGTGTTCTTCATCTTGGTTTGTCATCTTCATTATATTTTGACAGCAGTCTCATTTGTTCAGCCTAAACCTGGCCTCGTTTAAATTGGCTAAACCTTAAATGCAAAATTTCTTCATTATGAGGGTTAAAATCTAAATTCCATGACCATTTTTTCCCCTTGCTCATTAAAGGCTGATATGGAATAACTACTTACAGAGTGTGGGATGTATAATCAACAGAATACTTGTCCGCATTTGTATTGTGTCAAATACAGGATATGATGCATAATGCTTCATAAATGTGCTTATTTTAACTATTCATATTGCTTCTATATCTTCATATGATTACATATGAATCTGTGTGCATGCACAGAACTTGGAAGATATATCTGCAGACATAATCTAACAAGAACATCAGAAAATAATGCTAGGTGATGCTAAATGAAGATGAGTTAGAATATTGAACAAAAAGGAAATTCTGGATGTTATTGATAGTATATGTTGGTTGTGTTCAGGTGGTTTTGCAGATTTCTCTCCATAATTGTAGCACCTTGAAAATGTATCTACCTAAGAAATAACTAAAAATTGAGTGCTTTTGTCTCCATACTCTCCATTCTCCCTTAGCTGAAGGGCAGAACAGGACAGCAGCAAATAGCCCTGAATGGAGCCTGTGGATTTTACTCATATAACACTAGTACCACAGTATTTGGAGAGGAACAATTTTGATGTCTTTTATAAAGCAATCTGGATGTGAAATTACCATTAACTGCAGGCTGTGTATTACTTTAACCTTCAAGATTAGGAGACATTTCATCAAATAGCTCCTTTGGACAGGAAGGCTGCTGTGGTATCAGTTCATTTCTTGGAGTTCATGTCTTGGGGAACATCTCTGGATTGTAGAGGGATTGAAAATAAATTGCAAAAGGACTTTTAAACAACAAAATAGAAACAAACCTAGACCAAACTAAATTAAATTCCTCACTGAATTTTTAAGTCAGTGCTGTGAGCACTGTTGACTCTTCAGTGTTGCTGTTCATGAAGATAGCAAATAACTATGAAGTCACAGGTTAGGTAGCTTCATAACAAGTTAAATATAACTGAAATGAACTTAAACTCATGTTTAAACTCATATCTCAGATTTTCAGATCTGTGGTTTTAACACTAGAGAAACTATAACCAACTTTATGGTCCCTAGAGCCTTTGTGGGAGTGTCAGTCTTGTTTTATTAGTCCTCTAACGCAAGAAGGGGCTG
>VZTY01002885.1:0-15632 GCA_013400935.1 Turnix velox | reverse complement strand
TCTGAGCAATGTGCAGTTAATTTCAGAGTTTAGTCAGACAGAAGAGGCCTAGCTGAAAAGTGAAGTTATAAACTAGAAAATTTACCCTATTTTACCTCAAACCAGGACAAACAAATATAAAAATATGACTATGAAAAGTTCCCATGGAAGTTGAAGGTATACTGGTCTTCCAGAGTCTTGGCACCAGACCTCAGCTGGAGCACATAGTGTGGATCTTGCTGTGGATGTTGTCACAGGCATCAGTGGTGATCCCTGGATGAGTGACTCTTCAGGCAGTGGTAATTCTCTTAAATAGAGAGCTAACCATAATGCTGTACATAGCACAACTTCCCAGAGTACCTAAAATACTGTTTTGATTTAAAACATTGTAACTCTGGCTAAAGATTTAAGAGCAGATTCTCTAAAAGATTTAATGTAAGTTGCTGTGCTGGTGAAATGAACTGTTTTCAGTGCTTCTGGTAATGAATGGAAATTTTCAAAAGTAAAACAGGCACATACTTACACAAGAGGCATGTTCCTTGGTCACCTATATCAATGTATATTTATTACTGTTCACGTTAAGAATTTTTCCATGGCTGGTTTTGTGGTCTTTTTTTTTGTTTTGGTTTAAGGTGTTTTGTTGTTGGGTTTCATTTACCTTTTTTTTTGCTTTGTTTTAAAAGTCTTTGAAGCAGCTAGTAGGATTTCAGTCTCATTTTGGCTGTCATCAATATCCGTTTGTTCCCTGTGCATTGCTTTCTCTTTCTGTTCATTCTTTTATCTTCTCTGAAGGAATTATCAGACTCCAAATTACTTGGAAAGTTTCAGGTTTTTTATTTAGTCTAACTTGGTATCCTTGGGACCAATGGTAGCAGAACAGTCAATATGTCCTTGTGACTTCTTGGAATTGAAAGAGAGTGTCTTGTTTTCTAAAATACTTGCAGAACATGGTTCTTTAGCTTGTGGTGATAAAAACTATGAGGGGGAAAAATGTTTGATTTGTAAATTACATCTTGAATAGCTATAAATGAGCCCTCTCATAACGTGTTTTTGTAGGCACTTATCTATTTATTTGTTTATTTCCAGGTACATGCTAGGCTTGTCTGCTGTTCCGGCAGTTATACAATTTCTTGGATTCCTGTTTCTTCCTGAAAGTCCCCGCTGGCTCATTCAGAAAGGCCAGACTCAGAGAGCAAGAAGAATTCTCTCTCAGATGCGTGGCAACCAGGCAATTGATGAGGAGTATGACAGTATCAAAAACAACATTGAAGAAGAAGAAAAAGAAGTGGGAGCAGGTATGCTGAGTGCTTATTGGTCTGTCTGCCTATCTGTAAAGAGACAAAAATCAGAAGGAATGTTGAAATTGTAGCCAGTGGGAAATTAAGGTTTTGTCTCTTATGGTATGGTCTGAAATATTTCATATACTCTTCAAAATAATTCTTAAGTTTATACTGCCTACGTGTACGTGAGAATTCCACTCAAAAATGACTCAGTTTAAGAAGGTACTTCTTGAAGAGTGGAAATGAATGAAATAAAGTTTTATTTCTTTCATCAGGGGAAAAGATGCAAGCAGACACCAGGGAGATCAGAAGTCATTTTACTTGCCTGAAAGATCCAGAGGCCATATACTGGCTGACTGTAATCTAGACAAGCAGCTTTTGGAAAGATGCACAAAACACTAGGCATGTGATGTAGAGATTGTTCATCAGGAAAAGCAGTTTCTGAAAGTCCTTTTGGGCTGCCCCCCAGAGAACAAGGCATATAAATCAAATCTTCATTTACCCTTTTGTATCCTTATGCCATAATTGCTCAAAAGTTTGTGTGTGTACTTAGGAAGCAAGGTTTCCATTGACTTTCTGTCTTAGTTTTTCTTCTTTTTTACTGAAATCATGAACCTAGGAATCTCAACTAAAGCTCTTAACTAAGACTCATCTTAATTATTGCTTTCTTAAACACTGATAGGAAAATAACTTCTCAGAGCTGGCGGAAAGAAAAATGCAGGTCACCTAATGTCTGTGGAAAGTGAGATTCAGGATTTTGTAATACCTAATCTCATTTCCTCATTGTGTTTGGTTTGGAGCCTTACAATAAATAGTTATCTGAAAAAAATGTTACTTGACATGCCAGTGAAGGGATTTTCAAAATATCCATCACTGCTTAGAAGCAGGACTGGATTTTTTTTTTTCCAATTTGATAAAAAGCTGAAGTGAATATTCGCAGAGCTGCTTGAGTTTAAGAGTTCCTGTGCTAAAGTTCTTGATGCTAATTAGGAGTTGGCCTAGTTAGTTCTGTGGAAAGTGACTTAAAGACTTTACTATTAAAGATTTTATTCTTTATAGGAATAAAAGAAGCAGCTTCTAGGCTTTTGTTTATGACCTTGTTTTTCCACTCAACTATTTCCTCATGGTGTTGTTTCACTATTTTTAATCTAAATGTGGTGTAAGACTACAGTGGGACTGACACCAGCTCAGCTGGTAAATCAGTCCTCTGTACATTTGTTACTGGGACTGGGTGCTGATTATGAAGTTGTTGGCTTTCTGGGTTGTGCATATCTCTTCCTTTTCCCATGCACTCCCCTCAAGACTTGTTGTATTACTGGAGTTTAATGAAATCAGGCACATTGCTCAGAGAAAGCTTGGTTACAGAGAATCAGTGTTTGCCTTTTCAGAGTTTTCAACAGAGGGGATTAAAAAAATAAGGGTAGTTACAAGTACATGCTGTCCTCCATATGCTTAGTAAATAGGCATTGGGTAATTACAATCACTTTTCAGGATAGCTAGGTTATAATTGCACTGCATCACATTTGACTTGAAATCTTTGTTGCTATGAAAAGGTATGTCATGTTTCAGTAGCAAGGCATACTATTTTTGTTACTTTTCCATGGCTTACAGGTGGTATTTACAAGTGGTGTTAAATCATAACTTTAATTGCTTAAGAAGTTATCTTGATCCTTAGTATTGAATTTGGCATAAGTGGTGCACAAGCAACTTAATTTTCATGGTTTCATTGCCAGGTGTTCAGGTATTGACAACTTAAATGGGTGCTTCTGTGAGGACTTTATTTGACGATGTGCTTTTCAATTGTTTTGGGGTTTTTTTGATATACTGCCTTTTTACTTTACATATTCTCTTCTCCTTTTTGTGGCAGACCATGTTTTAAAACTCTAGTTAATAGCAATGACAAATAATGTTAGTTATTGCTGTCAGACATTGTGGGCAGAATTCCAGTTTTGAAAAAGCTTTGATTACCCTAAACTGAGAGTGTGTGTATATGGCATTCAGGAAAGATAACTTTGTAACTTGAAAGTCAGCCACTTTACTTTTAGGTAAAAGAGGCTTTTCCTTTCCTAGAATCTTAGAACAGTCCGGGTTGGATGGGACCTTAAAGATCATCGAGTTCTAACCCCAGAGAACAAGTGTTTTTTCTCATTAATTGATACATGAGCATCTTTGCCAGTGTCTTAGGGCATGATATTTCTAAGGCAAAATGAACCTGTGTTTGACTCCTTCCTGCAAGGGCATAGCAGAATGTTGCATAAGTAATTCTCCAATCCTTTTTCATTTCATTAACCAGTCTTGTCACAGAAATAATGAAGTACAGAGGAACTTCCTGTGTGTTGTTTAGGCTGCTTTCTTAGAAGTTTGGTTCTAATGTCTGTTCTAAAAGGAGAGAAGTTCATTGCATCATCCACATATTCATAAAGGAGCTTCTGTCTTGAAAAAAATAATAAAAATGCCTTCAATAACAACTGTTTTAGAAGGCTTGTGTACCTGTGTGGAATACCTGTTTAGTCAATGATTCATGTTTCTTTATCCTTTCCAATACATTCAGTCAAATCGCTGGTGCTAATACTGCTTAGCAGCTTATATTTTAGCATTTTCAGATTGTTATCAGGAGAAGGATATATCTTTTTGACAAACACTTTCCCCATGACTGGTTATGCAAATGACATTTTTTTGGCAGTCATGAATACTACTTTTGTGTGCTCTGTTCTGTGCTTCCAGTGGGACTGTTGGCATTGTAACCTTGCATTTTGAGAAGTGAAGGAAGAGGGCATTGTGTTCTGCAGCAGCATTACAAGACAAGTTGAATCTTGGTCAAGTCCAGCTCATCATCAGTTGTTAACATCATCCATCATCAGATGATGAGGCTGTAATGCAAAAGGAAGGTGGTGATGGGGAAAATCAAGGGTAGAAGGACTAAGAAGGAAGGGTTGTGGAAGCAGTAACTTACTGGTGCAGAATGGCCTTCCCCTTCAAATACGCTGTGAATCTCAGCATATGTGGTGCTCAGGCTCAGAAGCCTTAAGGCAGAAAGATGAGGAGGGAATGATACATAGGGGTTTTCAACCAAGGGAAGGATCAAAGACATTGCTGGGAGAGCATTTTGGGATGACCCTTCCTTGGTAATTATTTGTCTTGCACAGCTGCTGAATGGTAATTTTTAGTACAGTTAAGGCAGAGGTTCTGTACTACACATTAGTTAAAAACAGGCAATCAGATCATAGCAATGCAGGTAAGCACTTGCACAGATGAAGTAGCTTGGCCTCCTGGGTGAATTAGAGCATGATTCGTGATACGAATTCTAGAGCAAGCATTTAGGAGTGAATTTAATGTGGTGGATTTGTGCATTAGAATAAAGCAGTCTGCCACAACTTTGGTAGAATTTGTATAGGTTGTAGTGTAATGGTCACATTGTACTGGAAAGAAATCATTAGAGCATATACAACTCAGTTTATGCCATCTCTGTGGCTGAAAGCATCTGCAAACTGCATGGCTTTTCTTCATGCCTTTCTTGTAGCAATACTGAGCTGTGATGTGCCAGGATGCGTGGTATGTCTTGTGAAATCAGTAGTGATGAATATAGTACTAACGTAGCATCTTGATGAAATTAACATAATTTGCATTAAGACCAGACATTTATTTTTCAGTAGATGAAGGATGTGTAACCATGGATCATAATTGCTCTAGGAGAGATGTGTTATCCCCATCAGCCGTATTTATCCTGCATTTCTCTAAGTACTAGGTTTTAGACTCTTGATCTTATCTGGACCTCTGTGTTTTAATGTTTTATCCATGTGTGTGTGTCCTGTAATCATGAAGATGCCTCTTTTGCACATCTGATGCTGGCTAGGTAAAACTGCTGGGGCTTGGTGGTGCATGGAAACTTGCTCCTTCTGTGAAATTCATTGAGTGATTTAGTAAATTGATCACTACACTGTAATGATTTTTGCCCTACCATTCTGTGTCTGTACTAGAATTGTTATATGATGCACACTGCTTCTGAATCAGACATTTTCTTGTACTTCCATTATTTTTAATACATTTTTTATAATAGCCTAGCTTGTTATTGCGAGTCTGAGAAAAATGTGTCCATGTCACTCTTTCACTCTTGTAGGATTTGACTTGCTTTACTTCTTTGCCAAGCTTCCTATTTGATGAGTGAATCTTCTTTTTTAGGTTTCCTAATTCCCTGTTGTAAATAAATGTGGGATGATACAAAGTTAGTCACATCATGGCCATTAGATTTTAGCACATAACTTTACCCAACTAACTGTCCATTAAAATAGGACATGATAGGCAGAAGTGAGCATAGGCAGAAGATCCTTCTTAGTTTCAGTATATTTCAGTTCCTTGCACTTTTTCTTCTTAAGTAACATACTAACATGCTCATATTCCTTCCTGGCTATGGCTTTGGAACCATCTGTCATGGATCTTTCTAGGGAGATCCTGGAAGTTTGAAGTGTTTTCATTCTTAATCATAATTCTCGTCTGAGTTCTGGGAGTTCTGTTTTATCCTGTGCTATGCCCGAAATGCCTGGTATTCAGACAGATATACACATGCTTATTATTACTGAGATCTTATTTAATGAATCTTGGTAATAATGTGATGCTCTGATAGGACTGTGTAGAACTCTGAATTATTCCACTTGCAGGCAATGAAGTCCTGTGGCAGGGGAGTTGGAAGGGACCTTAAAGATCGAGTTCCAACCTGAACTATTCTACTATTCTAGTTACTCTTTTATGATACTAAGTTATATTACTGGTAACCATGAAGTCAGATGGAAGTCTTTGGGGCAAAAGAAACAAAAAAGTGTTGGGCTAAGAAATTGTTGAAGAAAACCCAAAGAAAAATATGTTTGTAATCATGACGGGCTGAAGTTCTTGGTCATGGCAATGCCATGTGCCAGGGTCAGTTGTCAGTGGTTTTGCTTTGGATTCTGTGGAAAGTGTGATACCTTGAAAGGAGTGAGCAACCTGGTCTAGTGGGAAGTGTCCCTGCTCATGGCAGGGGGTTTGAAACTAGATGATCTTTAAAGTCCACATCGTTCTATGATTCTATGAATGTCTTAGTTTCATTCTTGTATTTTGATTAACCATTTGACATGTTGAATTCTTTGTCTGTTCCCTTAAGAACCAAAATTCTTCCTGTGTATGTCTCCATTGGAATTTGTTTTGAGTTAAACCCTTAAAAAAAAAGCACTTTTGGTAATTTAAAATTCAGGCAATGCAGGAAAATGAAACATGGAGACATTTGATCTTGAGAAAGTATACTAACTCAATTCAGAGTCTGATCAGATAACAAGAGAAAGCCTTCTACATAACTTGGCAAGAAAAACTGAAAGTATGAATTACTGTATTAAACAATTGATAAAGAGAGATAAGATGATTTTTGGTTCTCCTTTTATCTTTAAATTCTTTTAAAAGGCTGACTTATTCTTTCAAGTATGAGCTTTGATAAATATGATGTATTGAAAACATTGTTTTCTTTGCCTTTTGTAGAAATATGGCTGCTATATTTGAAAATATATTTGAATAGTTTGTTTCTTTATCTTAGAGTTCCGCTTATATTTTGAATTTTCTTGCCTGACTGTGAGTTTGGGAATGTTTGTGTATTTTAGGAATCCTAATGTTACTGTGTTTACCTGTCAGGGCATTTGGAGTTGGCATTGCTTCAATGGTTTATAACCAAAACCAACCCCTTAATCTTTCTCCTTGATTTTCAATGTGCTGACATAAATTGAGTGCTTATCTGGAAGTGGTGGTTAATTGCCTATCTGAAGATCAGATTATTTTTGGTAGACTGTTTCTGATGTGTGTTTTGAAACAAACTCTTCTTTGCCTGAAGTCAAGATGGATTTTTTTGCATGGTAGTCCCGAAGGGCAGGAAAAAACAAGAATGTCAATAACTTGTAAGTACAGGGAAGCACAGTGAGGCAGTAGAGTTTGGTTTGGATTTGTTTCTTTTCTCCATTTCTTATTCTCTGTGAAGTTTCTGGCAGTAAAACTAGCTTCCCATTGACAGCATTATTAGCTTTATATTAGTTCACATCTTGTGATCCCTACAGAAAATTCAAGCTACAAGTCTGGAAAATAAAAGAATATTAAAAAGACTTCATCTCAGTTCAGAAATAAATTTGGGCTTAAAGATTTTGTTTTAAGACAAATTATATTCACCAACTGAAGCTGGATTTGCTCATATTCAGGCAGTATTAACTGCTCCTCTTCATCTAAGGTTGCTTGTGGTACTGAGTGTCTGGAAACAGTATTGGATTCCACTCCAATGCTAGTGCATCACGAAACCATTCAGCTGCTCCCTGTGCTTTGGCTAGAAACAAGTATCTATTTTGTGAAAGCATGTGTTTCAGAGTGGAAAAAAAATGCTGGAAGAAAAAGACTAGGGATTGATGTTCATGAGGGAATTCAGTTCTGAAGCAAAAACTGACTGAAGGAGATGCTATAAATAAGGATATAGCATGTTTTATTGCAAGATTTGGGTACTACCTAGAATCATAGAGTCACCTTGGTTGGAAGGGGCCTTTCAGATTAAGTCGAACTATCAGCCTAACTCTGACAAGAACCATTACTAAACCGTATCTCCAAGCACCATGTCTACCTGTATCTCTGGGGATGGTGCTTCAGCTACTTAGCCTGGCAGCCTCTTCCAATGCTTGATAGCCATCAAGAAAAGTTTACACAGAAAAATAATTTTTTTCCTAATAACCAATATAACTCTCCCCTGGCACAACTTGAGGCCATTTCCTCTTGTCCTATCACTTATTACTTAGGAGAAGACACTGACCCCTACTTCTCTTACTGCTTCCTTCCAGGGAGTTGCAGGGAGCAGTAATGTCTCCTCTTAGCTTCCTTTACTCCAGACTCCAGCTCCCTCAGTTGCTGCTTGTAAGACTTGTTCTCCAGATCCTTCACCAGCCTCATTGCCATTCTCTGGGCTTGCTCCAGCACTTCAATGTGGGTTTTTTTCTATGGCAATTACAGGAATGTAAGGGAACATAAGTGTAAAGAGACACTGTTCATAACACTCATAGTTTGTTACACTGGGAAGGGAGCCCAAGGGCTGCAGAGAGAGAAGACTGCTGCTAAAGGATTATTGTAAGATGTTAATGCAGGGATAAGAATAAAAGAGCAGAATCCATCTGCTCAAAAGAAAAGCTGCAACACTTAGCTGGGGGCTTGAGGCATCTGGCAGTGGGCTGGCCTTGCCAATAGTGGTGGTGCAACCTCTTCCAACCTGCAGCATGAGGACTTGCTGCTGCCATTGTGCTAATTCAGTCTCCTGTCTCTTTGGTCTCAATGGTCTCAAATGGTCTCAATGGACCAAACCAGGACTCTGAGCCTCTCAATCATTGGGCTGTAGACCCAGTTTAATTTGAGGTGGGGTGCCTGGAGCTTGGTAGGTTGGTTCTGTTAGAAGTGGGAAATATAATTTTGAGTTTCTCTTTGAGTGCTCTTGCATGAGAGATGGGCACACTCTGCCTTCATGTCAGAATATGCTCGTTGGGCCTTTGTGTTTTTCTGAAATTCTTACACTGACGTATTTGTTTCTCATTTGAAATTATGGATTTTTTTTTTTTCCTGTATATCATTCTTACGATACTTTTATTAAGAAGTAATAAAATTATGGTGCCTCTAGAGCTGCTAATGGTATTCAAGAGCTCAGTTAATTAAAAAAAAAAAATTCCTGGTTCTCTGTCATTTCCCTGCTGGATCCAGTGTCTGCACTGAATACACAATTCTGAGCTGAATGCTCCCACTTGAGCTGCCTGTTGACATACAGCAGGGATTCAGACAAAATGTACAGCCTTGTGTGAAAATGTTAATGGCTGGAGGGGGAAATGATTGCAAGGAATAATTATAACACTTCACTAAGCTTAGTAATATGATTCATTATTTAGCTCTTAAAGCAGGTTCTGTGGCAGAAGTTGGGGATAATTTTGCAGCTTCTGTGCTCTCTGACTTTGTGAAGATGAGTGGAAACTCTAAAACTGAGGTTTTTAATAACAGTATATGTAAATGCCATGGACGAGTGGCTGAGCAAGGTTTACCTATTGATCCCATTTCAGCCTTTTCAACATAATCATTAAAATAAAAAATTTGTTTTGGTTCATTGAAATTAATATTGCTTTGTAGCATTGTAGACCCACATAATTTTCCTGCTGACTTTTCCTCTGCTGCCTCCTAGGTGACAGCCTTTGCACAAGTGCAGAACCTGATCCACCCACCAGATGTTAATGATTCTTCAACAGCAGTAGTTTTTATTTGGCCCTGTGGTCAGGTGAATACAGTGTTTATGCAGCCTGTTTAAATTGAAGTACTTTGTTAATAGGAAGAAACCATTAGGGAGGAAAAAAGGTTTTAAACAGTGCTTGCACTTACCTCTCTTACATAAGGCCATATTCTGCTCTTGCAATCCAGTTAGGCTTTTGTTTTTTTCCTGTCGACCTTCACCACAAGGTGTTACCTGCCTCATTTTCTTCTGATGCTCATTCTTTGCCTTTTAAAATAACATCAGAATTGTTTTTTTAATCTGTTCTCAAGACAAGAAGAATGAAGTAATTCTTATTGGAAACCAGAAGGATTTGTTTTAAAATAAGCTGTTGTCCTTGCATGCCTCTTGAGAGTTGCTCCAAAGTATTCATGCACTGAGCATTTCAGTAAATCTTATCAACCAATGTCAAGTCTGTCACAAGACTGTGTTTTGTTTGACTGAAGATGAATTTGGGAAAGAAAAGGGAAGTTTGCTGCTGAGCATGTTGCTGCTGTGACTCCCAAACTATCCATTTCAAATACTCTCTTACACAAATATTCTTGAGCTTTTCATATCCTGAGAAAGCAAGCTGTTGGGATTTCTTCCTTTTCAAAAGAAATGAAAAATAGTGTAGTACTCCTGGTTGACTACTTGACCATGATCTGTGTTTAGATCTAGTTCTTTTATCCAGGACATAAGAAATTGATTCTTTCTTCACATAAACTGTGCTTAACCACGTTTTTTACATGTGCTTCATTTGTAATTTTCTGGTCAGCAAAAAGTTAGGATTCTGCTTTCCTTTTTGGTTGGTCAGTTTTTAAAAATAAAGCTGCACTGATGCTCAAACTATGCATTAGTGATACTCAGTAACTGTCTAGTCGTGCGCTAGTGTTGCTGAGGGGCCAAATCGCCCAGAAAGACCTTCCTCCTCATTTTATTTCACTCCAGAATAGAAGGGTGAGCAAAGCCTTTTCCTTTCATTATCTGGGTGATTGGGTCTGTGGCTTTTTTAGTGGTATTTCTGCAAGCAAAGTGCTAAGTAGCAAGCTTACTGTGCTATTTTGTATTCTAAAATATTGCTGGTCTCCTGGAAAATAACCATGTTGATTAGAGGAGGTTTGTGTGGTTGAAGTGTGTGTGTGTGAGATAACTAATGCTACATGAATTATTCAAAATGAATAATTTATGTAATTAATTTAGACTTTCTGTCTGCTTGTCATTTGTCTGTGGGGAAGCTGCAGTTTCCTTAGACATACTTATTTTGGAGGTATTCAAGTGCTTTAGAATTTATTTTTCACATGAAGTAGTAAAAATGCATTGTGAACTTGAAATTTTAAGTATAAACTCCTTGGAAATCATGGCTTTCACGAATATTAAACAATATTTCAGCCATATGCTAGAAATATCTGTACAAATAAAGTTCTGAATAGCTCAATTAATATATTTTGAAACCATCAGCAAGACTGGTCCCTCTCTGCTGTGAATTTCAGGTTTCCCTTTTACTTAAAAAAAAAACAAACCCAAGAAAAACAAAACCAAACCAACCCATTCACCCCCAACAAACACAGAACAAAACCCACTCAACAACAATTTCTTCATCAAAAATCATAAAGTAATTTTTAGAACTTTCCTCTCCACCCGTTGTTCTAGTAGTGATGGCATTTTCTGTGAACTACTGGGGGTCTGCTTTCATAGATAATGGTGACTTTAATTATTTTTGATTCTGCACATACATCAATATTTCTGCTTCTGTTGAAATACAAAAATTTTCTTTCTAAGAAAGAATTTTGTAGTAGAAAGCAGGCATTCATTATTACAGCGCTAGGTGCACAGAGGACACTTTCCTGTTCTTCTTAATTAAAAAAAACTCTGCCTGATTTTACAGACTGAAATACCAGAAGGAGACCTACAGAAAGGCTGGGGTAGAACTTTTTAATAGGATACGTGATGGCAGGACTTGGAGTAATGAATGCAAATTGGAACAGAGGAGATTGAGGCTAGAGTACAGCTCTGAAGAGAAAGACTGGGGTGTGTCAGTTGATGACAAACTCAACATGAGCCAACAGTGTGCACTCGCAGCCAAGAAGGCCAACCAAATCCTGGGTTGCATCTAGAGGAGTGTGACCAGCACAGGAAGGTGATTTTGCCCCTCTACTTGGCACTGGTGAGACCCCACCTGGAGTAGTGCATCCTGTTCCGGAGCCCTCAACGCAGGAAGGACATTGAGCTATTGGAGCAGGCCATGAAGATGGTCAAGGGGCTGGAGCAACAGGCTGAAGGAGTTGGGGTTGTTCAGCCTGGAGAAGAGAAGGCTCAGGGGGGACCTTATAGTAACTTACCAGTACCTGAGGGGGTCCTACAGAAAGGCAGGGGAAGGACTTTTTAATAAGATATCAGATGGGAGGACTAGAAACAATGGATGTAAGTTGGAAGGGTGTAGATTTAAACTTGACATAAGAAAAAAAATTTTTACAGTGAGGGTGGTGAAGCACTGGAACAGGTTGCCCAGAGAGGTTGTGGATGCCCCCTCTCTGGAGGTGTTTAAGGCCAGGCTGGACAAGGCACTGAGCAGCCTGGTCTAGTGGAAGTTGTCCCTGCCTATGATGGGGGTTGGAGCTCAATAATCTTTAAGGTCCTTCCAACCCAAACTGTTCTATGATTAATTGTATCAGTTGAATAAGAAATAATGTGTTCAGAGCCAATATAGTTCAGTGTATGGATATTCAAATATATACCAAAATTCATATGCAAAATGTTATCTAGTCAAAGTAAGTTATCTCACAGTGCAGCCATGGTGCTTTGTGAATGAAAACATACTTTTTCCTCCAATATTTTGAGTTATACGCAGAATTATTCTGTAATTAAAGATAGTGGGAGCTTGAAAAATTTCTCCTTTTCCCTGCCATACTTAGTGAGCATCCAGTTCTCCCTCATAAAGAGTTGAATTCAGGCCAGTATTTTGTGTTGGCAAGCCAAACACATTATTGGTTCTCTTCTTTCCACTTGCAAGCAGCTTGTAGGATTGCTAAGAGACTGTTGAGAGTTCAAGTTGCTGTATTGCTTGAACTGCTTAAATACTCTTAATTAAGCAGGCTGCAAGTTTATGCTTTCCTTTTGTAGTAAAATGGCAGTTTTTATCATGGACTGTGAAACAACAATCTTTGCTTTAATATATGATATCCTTGCTCTGCCAGCCCTGTGCAGTGGTGGGCAGGAGACAGTAGAAGCCCAATGGCGTTTGTGGTGTGTCTGTGTGCCTAAAACTTGGAAAATTTGGGCTGTCAGTACTTCCAGGCACTTTGTTGCCTTGCAGAACATTATTTTAGGTCAGAAAGACTGCAGATCTTTCTTTTGGTACAAAACCTGCATGAATATATAATTTTTTTATCAGCACTGAACATCTTTAATTTTTATGTGCGTGCTCCTTGGCATCAGTGGCAGTAGAGAGAACAAAAATACCATTTTCTTTGGTGTGTTTTGACCTGTTTGCAGTCCCTTACTGAACACAGAGGAGTTTAGTTACGAATATTTAATGTTTCAAGCAGTCACCATTTTATTAAATTACTATTGAACCAAAAGTCAGCTAAAGCACACTTGAAATTTGATTGATTTAAAAGCATAAATAATTTTAAACTAATTCTGTTCTCTTGTGATTACATAGAGTAAATTGCACCAGTTTTATTTAAAGAGAACTATCTTGCATAACACAAACCATGTTACTTTCATTGTAGGTGAAGTGGATTGGGTTCACTTAAGAGAGTTCAAGTGTGGATAGGTAAATTAATAAATTACATATTCTGTTATGTATGATATAGAAAGCAGACAATTGCCTTTTAGCTGGGAGATTTCCTTCTTAGTAAAAGCAAGCACGTTTCTATGGCAATAAAAGCAAATTTAAAATGTAGGTGGTTCTTACTGTTGTTAGTCTAAAATAGAGGTGGCGGCTGCAGAATGGTTCATTTCATAGCCAAGGGAAAACAGGTTTTTACACAATAAAAGTTAATCTATGTTCCTGCATGACTAATTTTTGAAATTTTTAAATTGTAAGCTTTCTCCTTCTTTTGTTTCTCTTTTTTGCTTTTCATTGTGTGTGGCAAAAATCAGATTCTGAATGTAAATGCTGTACAAATCTTTTGTTATTATCAAGTAGATTTAAACTTTAATGGTGATTTTTATTGCATTGTGTGTCTTGTAATTTATTGGGACTTTAAAAAAATTAAAAATATAAAGTTATTATTATTTGTAGTAGTATACTGAGACAAGAGGCATGAATGTCTTAAAATGGAAGATATATGAAAGTGGTATATACCAAAGGACCCCATATTGGTAGGATGGGTAGGGGACAAATAGGGTTGAATACAATGCAGTGTAACAATAGGAGAGGTCTGAGACACCATTCCATCCACCATTTCATCTCTAGATTTGATTGTTTAGAGCTTTGAAGTGCATTCCCAGGAGAGGAGCCCATTATAGAATATCCGAATATTTGTGAGTGGCCTCAAATTAATCATCCTACCCCTTATTGTCATACTTGGTATCCTTCAAGCTGTTAACTTTATTTGGTCTTCCCAAAATCAGTAGGATAGACTGTAGGTATTAGTTTTTTGGTTTTTTTTTTTTAAAGAGGGCAGCCTCTTTCATGATAGATAAAATGAAGTTTTGCAGACAAAATTTGATGCTATTTAAGTATGGTGTGTATACATAAAAATCAGAGAATATTTTTTTGGTCACTTGCATGCTTTGATGCCATACCCTGACTGAGACAGAGCTGGACAGGTACCTGAAATGTTTATTTGTCAGGATGGAAACATGTGGTAGGTCAAAACTATTTTTCTTCATATCAGAATTTGTAATTTTGGTAATAAATTCATTTTGAGACCACAATCAAGATTATCTTAAAGTTGTAAATTGAGAAATGCCATCTGAAAATATCAACCTGGATTTTGGTATTATGTATGAAATGCATACTCATTAACTCCATTGCAGTGAGTGCTCAGTTGATTGCCTTTGACAATGCAGATAATATCTGTTAATTACTCAGTGGTAGAGAAAAAGGATGAAATACCATGAAAAGACATATGGTCTGTGCCAGCTGACTGCTGCTGGTGGTACTGGGATCGTGATTTGGGTGCTTCACTTCCCATCTGATAGGAAGAGGTAGAACCTGTAGAAAGTGCTTTGGATCTGAGCTGTCAGGAGCAAACAGAACCATTGCTGTTGAACACTTCATTAGAGAGAAACTTCCAGTTTTATTTTATATAAATCTGTGTATAAATGTACCAAATTATGGTTACTGAATAAAGCTGTAAGTCTAGAAGTAATATATGTACTCCAGGGTTGAATAATGATAATATTTTGATTTTAAATATGTCTTGACATGCCGTTATAGCTGTAAATCCCTGAAATAAACAGACACATTTGTAAATGTAGCTTGATTTATTCTGTTTGGTTTTGTTTTTGTTTTTTTTTTTAACTGCAGCATAACCCAGCAGCATTACAGAGGAGGTAGAATTTTGGGGGTTTTTTGTTATTTAGATATTTTGAGGAAAATTATTTGTATTTTACAAATTCAGGAAGTCATGGCTCAGTTCAGCATTCTGTTCTCATCTGAGAAACATTCCCTACCATCTGCAGCCAGTCGTCTGTTGTGTTGTGTGAGCCCAGCTCCAAATACAAAATATCAGCTGCTCTGCAGAGGGCTGTCTTCAACAACCTCACACATACACACACTCTCCCAGTGTGTCTGATGGAGGTTACTATGCTCTCTCAGGTACAGACAGATCCATTAAAAATGTGAATTTTATAAAACATTCCCAGGTCTTTCACGGGTGCAGCTGCATTTTACCAGGTTGTGTGGTTTGTAATGGGTACGCTAAGAGATGCTGCATCACAAAATGCTTTAAAATCAGGGTTTTTAATTCACTTCATTTTTTTCTTTGTAGCAGCTGAAACTTGTTTTCAAAATCAGCAGAGTTATTCTGAATTGTGGTTTTAATAACCTTGTACTTCTCTGATGCATTCTTCTCTAACACCAGGAAAGAGACGTTAACATGTAAAACCTGTTATAGGCCTTTGCCTTCCTTGATTTCATAGAATAGTTTGGG
>VZTY01002869.1:8408-24749 GCA_013400935.1 Turnix velox | reverse complement strand
ACTCTGAGGGGGCAGCGCTGAGGGGAAAGGGCGACTTCTGTGAGGAACGGAGCCTGAGGGGTTGAGTGTGAGAGAACGGGACACTGGTGAAGGAAAAGGGAGGTGGAGTTGAGGAGGATGAGGCTATTAATGGGAAGGAGTTGACCCCGAGGGAGCTGACGTGGCGAGAGGGGGTCCCTCGTTAAGCCCCCCAAGGCGGCTTAAAGCTTTTGGGGCGAGGAGTTTCCCTGAGGGGAGCGGAGCGGAGCTTTAGAGCCCGGAGGCCCATTGTCCCTCGGGAAGTCTTTGAGGAGATGGGGGCCTGGCAGCCGGAGGGGAAGGCGGAGTCCTGTCACCCCTTGGCGATCAGCGAGGGACGGCAGCAGCGAGGCCTCGCTCAGGGAGAGGTGGAACCGCAGGGACGGGGTCTGTGCTGCTCCTGCCTTTTGCGTCTCTATCAACCCTGATAATTGCGTGCCAAAATATTTTGCAGCTTGGTTTTAAAATCTTGCTCCTTTATGTAGGGGCTTGGCCGTGTGCTAAGGGGGGAAAAAAAATAGATTTGTTCTCAGCCGTTCTTCAGCCCGGCGGAGCTCACTAAACATTATTTTTTTAGTGCGAACAGACTTCTAATGAGGTTATGAAACGAGCCTGTGTCACAGCTAAGTCCCACCCATCCGCTGTGCTGCTGAGATAGGCCACCCATGATTTCATCCTGGGGAGATGGGGGTGACTGATGTAGCCCTCACCCACCGCCATCCAACTGCTCCTGAGATGCTTGCAGCCTCTGCTCTATCTGTCAGGTTAGGTGCCTGATAACCTTCAAGTTGTCTGGACTTCTGACCGCTAGAAAAAGAAGAGAAGCTTTATTTTTACTGCTTTGATTTATCCCATGAAGTTCTGCCAAAGGGATGGGTGTCTCTGTGATAACTTCCTTCCAGTCACTATGTCTTCAGCCCTTCCTGAAGGAGATAGCTTGAGTGAGTACCTGGAAAACGTTTTACTGCTGAAGCCAAACAAGGTTCAGCAATAGAGGGGAAAAACCAGACAGTTCATCAGTTTCCTTGTGAAAAAAAAATGCTGTTTTTCAATCCTTCTGAAGCTATCTGCTAGATGTATATCTCTGTAATTGCAATCACGAGAACTTAAATCTGGAAAAGCCAGTAAATTTCATCCTTATAAGATGAAATGGTTGAGCTTTGAAGGTGTTGTGCTTCTTTAAGGCAGTAGGGGTTTATTCTTAGCATAGTCACGGACTGCTGGGATGATATTTCTTAATGCCCCTTTGTTCTCCAGCCGTGAGATGATCATAAGGTTTTTCTTCGGTGCTAGAACATAGCATGAATTCATCTGGGTATGGAAGATGCTCAAGTAAGCACTATAGAGGAACTGATTAATCAATGTATTTCTAGTGTTTTCTTAGTGGAAATATGAGAACTGGAGGAATATTTCAGTCTCTCTACAGTCATTCTTGTAAACTGCTGCTGAGTGCTTGAATCACGTTTGTGTTTATTTATTTATGATGTTTCTGGTTAAGCAGCTGCTGCTTTTAACTGCTGTGGGATTTCTGTTTGACTGCAATTCTCTTTTGTTAATTGGCAAGCTGTATAGCTCAGAATAGTTTCAAAGCTCTTTGAGTTAATGTTACATAGTAATAATAAAACATTCTGTGGAAAAAGTGAACCAAATATCGCCCACACAAATGGCAGAACTGGTCAAGAACAGTTTTTTGTTATTTCTTGAAGAGTTTCTTCCAGTGAATTTGCAGATGGCTGTTAAGCAGATTTAAATACAGGGATAGTAGGCCCTTTTACAGAAGTTAAAAAACTCTGTGGAGCCTCAGATTAGAAAAACTGAACAAACAGACCACAGCAATGCTGCTTTACCTCTACCTTTTTGGCTTCAATTGCCCTTTGCAGTTCAGTCTGAATGTGTGATGTGCAGCTGGGAATATCTTTGATTTGTTGCAGCCCCAGAATGAATTTAGGCAGTACAAAGCTGCCTAAATAGCATTTGTTTGCAAGCATGGCCCAGGATCCAAGGGAGAGAGGCTGTTTGTGGGATGCTAGCAATTTGTGGGGTGGTTCAGCTGAATCAACTGTGTCTTTATGCAAATTTGGCAAAGTCAAGTGGCTTTTAAAAATATGAGGATGATAATTCTTTCTATTTTCAGACTAACATTACACTTGAGCCTAAGTTATGGAAAAATGTGATGTGGTGAATTCTGGACAAGAAATCACTTCATCTTCTGCAGACTCTGATGTCAGAAATACTCACAGTGGTTCTGCCTGGAACTTCAGTTGTAACAGGTAAAGTGCCTGGTGTCACCTGCTGTGAAGTCCTGGCAGTTAAATACTTGGGTGATATGTGTGATGTGTCCTTGAGTTGCTTGTGGGTGCTTGGGCTGCTGCTTTTTCCTTAACAAACACTTTATTTCTCCATTGGATGCCATGTAGCTGTGTCTCAGGTGGTGTAGGCTGATACCGCTGATCGTGTTTCCTTTTCTCTTCAAACTTTTGTTGCGTGTACAAAACATACTGGGTCAACTCTTCATCTCTGCCTAACAGGTTCCTCTCAGCTGCCTCTGTTAGTCCTGTGGGTTGTTGAGGAGAGTTTCAGACATCCCATAGAACTATGATTGCTTCTTCTGGCCATTTAAAAATCAAAATATGTACATACTTTTATCCTTTATGTTCTGTTCATCCTTTCTGCTATTCCTGAGTAGGTGGTACATAGGTTCTTTCCACTCCTAATGATTTGTACAGTTGACTGATTGTATTTGCTGTAAATTGTGTTCACTTCTCTCACTCACTTGGCTCCAAAATCCCATATTATGGTGTAATTTCTTTTGATTAAGCTTTTACTACCCCTTTTGTGTCAGCTTTTTGTGTGAAGTCTTCTGCACATCCTGTCACTTGATCTGTTGGGGGAGGGGGAGACCTGTGTGGGACAAATTGTAAAAGTTCATGTGTTGCTCTAAGTCATTTGTGGAGAACAGTAGCTTAGAAAAACCAGATTGTTTATTGGTTCAGTGGTTGAAGTACTCCCAGAGAATAAGAGAGGCAAATGCAGACTAAGCAGCAGATTTGGGGAGGTTTTTGTTGAGTGACCTGTTGAGAGTGAGGAGTTGCTCGCTAAGGGGGGGAACTTCTCAAAAGGGAGCAGTAGTCTTTGGCTTTCATAAATCATGCAGAAGCTTATAGATGATGATTTATTACCTCTGAATTTATGAAGAAGCAGATAAGTTTGATGAAGAGCTATATTTATTGATGTTTCTACTAATGAGCAATAATACCTGTGCTGATTATGCTGTCTTGGAAAGCTGCTGTGTTTGAATAGTCTGTGGAGTAAGAGTGAAGCATGCTGTGAGTTCTTTGAGGTTTTCTTGAAGAACATCCTCATGCATGTATCATGCTTCTCTTTTAGCATGGGGTCACAATGTAATTTAAGCACATGGATTCTTTTATGGCCGCATAGCATATGTAGTGTATTGTTTTGGCCACTGTGTTGGACAACTGGCACAATAAATAATTGAAATGTTTTTCCTCTTGTTTCACTAGGACTCCCTCATCCAATCCCAATGGAGTTTCTGGTTACTCAGGGAATACCAGGTCCTTGCTAATTCCTGGTTCTGTCCAGCTACTTGCCTCCTTTATGCAAGATATCCACAGCATTGGAAATGCTGACTCAAAAATTCTGAAGAACTGTGAGGTATTTCATGTTAAGTTTTATTTATTTAAGAGTATTACTGTATTGGTTTTGCATTTTAGAAGACAGATCTTATGATGATGCAGTTGAGCAGTAAGATGTGTACATATATGAGTTTATTCTTCATGGTGGGACAAACTTTTTTACAATATATGAACTAATCACACCAATGGGTTTTATTGCACCTTTGTTTTAGTTTTTTACAATATTTTAACCATTTATCTTAGTGTTTTACAATACAGGTGTGATTTTTTTTTTTAAATTTCTTTTTAGTTTTCAAAGTTATAGTGCTTGAAGACTGTGTGCTTTTGTACTGAAAAATGTAAACCTTTAAAATTCTGGCACTTTGAGCTGCTCTGAAGTTATCCTAGAAACTGAGAGGTTTTTTTTCTAAAAATTGCTCTCTTTTAGTTGAATTATTTATTTGTTCCATTTGTAAAGATGAGTAGGTGGTGCTTGTTTCCAAATTTAAAGCAACTCGACACAATAACAATACAGGCTCAATGAGCTAATTCTCTCAAAGCCTTTTTTTTGGCCATTGTTGTCTTTGTCCTTTTTGATTTTAATTTTATCATTACATTTTTTTAGTCTCCATAAGGAGTGTCAGGTTTCAACACCATGGGCTTGTTCCTGCAGAATTTTGGAGCTTTTTGGCTGTGCTCCATCAAACTGTCTCTTGGCAGATGCTTAGTTTTGTGCTCTTTAGCAGCTCCAAGAGAAGAATTTAGATGTCTCTGTCTAGGCACATGCGTTCTACAGCCTGTTTCCTGTGCTTCAAGTGTCAGGCTCCAGAAACATAAGTATTAAATAGTTTTTAAAATTCAGATTGTACATCTTATGAACTCTTCATATTTTGATATGTATTTTTTTTTGTTTTAATTAGCTCTTTGTTTTCACTACTTACACATTGTGGAATTTAGCTGGATTGCTGAAGGGAAGAGTTTCTTGTTGAAGCAAGTGGTTCACTGGACATAGAAATGTTTGATTATAAATTTAAAAGCTGCCTGTTATTTTTTTAACTGCAATCAACCTTTCCAGAATTTGTCTGTACTTTTTTGTCACGTTTCTCCTACTAAGTAATTTTATTTTTTCTTTAAATGCTCCCTTCCTTTGTTCACTTGTTTGTTTTTTTTTTATTTTAAAACCAAACTGAAATTGTAGAGATGTCTTATCTTGCTGTCTAAAAAGACTTTTTTTAAAGTGAATGTGTCCCTAGTGAATAGTTTGCATTGATTGACATGACATAGGGCTGCAGGTATTGTGGGCTGAACAACACAGGGCTGTTATTAAACTTTGCATTATGGCAGCACTTAATTATAAAATTGCAAAATCTTATCTTGTTCTGCAGCTAGAATAAAAGGCAACAGAGGCAACATGACTGTGCTTTAATTATTTTACTTTGTGATTTAATAGACAAGGTGGCTACAGTTACTGAGACTGATAGAAAAGCAATGTCAGGAACAAATAACTGCCCAGCAAGAGCAGTTCCACCATCAAATCCAAGTAAGTTATGACTTGTTCATGTGGGTAGGGTCCTCTGAATGTTTCTTTTCTTCCCTACCACACCTCCAAACCAATACAATGTGATCTCTGGCTCTCCTCTGCTTTCCTGGAACTATAAGAGACAGGCAGATAATGGAAGTGGATGACAGACATGCCAATATATAAGATGCAGATTTGACGCATTCTTGGCTAATTAACAAAGTAACTGGTAGGAACCACTTCCAAAGTAAAGATTATTTGTTTTCAGATGTTCTCTTTTAAACAGATATTGGGTATCACAGATATTATATTCACAGATATTTCAGGATGCCCATGTGATAATTGGATTTTGGAGATACAGGATGTTTTTTATGAATTATCAGACTGTATCACCTCTAATATTGAGACATTATTGTTTTATCTTTATTAGAAAATAGTATGCAGCTCATTGTTCCTTCCCCTAGACTGTATATAACATAGGAAAACAGTCACAGCTGAACATTTACTTCACTTTTCAGTTGAAGGGGGNTCAGGATGCCCATGTGATAATTGGATTTTGGAGATACAGGATGTTTTTTATGAATTATCAGACTGTATCACCTCTAATATTGAGACATTATTGTTTTATCTTTATTAGAAAATAGTATGCAGCTCATTGTTCCTTCCCCTAGACTGTATATAACATAGGAAAACAGTCACAGCTGAACATTTACTTTACTTTTCAGTTGAATGATCTCCTTTCTAAGAATGAAAAATTACCCATGTGAAGCATGACTTATTTGCTGAATCATATTTATCCATTAAAAGAGAAGAAATGCATATATGTATGTATAAGAGACAGTGATTCTATAAATACATAATGCTTAATATCTTCATCATTTTGGTTGCTGTTTTTCCCTTCCCTTTCCTGATGCCCTCTACACTAGTAATAATCAGCAGTTCCTGAACTGAATTAACGAGAGGTACTGTCCTTTTATCCTTTCTGCTGTTTTTTTCCCCCCTTGAGTGGTTTTTTGCCCCCCCCTTCCCACCTCATTATTTCCTTACCCTTTTATTTCCTTCCTCTTGCTGTAGTGCATTGATTCTTTTGTTGATTGTAGATGTGACTAATCCTTTGTTGTTGTCTTTGCTGTTGTTTGTCAATAGGAAAGGCTACCTCTGGAAGAGTTGTTTCAGCAGGGACTCACTGCACAAATTGCCATACTAAATATAAAACTAACAACTATGACTTTCAGTTATGTGAGTCCATTAGATAAAAAAGACAGAGCTAGCCCAAATTTCAACTGGTACATCCAGTGACCTGGAGAAAATGCTGAAATGTAGGCAACTCGAAACATTTCAATAAGAATAGTAAAAAGATAAAATGAATCCTGTGCTATTTGGGGTAGAAAAGCAAGAAGCTGCATGAGATTCTGAGATAAGCCTTGCTGTGCTGTGTGTAAAGACCAACTGTGCTTATAGAAATGCTTCTTCATCCGTGTGAAAACATGGATGAGTTCATTCATTCATGAACTTGAGGTAATTTTGGAATCAGTTGGGTCATTCCTTGCCTCATGTAATTTATACACTAGAAAACAGATGTGCTAAGTCCAACCTATCATCACCTGTGGACCTTATTGGAAAGGTTTTAAAAAAAAACATCTACAGTCCCAAAACCACAGAACTGTTCTTATTTTTCCCAAGTATTTTCTCCTCTTAGGCTCACTTGTGACACAAGGAGAAGTAAAAGCACAATTTTAATTGGAATAGAAGCCTTTCACTTTTCCTGTATTAATGACAGATTAAATGTCAGGAGAGAATCTGATCAGTTTGGGGGTTTTTTTTGCCCCAAAATTCTTCCTTCCCTTTTGTCCTCTCATTTGTGTCTTCCTGAATGGAGTTGAATCATAAAATTAATATGCAAATGATTGGTACAGTCATAACTGAAATCATTTGCACAACAAAATAATCTGTTGTGGCAGAAAACTCCATCCTTATTTATTATTTGTGTTTTGGTTTTTTTGCATAGAAAGGGTGAGCTGAAATTCAGTTCTTAATTCTGTTGGAAGTTAGTAAAACACATCAGGCTTGGTTCTGACCAGCATTACATGTGGTTTTCTCTGAAATTAAGGTTTTCTTAATCTCTTACTTTCAGAGAATAAATAATTTTTGTGCAGTTTGTGCTTTGTACTTGCTGTGAGTAACGTGCTGTAGTTCTGTGAGAAAACATTAGTAGACTTCCATGTTCTTGAAATTATTGCTAGTTGTTTTGGTTTCCCCTCCCCGAGGGAATTAGTTGGACATATATTCTTGAAAACAATTATATTCTTTGATCTTGTAATGTGTAATAAGAATTGTGTGCTCATGCAGGGTTCAGTAATCTCAGTATAACTCTGCAGAAGTGCTGCCCACTGGGCAAAGGATGCAGCCATGGGCATTAATGTGTAATCTTTTTGTTTGATAAAGGCATTAGTAGTTTCTCAGAGCTGTTTCAGCAGGTTACACCAGTGCACAACTGTGAAGCTTTTAAAAAAAGTATTATTTAATATATTGAAATAACTCTTTGCAGACATTATAGACTAAGTAACCTGTTAAGTGAAGTGACCTAGTTACAGGTTTGCTTCATTCCATCAGATACCAAAACAATCAGCAGGAAGACCTTTGTGGTATACAAACCACCAAACGACATATTATCTTATAAAATGTTTTAAAGTCCAGTTTTATGTTGAATAATCTTACAGAGGTACATTATTCCTATTAGTGTGATAGTGTAACAGTTTATACTTAAAGCATCCTTGCAATCTTTGAAAATATTCAAGTGTATAAATTCTATTTTACCTAATTTAGAAAAATCCCTTTGTCCATCTTGAGTGGACACACCTAATTTCTATTTCTTTATCTGGATGGTAGGCAGTGATGTCTCTGAAGGCACGTGGTGAATACATGCATGCATGGGGATTTTTTTTTACATTAATAAATGATGACAGAGACTAATTCACTGCATGGAATTAAGGGTTGTTACTGTGCACATTTTGCTGTCATGCATATACTTGACTTCATGCATGAGATGTCTCCACATGGAAAATTTTGTGGTTATTTGAAATATATACTCTCTGATTCTCTCACTAATAACATGATTTGTAAATGCATCAGAACAGAAAGGAGCTCTGTGGTGTGATCTCATGGGATTTTTTGCCTTTTGTTTCCCCTGTAGCTGATTCAGGATGAGATCAGGCAGTTGGTGACACTGCAGAGCAGCAAGTGGGGCGCCGGCGAGAGCAGAAGTTTGCCTGCCAAGCTGCCAGACACGTTTCCCTCTCTAGGAAGTCAAATGGGGATGTGTTCTGAAATCTTTGAAGAACATGAGGGCATTGTCAATCAACTGGGATCTAATGAAGGGGAAAGTCAGCCAAACGCTCCTGATCTGCAACAGGAATGTTTTGCAAATGATGCTTCTATGACTAGTGGCTATGGAACGCTTTCTGCCTCCCAACTCAGCCCTGGCAAATCTGATGCCATTAACAAGTGCATGGACTTCATGGAGAAAACTTCATCAGGACAGGGTGAAGCAGCAGAATTGCAGAGTGATGCCATTGGAGCCAGTGTTCAAAATCCCCAAAAAACAGAGGAAGACTTTTCATCAGGAAGGAACGATGCTTTAGTTTTTCCTGCTGAGTTTGAACGTAAAGCCAATGAAGCTCAATGTGGAAAAAAACGTGGGTGAGTCATTGACTTTCCAGATATGTTAATTCATTGTAGACAGTCTCCATTCAGTAATCAGCTGGTGGTGTGGAAAGAATTAGATGGAGTCTCTTGATTGTAAACAACAGTATTCCAAGTTTTTTATTTAGTGTAATGTTCCTTCATGATGCCTGCTTGCACCTGCAGCATTTGTCTGTTTGGAGACACATGGCAGGGGGGTAAATGTGAAAATCTACTTCCTACTGCAGGTTTCATCTCAGGTACTGTTTGCATGTTGTGTTTATTTATGCACCAGAAGTTTAGATGCCAATTACCAATTTTTAAACAGCTGGTATTTTGCTGTTGTGCTCAATCAGTCTGTTTTCCTGGCTTATATGCTGGTGTCACAGTAACCAATGGAATCATTAGACACCCAAAGATGTTTAGGATTTTCTGTTGATTGTTTTTATGTTAATCTTTCTTTGTTTCACTGTGATCAAGTGGATCTATAAAGATTTTTATGAAAGACTGGCTAATTTGGAACTAATACTGACCAAGCACTGAACTTGGCCATATACTTTACTCACTCTGTCAGACTGTGATGAGTGGTATCAGAGGCCTTGTGGGCAGCACACTGCCTGTGAGTCCCTGATAGCAGTTTGCAGAGAAAAAAACACTTTTTCCAATGTATGTCCCACACTGTAGTTTTCAAAAGAGTAATTTTTTAACAAAATAGTGAAATCGTTCTTTTTCTACCTCTAAGAAGAACTTCAAGATGTATTTGCTTCTGTTCCTTCTGCATCTTGTTTCATTCATCCTTGAATATTCTCTTGAGCTGGGAGGCATCCTTAGTTTGTGTTAGCTGACATCAACTTGGCAACCAAGCTGATAATGTAATAAGAAAAAACCACTGCATTTGCCTTCCAGCTTTATTTTGAACTTTAATAGTCCAAAACTAACTGTCCAGCTAAAAAGACAGAGCACTTTGACAAGCTGTTTGGCTCATGGTTGCAGTTGATTAGCACCTTTCCTTTCACTGATTATTTGTGTTTTTGGTTTTGTTTTTTTTTTTTTTTTCTTGTTACTTTTAAAAAGGAGAGCTCAGCATTCAGGGTTTAGTGCCTATTTTTCACCTTGAAGAAGAAATTGATTTAATGTCCCCACTGAAGAGGGTGTGTAGGAACTAATGGTATGTGTGTTTCTCTTACTATCTAGCAAATCTTTGACATCATGGGCACAAAAGCTGAAGCAAAACCAACCCAAAAGAACAAATGGTGAAGGAGTTTGTATGAGCTCTATGCAAGAAAACGAGCAAGCTAAGAAAATACCACTTGAGAGTGTAAGTCTCTTTATCTTGTGTTGTTTTTGCTGATTTTATTTTGGTCACTGCTTTTTTTCAGTGTTCTATATAGTGAGTCTGATTTATTCTATGCTTTAAACACTTGAGTAATGGTGTTCCCATTCATACATTTAAATTTTCTTAGCACTCTTATATGCTAAAATCTAAACTCTTATTTAAAAAAAAAATTCTTTGTGTGGTTTATGAGAGTAATACATTATTTTATGCCTGTATCACTATTATTTGATAGCTAAGCCCAGTTATAGCCATATATAACCATATATATGGTTATTAAAAGTATCCAACCCCACAATAGACAGGTAGAAAAACTAATTGGCTCTCTAGAGCCATCTGTAGTAGTGCTTGTTCCTGTGACTGATGGATTGCTTCAAAATACTTCTTTTGAGAGTTATTTGGTGTATTCCTCTCATATTCTTAAGTTAATGATTCTGCATGCACACAAACCCGATTAATTTGGGGAGAGTAGTTTACTGTCATGCTATTTCTGATCCAAAATGATGTTACCCAACGTGATTGTGTAGAAATCATCATACAAGTAACTAGGAAGCTTTAGAATGACTTTCAGTATTTGTCACAATCCTCTCTCCTTAGTCAATTTTTAGGGAAATAATTCTTGAAGCTTTGTGAATGACTCCACCTACAAGAGAATAGGAGAATTAGCAAATATTAATCACTGAATTCAAGGCCTCTTTTCTTTCCTGTGGCCACTTTGAGGGTGATGCAGAGAGGGAAAGAGCAACTGGTTGGACTCATTGTCAGTGGAAACAAGATGTTACTCCAAGGGGATGCTTCAAACCAGGAGTTCAGTTTATCTGCTGTAGATTGGCACTTTTCTCTCTGAGCTTTTGCAAATACCTTTATCATCCTATTCCTTTGTAAGAATTCAGTTGATATCCCTTCATTTTCCTTTCTTTCTCCTTAGGCACAGGAGAATACCTAAATAAAAACATTGAGAGGGACAAAATAGGCTTGAGGTGAGGTGGTACTTCATGCAAAAACTTGAACAGCTTTAGTTCTATATTTTTTTTCCTTACTTTTGTCATCTCAATATATATTTAAGTTTTCTCTGATGAGCTGGAAAAGCTGCTTAGAAAATTTGAGGTGATGAGAAGGAGTGTAGTGTCTTGTCTATCTGAGATGGACAGATTTGTGGTAGGTGGAGTCATAACAGCTGAACATAAGAAATTCCAATCTTCAGATGAGGAAAAACTAACACTGTATTGGTACCTCATCCCTTCTTTATACTCACATCTCTTAAGGAGCAAGAAAATTTAGGTGGGTGTTCAAAATATGTGTTTTTCTAACAGTTAACCTCAGAAATGCTTCATAAACAGGCACATGGCAGAGAAAATATTGCTGTCTTTTAATTATGTGGCTCAGCTTAGATTCCCTTTTGACTGTGATTGCCCTAAATATAAAATGCATAGGTTTGGATCATGCTGTATAATTAAATTTAACCTCTTTGCCCAGAAAGACTGATGGCCTTTACATGCCTTTTTAAAACTGTACTCCTGATTTTTTTTTTCCTTTGCATTGTGAATCACAAATTTCTTTTTTTCTTTGTAATTTTAGACAAACCCTACTGATGCTGCTTTGCCACACTACACTTTTTACCTCAATCCACCGACCGAAAGCCCAAATTCCTTAGTGTCTGAAGCCTCGGGTACAGTTCATCTCTTGTATTTAAATTTCCTTTTTTCTTTTGAATTCTCATCTTTTAAAACTCTCTGAAATGCATCCCCAGTAACCTGGGGGGGAGGTGAGGAGGGTTTGAGTGAGCACTGCCAAGCTATTAAACTTTGATGTGGCATAATTCTGCTTCTCTTGCTCCTGCTTTTGAAGCTGGTGGTAGCTCCTGTGCATCACTGCTGGCAGATGTAGGACACGCAGCGATTTCTTTCTGCATGCTTCTCACCATTCCAGAGCTGAATTTGATCTTTTAAAAAGCTTCATGATGTAATTAGTATTAGAATAATGGTGGGGTAGCAAATGATCTTTCAGATATTAGATTTATTTGGCTCGTAATTAGAGGAATGCGTGGAAATAGAGACAGAATTCCTGTAAGCAAGGGCAGGGTTCAATAACTGGGTGAATAGAGAAGAACAACAGAATGGAGTGTGTCATGTGGTAATTGTTTAATTGGGTTTTTTTTTTTTTTTAATAGTTTTGCTTTTGCTGTTCTGGATCAGTGTGTGTGTGAGGTAGTTGGGGATTCTTCTCTAGTTTTGGGGATTTGTCTGTGTTTTTCAGGGGAGGCAGGTGGGGTGTTATTTACAAGACAAACAACTAATTCATGGATTTTGATCATGGATTAATTTCATTAAAAACTGGGGCACAGAGATGCAGCCCTGCAAGCTGGGTAGATTTATTGCTTCCTCACAACCCAGTGAGAGAGACAATATAAGAAGCTGAAATGGGATTGATACTGTGTCTGTTCCTCTTGTGCCTGTAGTGCTGGTAGTCTGTCTTTTTGCATGCTGTAGAGTGATGCTGAGTACCAAATTTAAGAGTTGTATTATCAAGTGGCTCTTGTATTATTCCTTGGGTAGTACAAGTTTTAGGTGCTGTACCAAAAATATAGAAGTTTGTGGTAAAAGACTATTTGTTCCTTGAAAACTAGTGGATGGATCTGTGTGTTTTCACTGATTAATGTATTTTTTTTTACAGATGCTATGTGGTGTGTGGTACTAATTATGTTGCTTGTGCTTTGCACTGAAATTTTTCTAACTTGTGATAACAAATTTTGTAGTGAGATTCTTAAACAATTGATGTTAGTACTTAAAACAGCACTTTTGTTGGCTGACAAAGCAACATTTAATGATGGATTTTGAGATTCCTGTTCTATTTTTGTAAGCTTGAAGTTTGTAATTGTTTTCTTTTACTGTTTCTCCTTACCAGGACTTTCATATTGGAAATTAGATGAGAAGGAGATGTATCACTCCTTACCAGAGAACTTCAGAAGGGAGTTCACTGATGTCTTCTCCACAAAAGTATCACCAGATAAGGTAAACTTTACAAGTATTTTAAAAGTTGACTTATAGTTGCTTGTCATCTTTTGGTTTTTTTTCTTTGTGATGGAAATACCCAGCCCTCACCTTCTTTTTTCACTTAAAAGAAATTGTGTCTAGGAGATGAAAGGAGACTAACCAATATATTTAAGGTGTACATGCCTCATTAAGGACCCTTTTTTAAATATGTTATATTGAATAAAGCCTTCCTCTATTCTCAACTGATTTATTGGCTAAACCCACCAACTCATTTATACATATTGAGGACGGATAATTGTGTTCAGATTTCAGACAAACCCATGTTGCATTTCTTTTTCTGTAGAAGTTGTCTTCTGCTGATGAAACAAAGCTCTCATCATTGAAGGATATTTATCACAAAAGACAAAGAGAGAACAAGCAGCTGCTAGACCAGAGTTTTCTACCTTCTTCCCAGTCAAGTCACCCACCAGAGGTAACTTTAATTTCTTCTGGGCTCAGTTTGAAGATATTATCACAGGCTGTTTTCACATTAATTGGCCCCTACTGCCACCTCCAGTGTTGTGGTGGAACAGCAATTTGTGTGTCCCTGTGCTGAAGCAGATTGGGAAGGGATCCAGCTGAAAAGAACCTCTAAGAACACCCTGGGTAAGCAGCATCTCTGCTGCACAACCTTGAAGATGGTGCAGGGACAAATCTGCTCCTGCTGAGGCTGCAGCTGCTGAAATGGAACTGCAGTCACAGGAGCAGGCTCTTCTTCCTACTTCCCACAAGTTCCTTTCACTAGTGAAGCAGAAGAGGTACAGGTTGTAGAAATACCTTTTTATCTTATTTATACATTTATCTATTTTTAGTTCAGAATCCAGTAATGATGGGTGCTGTGTGACTGTCTTGTTTGTGTAATGCGTGAAATGATTTTAATAATTGTTCCAAGTCATTGTTTCAAACTACAAGTCCTACTGTAGGACTATTTACATAAGTGAAATTTCAAAGACTTTCTAGAAGATTGCAGATTTTAGATGTGTCTTTTAGTCTTAATGGAAACTTAGAAACTCAAGTTGAAAATGTTGAGAATATGTGTCATCTAAGCTGTTACAGGTCCCTTGTCACTATAAGGTGATTGTAGTAATCAATATAATTCCTGCAATGCATTATATGGATTACTAATGCCTTCAGATAAATTCTATTTGCAGGAATAAAAGTGGAATCATGTTTTTTTTAGCATTATTACTTATTTCCTAGATCTTGACATTGGACCCAACCCTACATATGAAGCCAGGTCAGCAGAACCCAGGACAATGTTTTTTCAATATTCCTGAAGTGGCTACTCCTCTTTCTCCAGACTCTATGGCTGAGCCAGGATTTTCAAGTCATTGTGACACAGACTCTTTTTCACAGACAAGCAATTCATCTCACTTAGATGATTCTCCAAAATATCCTCCCAGCAGCAGAGCTGCGTGCTTGGACCTGTGGAGAAATCACCCATTCCAAGATGCAAAGAAGACCAGCTGTCCCTTTCCAATGGCGTGTAGGGATGCTAATAATGATAATAATTCAGGCAACACTGAAGAGGAAGAAACACTGACTCTAACTCCATCTTCTATTACTCAGTGTGCTGACAACAGTTTGCCAGAATACAGTCTTTCAGTGGCATCTGTTGAAGATCCTGTGTTAATGTCAAAGTAAGTATTTTTTTTCTCTTCTATAAAAGTCATTATGATGATAGTTTATGAAAGAAGTGAAACTTAATACTGGGAAAACAAATGATATTTGACTTTTCTTAGAAATTCTCTGGATATTGCTGCTTTTTTCCCTGTTTTTCTTTTATTTTTTTCCCTTCTTCTGAAGTACAGCTGGCATATAAATAGAACAATCATTTCCCACTTCTTACAGTTGTCTTTCTTTTAGACCATACTATTTAATCTTCTTTAAACCCTGCTATTTAATCTAAGGCACAGTATTTATGTTCTGTCTTCCTTGAATGTCAAAGACTTAACTGGAAGGCAAACCAATTTTCTGTGCTTTAATGCTTTGGTTATTTATAAATTAAAATAAAGATAACCTACTTCCCTTCACAGGCTGCATGAGGGGAGTCATTTTAGGCAAAGGATATCAAAGTTGTGTGGGTGGAGGGGTGATGTCTTCCTATTTAGAGTCACATGCACTTAAGGAAATTAATAAAAATAAATGCTCTCCATTTGCTTTCATGGTTTGCATGTGGAGAGACAGATTTGGTGCATGCTGCATGTGTAAAGGCTTTTGTAGGGATCACAATTTCAAGATAGTTGAGTGTTTGGGTTTTCCTATTTTAATTTTACATGTGTAGTTTCTAGTGTGTAGCAAAGGGGAGAAGAGAGAGTATAAATTATTCCTGTACACTGATATTTATAAGCTGACTTTGTTATGTGTGAATGGGTACAGTAACAAATATTAATGTGGATAACAAATTTTTTTGTGTTTTTAATTTTGAAACTAGTATTAGGCAGAACTTAAGAGAGAAACATGCTCGACACATAGCTGATCTACGAGCTTACTATGACTCGGAGATACAGAGCTTAAGACAGCAGCTAGAGGCAAGTCATAAAAATACTTCATCTGAAGACTTGAAGAAAATCAATCAGAATCTTGCTGACAGGTACTGTGGTGTCCTCACTTGTCCTCTTCCTCTGTTACATGGTGTTCTTTCCCCTTCAAAAATGGAGTGTGCCTGTTTATAATCTTAAACAACTTATGCTCTCTTCATCTCTAAAGATTTCATGGGCCCATGATACTAATATTTTCCTATAAAATATAAATTTTGTGTTACCTAAGTTCAGTTTAAAATTATTAGCAGGCAGCAAGTGTGATGTTGAGACCAGTGGTGGTGTTTTACCTCCTTGTTCCTCCTTGTTCAGCCTGGAGAAGAGAAGGCTCAGGGGGGACCTTATAATAACTTATCAGTACCTGAGGGGTCCTACAGAAAGGCAGGGGAAGGACTTTTTAATATTATATCGGATGGGAAAACTAGAAACAATGGATGTAAATTGGAAGGAGGTAGATTTAGACTTGACATAAGAAAGAAATTCTTTACAGTGAAGGCGGTGAAGCACTGGAACAGGTTGCCCAGAGAGGTTGTGGATGCCTCCTCTCTGGAGGTGTTCAAGACCAGGCTGGACAAGGCACTGAGCA
>VZTY01002839.1:10400-24826 GCA_013400935.1 Turnix velox | reverse complement strand
TTGGTTTCTGGGCTGCAATCACATGTCCTAGTGTTCCTAGAGATGGTGTATCTTATCTCCATGAAGAGCTTTGCTTTAAAGACAAAACATGGAAAACATTCAAAACCATTTTTAAAAAAGGAAGACAGGAAGCTGAGTGTTTGGGAAACTACATAAATGAGTCTATGGTATTACTTTAGTTAGGGATAGTTGGGAGAAATTTTTTTAAAAAGCTTTCTTCTGTAAGAGTTTGGTGAGCTTTAGCTCTGCGCTTCTTAAATCTGACTGGAGAGCTCATCAGTATAAAAGCAATGCCAAAATTACCCCCTTAAGCCATCATCAAAAAATGCTGCTACATACAAATGAATAATAGCCCTTCTTTTATGGCCAACATCTGTTAAAAATATGAAATGGGGCAAATTAAAATCCCTCTCTTGTCCTGTCTTGTCTCATGCTATTGTCATGAGAGGCAACTCCTTCCCATGTGTTTTGCCAGTTTTCCTATTCCATTTTCAGCACAGTGTCAGAAACAGTAAATAAACAAAAAAGAGTAATGCCAAAAAGGCAATGGCAACTCTGGTTAGCTGGAAGAATGAATCTCTGGAGTGATAAGTGCATAGGGCAGGAAGGGCAAGGATTTCCTTTAGAAGAAGGACAAACAAGCCTTTCAAGCATCTCTGGCAGCCCTTACTTCAACACACTTAGCATTACCCTATAACGATGTGGGAGGAAAAAATTGCAAGGCTATGGGCTGCATGGAAATACATCAAAGGCTGAAGAGTGGAATGCAGCTCTAAATTATAAAGGTGAAGAAATAGAGCTTTTCAGCTTTTTTAACTTGTTTGAACTAGAAAGCTGGATTTCAGTTAGCCCTGCCCAATTACGAGACAGAGCTGGGCTGGGCGTCAGAGTGGGGCTAAGCAAAGGAGACATTTTCAGGGGGGACACTGGTGTGCCTATTAGGTCTCTTGTTAAGGAGAAACCCATGACTGGCTGGACATGGGGGAAAAAAGGGAGGGTTTGCCTGAACTGGGGATGTGTTGCTGGGTAGGGTTGTGTGTGCTGAGATGAGACACTCAGGAGAGCAGTGGAGCTTATGCTGTCACAGTGACTTTTCACATCAAAGTCCTCTCACACCTGGGGTTATGGAAAAAGAGGAGTTTTGCGGAGACAAGGGAGGTGTCTGGGGGAAGATCTACAGGAGGCAGACTGTGATGTGGACTGAGATGCAGGCTGGGCTGCCTACACTGGAGGACAGCTCTGAGTGGGGACCACAGCCATGGTAAGAGACTTGTGATTTGTGAGAAACCTCTGTGGGGTCTCCCTGGTTCAGCTGGGAGCTGCATTTAACCTCAAATTCTCCCACTTGTTTTTTGCCATGCTCTCTTGTGTCTGGCCATCTGATTGCTTGGCTTCCTCAGATACAGAATCATAGAATGGTTTGGGTTGGAAGGGACCTTAAAGATCATCTAGTTCCAACCCCCCTGCCATGATTGGTTGTGTCTGTCCCAGTCATCTTCTCTGGCACTGCTCCACTCTCTCTGCTCAGCTTTGTGGAACTGCACATCCTGCCAAGTGTCCTGCCCTCTGTCACCCTGTCTATCACACGCTGAGATGGACTAGAGTAAGATCACGGAGTCTGCAGCCAGTGGCATGGGACAAGGGATGAGGTCTGGAAAGGCTTATGCAAGAGCAGAAGTTGGTGAGACCAGGGCAGCCAGATGTGTCCACAGACGGATGTTTCTGCAAAGTTCTTCTGATGACAGTGGCATTAAAAGGTTTTGAAATACATCTTGGGAAGGAACTGAATGCAGATGCTGCATATGAGAGTGAGTCACTCTTTGGACTGTTTTCTTTTCACTTTTTCACTCTCATGCCCCCAGAAGATGCCCAAAGTGATGTGTTTGAGGGGATGGGACAGCCAAGCAGGGAAAGGAGCCCAGGTACTGGGTGTGATGCTGCCAGGAAAGGGCACACACACTGTGCTGCAGCTCCAAGGCTGCAAGTGTGATGTGAGCCATCTGGAGAGGCTGCCAGGGCCATGAAAAAACAGCCAAACCCAGAGGAATGTGAATAGGCTCTGTCCCTTCTCCTTTTTCCAAAGAAGAAGTTAAATAGAGCCGGTCCCTGCATCCCCTGCTGGCACAGGATCCAGGGCCAAGGCAGCCACAGGGCAGGAGTTAAGACACGAGTCTGGGAGTGGTGGACACAATTCTGGGTTCTGGCTGTAAGTTCTTGTAGCCCTTGTGTGAGGGTGCCTGGCTGATCTGACCTGGCTGTACTCTACAGTAGTGACAACCATGAGGAAGGCAGAGCTGGGGACAGCCCCAAGGGAGAGGTGGCACAGAGCCATGACCCCCTGGCCTCACATAGAGCCCAGGCACTGCATGAAGGCTCACCCAGATCTGCTGTCCACCAACACAGATAGGTAATTCCTACCCCCAGTGTCTCCAGTTGAGGGGCACCATTTAAAGTGGAGGAATGGAAGCTCCTTCTGAGCCTTTCTCTTTTGGTCCCCTTTCTGGCTTGCAAAGCTGGGATAAAGGAAGTTCTGGAGGTGCCAATGGGAACAGGAACCCATCCTGGCATTTGGGTATTCTTAGCACCTTCTGGGCAACTTCAGCCTCTCCAGCTCTTGTGGAGCTGGCCCACAGAGACAGGCAGCTAGGGGCTGTGTTGTAGGAAGCCAGGACAGAGACTGATGGAGTCTTAAAACTGAAAAATCTTGCTTTTTGCAGAGGCCTTTGAGGAGCAGCTCATCAAGAACAGAGAGCTTTTGCCAAACACTAGAAACTCAGCAGTCACAGAGCAGTGACCAGCCCCACAGTAGGACAAAGGAGCTGCTTTAAAACCAGCTGGATTCATTTTGGGGGTGTGGAATGGCTGTATGATGCAATTGAGTAAAAGAATAGAACCACTGGGAACAGGGATGAACTCCAAACTTCCCTGCACATCCCTGCTCTTAACCACTGGGAGGCTGAAACGGCAAAGTGATGTTATTTGGCAGACTGTCTGCCTCCCTGGAGACTAGAAGAATGGTGCCTCTAACAGGAAGGGGATTCACCAAGTGACACTGGACAGTTACTGAGGTCCTGGTTAGATCTGTACTACTGGTACCCTATTGCTCTGCTGGGGATAAAGGCAGAGAACTTGATACAATTTCAGATTCCATGTAGCCCTTACACAAGGGGTACTCCACTGCTTCCAGTTTCCTGCCATAATTCCACTGGTGTTTTCCAGGGCAGTTTGTTTAAAGGAAAAACTGCTTTCTCAGTATATAAATCCCTCACAAGCCATCACACTTCCAATGCATTGTCTGTAAACCATGTAGACAAGTTCCTTTAGACCGATACCTGTGACAGCAACAAGCAAGAAGGGAGAGTGATGGGATGTGCATCTCACTGCCCTTTGCATCACACTCAAGGAAACCCATTTTCACAGAATCACGGAATGTCAGGGATTGGAAGGGACCTCAAGAGATCGTTGAGTCAAATCCCCATGCCAGAACTGGAACACTCAGATCAGGTCACACAGGAAGGTGTCCAGGCAGGGTTTGAATGTCTCCAGAGGAGGAGACCCCACACCCTCTCTGGGCAGCCTGTGCCACTGCTCTGTCACACTCACCATGAAAAAGTTTTTTCTTATATTTCTGTGGAACCTCCTGTGTTCCAGCTTGCACCCATTGCTCCTTGTCCTATCATTGGAGGTCACTGAGAAGAGCCTGGCTCCATCTTCCTGACACTCACTCCTTGTATATGTATAGACATTAATGAGGTTGCCCTTTGGTCTCCTCCAAGCTAAAGAGACCTAGCTCCCTCAGCCTTTCCTCAGAAAGGAGATGCTCCAATCCCTTCAGCATTTTCCAGCATCCAACTTCCCCACATGGCACAGGACTGGGATACTGCCTGATAACTGTGTATCTTGATGGTAGCCACTTCCATCAAGCAAATTCTCAGTGATTGCATGTAACAGCTTGAGCACTTCATTCACTGCCTCACCCTTCTCATCTTGAATGCCCTACTTAAATTTTTTAGCTGTTGCTTAGCTCTGAGAATACAAAAGAATAATTTGGCCTTTGAGAGGACAAGAGCTCTGGTATCTCTAACAGCTAAGCTTTTGGCAGCAGGAACAACAGCCCTAGAAAATAAAAATAAAAGCAGATTATACAAGAAAGGGATTTAAGGGAAGCTTGATCTCAAATTCCTGCCATTGCCACAGAGAAGTGCTGATGTCTCACCACCTATTTAAAACGTCTTTCACTGAGCCACATGCCACAGAAAGAGAATTAGCAATAGCACATATGACTGCTCATCATTTGCCAATAACCTGGAGCTGTGAGGATATTGCCTGGGCCAAGGCAGTCAAATAGGATTTTAATTCATCAGCATCACCAATATAGTGACTGCTTGCTGTGTATGACTGCCCACCTGCCAGACATTCTAATACAGAGAAGTGATAGCTATGAAGCCACCAGAGAGGTTCTGTGGCTGGCTACAGCCAACCAAGCAAGAAAAATCCCTTCTAGGCAGTTACCTGGTGCAAGGAAGATGGACAAGAGAATTGGGAATTCATCTTGAACCTCCACTTGGGAAAGCATATCTGGAGGAGAACCTACCTTTCAGACATTAGGAGAAAGTTCTTCACCATGAAGGTGATGAGATATTATCCCAGGTTGCCCAGAGAGGTGGTGGTGGAGACCTCATCCCTGGAGACATCCAAGGCTAGGCTTGCTGAGGCTCTGAACAACCAGATCTAGTGCAGGATGTCCCTGCTTACTGTGGGGGGTTGGACTAGATGGCCTTGGGAGTTCCCTTCCAACTCTGTGGTTCTATGATTGTAAGGACACTTGTTGTACCCTAGCTTTAAGAATCAGTTTCACCTTTTCTATAAAGAAATGCCAAAGCCTATGCTGCAAGGAAAAATCTTGTCTTCTGTCTGATAAGTAAGTGGGTGAGTATCAAGCAGACAATATAGTCCTAACAGAGATATCCTTAATTCAAGTTTTTGTGAGAGGTTTTATTAGGACACTACTAGTTTCTATGATTTTTATCTTCTGTCAGAAAAAGATGTGTCTGTTCAGGAATATACAACTTGGTCTGTTGGCACAGGGCTCATCAGGGGCCAGAGTTTAGGTTATTACTAAAGGTAAATTTCCACCCTCAAGAATGAGGTTCATTATTTACAGCAGATTAACAGGGTAAGCTGCTATCTGCAGAACATCCTTTTTTTCTTTTTAAACCAGTAAAATTGTGTTCAAATTCCCCCCAGAATTCCTCCTCTAACCATAAACTCCTCCAGTATTTAACATTTCTTCTACCAGTGATCTTCTTAACCCTAAATGAAGTGTCTATATGTATGTCTATGTGTATATATATGTGTGTGTTTTTATACATATATGTATGCATAGAGTTTTTATTAGGTATATTTTTATTGCATATAGATTTTGATTATATGCAGGGGGATTGAAACTTGATGATCTTTAAGGTCCCTTTCAACCCAAACTATTCTCTGATTCTATACAGATAAATATTTTTCATATATGTAAATATAAATGTTTGTATATTACAAAATCTGTAAAGCAAAGCTGTAAAGCAGACCCTGGTTTAAAAATAAGTTAAAAAACATTATCAAACAATTAGAAACAGGTTTCATGTTAAATTAATTTGAGGATTTTTTTTCTGACAGCCTCAGATCTACATCTCCATAAAGGAAGGAGGATCTCTTTGATTCTTTCTGCTGTCTTGTACAAAGATACCAGAAAACAACCTCGAACCAAGGCCTACCTGGGATCACCTGGGAAAGCTTCAGCCTGGTCCACGTCTATCTGGAATAGATGGAACAGGCTGCCCAGAGATGTTGTGGAGTCTCCTTCTCTGGAGAGTTTCAAAACCCACCTGGATGCCTTCCTGTGTGACCTGATCTGAGTGTTCCTTCTCCAGCAGGGGGACTGGACTTCCAAACCCTGACATTTTGTGATAGCTGTTGTCCAGTGCGAACAAAAGGAAAGACCCTTGTCACCATGTTGGTGGACAGATCAGAAATGTACCTGTCCACAGGACAAGGCCTTAGATTAAAATGTCCCGAAATAACAAAGGAAGTTTAATGGCATTCTTTTATAGACGCAGAGACCGATTCCAGTTTCACATACAGACACTTGCAAAAAACAAGAGTCTGATGGGAATAAATTCAAGGAATGAACTGGAAATGTAAAAGCGAAACATGGGCTTGTCTGATACACACCAGAGAGGTAAAATTCACAACTTCTAAGAAGGCAAATGAGGAAGCAGCTCAGCTGAAACCTGTCCTCTCAGCACAGTTAAAGAATCCCAGGCCTTACCCATGCTGGCTTCTAGATGGAAAATTTTTGACATTTTTTGACACTGGAATTTATATTTGAGACTAGAAACATTCCCTGAGGCACTGGTCTTAATCAGATCTGTCTCTTAATTTCTCCTCATTCTTGTGAGTTTCTACTGAGCTCAGTAGCAGCTTGACTTTATAATTTGATCTGTTTCATTCAGTTGTGATACTCACCCCATGATTAATTCCAGTCTTGAGTGATAAGATCTCACTCTAAGCTATTTGACTTGAAAATGAGAGCAACGGTTGTCAGGTTTCACTTGTGTAACTTCAACCATTCCTTCCACTCTGGAGCCAAGCAGCCATTTTCTGTGACTGACTCTATCTTCATTTTGCTATCAGCCCCTATATCACAGAATCATAGAATAGTTTGGGTTGGGAGGGACCTTAAAGATCATTGAGTTCCAACTCTCCTGACATAGGCAGGGATACCAAAGGAAACCTCTTATCCCCCATCTTCTGTTTGATTTTTTAATAGCCAGTCAGATCTGAAATAAATCCCCAACTCCCCACTCTACTGGGTTCCTACGTTAGAAAGCTTCTGCATCTTCTAACTCTGCAGAGAACACTGTGCCACGTGCTGCACTAGCACACAGCCATGGTGATGCTTTTCAATCAATGACTCACTGTTCTCCCTGGATACATGATTAGAACAAACATGTCTAGGGTTTTTTTTTAAACAATTTCCAACTTTTCAGATGGCCTCACTGGAAACTGGGGCAAATCTAAGCTCAGGACAGTAAAGAACAGTGAGAATGTCACATCCTTAGGGCCACAATAATCACCCTCCTTGCTCTGAAGCAGAAGAAAACCCCAAAGATCCCAGATTCTCACAGCTTTTTTAGTTCATGTGCTCTTGCCTAAATCTGCTTTTAAAACGGTCATTTGATTTCTGAAATAACAATAAGCTTTGTTTCCTTTTGTCCTCCTGTAACCAAACTTCAGTGGCAATAAGGTCCAATCTCTGTAGTAAAGACTAAAGAGCAGGCCCTGCTGTTGCCTTGATCTGAGTCAGGATGGATAGAAATGTTTGGTGTTAACACGAGGTGAAACAGAGTCATCAAGTCCCTTATCTCCACCTAATCATGCACAAGCAGGTTCAAAGCAAAGCCTTCAGACAGACATGAGGGAGAACTGCAGAGCTGTGGTGGGCACTTCCTGGTGATGACTTCCCATGCAAAGGGTTTTCAAATGTCCACAAAGAAAACATGGAGAACACAAGCTGTGTTTCAGATTCACACTAGAGTTCAGAGAGCCCTTGGGAGCAGTTGCCTCAGTTAAAAATATAAAAATGGATGTTGTCATGAAAGAAATCTCTAATATCTCTCCACAGTGCACATTTTTTGCTTATTACCAGATGCTTTCAGGCAGGAGTTCAGACTGACAAGAACTAGAAAACTAAAGGAAACTTTCCTCTAAAAACATTCTAATGAGGGAGGTAAAAATTACAGCAATGTTATCTTGGTTCTGCCAGCCACAGCAGTGCAAGAAAACGCAGTGTATTTCCATAGAAAACTCTGGCAGACAACCAGGTGAGAGCAGCCAAGATTGTATTTAAGGCACACAGCTCCACCACACAAGGGAAAGCTGGGGATGGCCATGGTTCTCCTCTTCATTCTGCTGACCTTGCTGCCATCCCTGGTTACAGCACTGCCTGACAGCTCTGGTGGTGACAAAGTACTAAGCAAACACTTTGCTCCTGCTGGACTTACAGAATCATAGAATGCTTTGGACTGGAAGGGACCTTAAAGATCATCTAGTTCCAATCCCCCTGCCATGGGCAGGGACACCTCCCACTACACCAGGTAGCTCCATGCCTCATCCAGCCTGGCCTTGAACATCTCCAGGGAGGGAGCAACCACAGCCTCTCTGGGAAACCTGTTCCAGTGCCTCACCACCCTCACAGTCAAGAACTTCTTTCTTCTATCCAGCCTAAATCTCCCCTCTTCCAATTTGCATCCATCATTCCTAGTCCTGCCATCCTGTACCCTATTAAAAAGTCCTACCCCAGCCTTTCTGTAGCCCCCTTCAGATACAGATAAGATACTATGAGGTCCTCCTTGAGCCTTCTCTTCTGCAGGCTGAACAACCCCAACTCCTTCAGCCTGTCCTCATAAGGGAGGTGCTCCACCCCGCTGATCATATTCATGTCCCTTCTCTGGACCCACTCCAACAGCTTGATGTCCTTATACAGTGGGTTCCAGAACTGGATACAGTACTCCAGCCAAGGTCTCACCAGATGTCATGTGGGCACAGGACCACCTCCAGACCCAGCAGCTAATCCTTTCCTAGGAGATGGCTATTAAAAATACAAGCAGCAGCAAATCCCATGAGCCCTTCACTCTTAGCTGTTTGGTCCTGACAACCAGGGATGGAAATACATTCACCATTCCTGGGCAGGTGGAGCAAGAGATCACCTCAGAGGTGCCTGCACTTTTGGGGCTGCCAGGAGCTGAGAAGCACAAGGCAGAGTAATGTTGGAGACTTGTCTCATCCCTGGAGGCAGAGTCGGACCCCTATAAGCACAGTGTGTGCTTATTCCTCACTTTCCTTTTAGGCACAGCTTGGAGCCTTTTCCTGCAGAAAAGGGAAGAAAAGGGGAGGAAATTCAGAGTGACCACGCAGGGAGGGGAGGGCCAAGAGACGCCAGGAAGGGTGTAAGATGGAGCCCCAAACCACATGCCTATCACAAGTGATCAGCATCAGCCTGAGAGTAGGAGAGAAGGGAAGGAGAGTTTAATGCATTTTTTCCACCAGAAGGCAGTGGGGAGCTGCAGATGTGAGCAGTGGGTATTTAGCAGGACCTTATCCTTGGGGTAAGAGCAGAAGGAGCCTCCTCCCTCCGCTGTGTTACAGTCCAGCCCCCTCCACTGTCCTTAGGAAAACTGAGGGGATTGCAGCTTGCCAAGAGATCCTTATTGTCATTTTCTTTGGGAAATAAATGTGCATCAGTGGTTTGGTTCGTTTGTTTTTTTCTGAGCAACAGCTTTATGAGACAGGCAAATGCAAACATTAGAGTGGGAAGAAGGGAATGGTCTCCAAGGATGCAGCAGTTGTAGAGCAGTGAATGTGCTAGAGGTGCTTTACCTGGGAGCACTGGAGTCCTTCAGATACCTCAGGTGATGTCTTGCCAGCAAAAGGGGACATCCCAGCCTGGGATGAACACACCAGAGATATGCTGGCAGAACATCTCTAGCTGTTCATATCAGGAAAGAAAATGCAGGCACCATGTGAGGTTCAGGGATTTGAAGCTAGCCCTGGCAAAGCAGGGAGAGACCACCACTGGTCAGGCCAAGGGAAGGTGCAAGAACCAGACCTGCTGGTGACCACAGCTGCTGCAGGGCCTCTGGTGGATTTGTGAGCTTAGAAGCTGGCGTAACGAAATTATTTTAAAGTAATTTGTATCTGTAGGGTAATATTTTCATCTGATTAATGATGAATTCAAATTCTAGCTGAAAAATCCTTACCTTACTATTCCATCGGCTGAAACCTTCCTAGGGTGAGTGAAGGTGTGGGCCACCCCCTGCATAGATCATTCCCTTGGGCATGCTTCTCCAACACTGCTGCTGTTTTCAGAGGGGGAGCTAAATGTGCAAAGTCACTGCCCTGCAGCTCTGACATGTGATCGAGTGACTAATAGGGATACAGTGAGTGCACTTGAAATCCTAGTTGGTGGGTTGGAGTCACTGTGGCCATGGCACAGCTGTGCTGTGGCTCACCCCCTGCATCTCACTTGTGGCAGGGAAGGAGCTATTTCTAGAATGAGTCTTCCCCTGGGAGGGTTGTTTCTCATAAAGCGAGTGAGTCTGTCCTGCAGATTACTGACTTACAAAGCTCTTGATGGCAACTTAAGAGGTTGCCAAGCTCAGTTTTCCACTGGGGGCTGCACCAGAAGATGATGCTCCAGATTAAGTACAAGTGAGCAGGACATGTAGTGGATTATTTCAGCACAAACATACCATTGTCAACTCAATTTATGTTGAGTGTTAGGGCTTCAATTTCACAAGTCATTCAAGCATACCTACATCTGTGTTGTTCCTAATAACAGTCACAGGATCACAGAATGTGAGGGATTGGAACAGACCTCGAGAGATCATCCAGTCCAATTCCCCTGCTGGATCAGGAACTCCCAGATCAGGTCACACAGGAAGGCATCCAGACAGGGTTTGAATGTCCCCAGAAAAGGACACCCCACATCGTCTCTGGCCAGCCTGTGCTACTGCTCTGTCACCCTCACTGTGAAAAAACGTTTTCCTTATATTTCTGTGGAACCTCCTGTGTTCCAGCTTGCACCCATTGCCCCTTGTCCTATCATTGGAGGTCACTGAGAAGAGCCTGGCTCCATCCTCGTGACACTCGCCCTTTCCATATTTATAGACATTAATGAGGTTATCCCTCAGTCTCCCCTTCTCCAAGCTACAGATACCTTTCTTGGGCAGGGCTGGAGATGGTCATGTCTCCTGAAGCCAAGATGTGGGAGGGTCCTGGGCAATCCTGGCCATGGAGCAATGACATGTTGGAATGGCAGGAAAGGAGCTTTCCTTCCTGCCTCCCTTTGCAGAGTCTGTCCGGACAATGTCCTGCCCTACTCTCCTAAATAATTGCCCCATTTTACATTTTAGAGAAATCCCACTTGCATTAATTGCACCTAATAACACCCATGGTCCCTCTCTGTGTCCTAGCTCTCAGTAAGCTCTGCAGGATGATCATTTTGTCCCTTGAAATAGTTTTAGGCATTGCAGCCATTCTTGGATAAAAATGGCTTGAGTTCCAAGACCGTAGAGGACACATTTCTGGGGACATTTGAAGGCCACTCTCAGAAAGATGTACATCTTGTCTGTGAAAGAACTGGTGGAAAGGGGCACAATGGAAACCAAACAGTGCACAGGAAACTGGTGTGATGTCTACAGGAGCCACAAAAGCTGTCTACAACCCACAGAAACCATCAGGATTTTGCTACCTGATGTCCAGAGCAGATTTGCACCTATTGTCGTGTCTGGGGTAACTCTGAGTTTTTGGGTCCCAGAGACAATTCCTAGTTTGTATGAACACTATCAAATGGATGGGTTACCACCTTTCACCTCAGCACTGCAGCTCCCTGTCTCCTCCCATCCATCTGCAGGTGCTCTTCTTCTGGTTCTCTGCTGCTTTTTGCTTTTTCTACTCAATTTGCCTCCTCTTATTACAATTTATTTACAACATTTTTTACATCCATGTTCATTAGCTTTGAAAACAGCAGGACTTTATCATTACCCTTAGTCACTCAGTCCCTCCTCCACTTCATTTTGATAATATCAGTATTATCTTTTCCTGTCCTTTTCTCAGCCATGCTTTCCAGAGATGTCATTGTAAAGAAATGTGTTTTCCATTAAGAGCTTACCAGGACACATGGACCTTGCCCTGTACAGAGAAGTGAGCTTGTCTTTCCCCCTGCAGTTCAAAGTTTGAAAGAGCAAAAGTCAGCATTCTCCTGCTGGTCTCCTGCCTTGGCTGTGGGCTGGCTGTCAGTGTGGTGTCCCCAAAGTCCCGCAGCCCTGACCTGCTTGATTTTCCACTCACTTCTTGCCAGTTTTCCAGTGGAAAACGAGTTTGAAAAGATCTACTACTCATGCTTGAAATGCAAGGAGAGCGCTAGGGATGTGGCAGTGCCCTGCAGGAATTAAGGAAGAAGAAACACTTTGGAGATGGAGGTCAGAGGGAATTAAGAGTAGGAAGTATTGGCTGACAGCACATTTGTCTGGCAACAGAGAAAAATTTCCAAAAAATGCAATTATTCAAAGCTCTGGTTCCCCGACAGACTGAGAATTGACTGTCATCTCTGAGTTCTGCATGTTCAGGCTCTACCAACTTCACCAAACAGCTGCCTTTCCAAATTCACTACCAAAATCAGAAAGCAGGTCCCCAGGAGTTTATAAGTGGAATGAGGCAAATGTGCTGCAAAGCCTGAACACACCTAAATGATTTCCTTTGACAATGTCATATTTGCTGGGCATTATCTGCCATCCTTCTCCCTTTCATCTGCCATGCCCTGGCACTGGCACTCTGTAGCCTGTTCTAAAAATATCACCTCCACAGCTGCCAAAGCAGTTAAATCTCTGTTCTTTTTTCTGCTGTTCCTTTTAGCTCTCTTTTTGATTTTCTTACTGCATTCTATCTCTCTCTCGTGTTGATTTTATGTTCCTTTTATCTAAGTTCAAACATCTCAAAATTCAGAGCAGAAGACAGGCTTTTAACAGCTGCTTTTTAATTTTTTTTTCTTTGTTTTTAAACTTAGGCTGTTCTTCTCTATGACAAAGCAGCAGCATAGGCAGAAGCGGGCTGCAGGGCTGCCTGCCTGTGCCATGATTCAGCAGGTTGTTAAAGGAAGGAATGTCTTCTTTTTTGGGAAAGGGTGGGAGAGGACTGGGAGGCCTGTGTGACAGGCGTGTGTGTGTCTGACTTCCTGGTGCTTGCCTGCTTGCAGTGGTAGCAAGTTATGTTGGAGTTAATAACCTGTTTCAAAAGAGGGGCTTAGAAGGTACTTGGTGGAGAAAAAAAATTGTTTTGCCCAGAATGGGGAGGGAGCTGTCTAAATTACATAGGGTATTTACATTTAAAAATAGTATTGGACTAGATGATCTTTCGAGGTCCCTTCCAATACCTGATATTCTGTGATTCCTCTGTGGTGTTTTTAGTTTCTTATTTAAAGCACTTGGTAATTCCTGCTTTGCTTGTTGGCTGTTTCCCTGCATCTTCTGCTCAGTCTCTGGGTGAAGCTGAGCTAACAGGGAGCCAGCTCAGTGACTTTCTGGAAAAACGTGAGCATTTGATTATTACTAACTTTGGTGTAAACAGGGATTTTTTCATTCCATTTATGCTGAGCCTTCTTTCCGAGTGCTGGGGCCCTGCTCACATTGTCCTAACACAGTGGAATTTTTCTGTGGGGAGACTTCATGTTGCTGACTCATTGGATCAACTCAAAACAGATTCATGTTTTCAAAAACAAAAATCCCCCAGACTCTTCTTTCTTTTATCTTTTCACCTCTCCTAGTAATGCTGTTGGTGTTCCTACAAAATACCTCCTGTCTGTTGGAACAAACTGCAGCACAAAGGAGCTGGTTTTACACTGTGCAGCTCAGAGACAGCTATTTAACTTCTCTCAGCCAGAACAGCTTAGATACAACTAAAAAGTGGAATTACTGATAAGGCAACAAGATTCTTCATCTCAGGGCCTTGGTCACAGGGACTCCTGAAGGCTCATCTTCCTCTGATGGGTTCTGGTAAGGTCCCAGTCACCTCCATCAGCTTCTCCTTCCCAGTAGGTGCAGGAGGGGCAGCATTTTCTGCATTTCCCTGTGCTTCTGTACTCGGCCAGATGTTTAAATGTCGAGCACTTACAAATGACTTCAGCTCTGCAGAAATACACACTGTTAATTTTGGAATTATAGCTCATTTTGGAAACACAGAACAGTTCAAAGCCTCTGCTGTTGAGCTAGGCCCTCTAGAAAGCAGCCACCTGAGCACTGGGGCCCATTTCACTTTTTAGGGTTTTCTTAAACCCTCAGCTTGTAACTGAGAAAAAACATCAGATCTAGTGGATTTTATGGATAGGCAGGAAACCTGAAAACCCTTTCTAAGGTTTCGCAGGAGAGAGAAGACAGGCATAAAGGTAACTTGCCTGTTCGATACCACAGGAGCAGGCTGCCGGGAGAGCCCTCCCTGCCACCTCCAGCAGCACGGAGACTTCTCAGCCTCCACCACCGCACAGTGCTGGCGATTTCTCGTCTCAAGGCCTGAGGCGACAGAGGGGCGAGAGGGCCTGACCCCGGGACTTCCACACCGGCGGGAGGTGGGACCCGGCCTCCGTTTCAATCGCCGCAGCGCCTCTAGAGGGGAAACCATTGGGCCCAGCCCACACTCCCACAGCCTCCCCTCGGCCAGCCAATCCCCCACCACTTCCTGCAACCCAGACAGCGAATCACAACGCTCCACGAGGGGCAGCGCCGTTGGGGCGTGTTTTGAGGCGGGCGGGAGGTTGAGTGGTGGTGGAAACAGCCAATCGAAGAGCAGAACTGGCAGAGGGGCGGGCGGGCCGCAGCGCTCTCCGC
>VZTY01002835.1:48661-94019 GCA_013400935.1 Turnix velox | reverse complement strand
CCAAACTATTCTATGATTCAGTACAAATGCCCATCCCCAATTTGCATGAGTACTACTTCATAGAGAGCTCTGCTTGTGTATATTTGTGCTTTTTCTCTTTTACCTTTTGTTAACCTCTTCTATGCTATTTTACATTCCACTGTACACACAGCAATGTAACTTGACTATGTACAATTTAAGTTACTCCACTGGAATATGCAGCCTGTCAACAAGATGGCTGTGGTGCTCGTGACAGAACACTGCAGCACTCAGCAGTGACTGCTGAGAGCACCAGTTGTAACAGCAAAAATGGCCAAGTGTTGCTAAAGCATGAAGTTTGATTCAGGATTTTACAGTCCCAAAATACTGCACTGGTCTGTGTAGGGTTTTGAGCTGACCCATTTTAGTTACCTTATGTCTATTACAGGAGCAGACCTTCATTAACCTGCCCTGAAGTTCTCAAAAATTGAATTAAATCTCACTAGAGAAGTTTCAAGTAGTAAAGTGGTAGGTCTAATTCTAAAAGATACAACTTTTACCATGCAAGTGCTTAGGATTTTGGATTATCAATCCACCTTCTCTCTTTAACAATTCAAGGTAACATTTTAATTAATTTTTATTCAGATTGCAGGATCTTTCAGGGTCTGTCTCAGAGTGTATTACAAAAAACTCAAACTTTAACTATAGTGGAGTATCTACACTATTTAGTATAGTACTAAAGTTAATATAAGCCATAATATGCAGGTATTTTTTTAAGGAAAAGCCTTAATCCGTATCATACTGACATTATTGAATCTATGTTTATACTAAACAGAATTACTTCCTTTTATGTTTTTTATGTTAATATTCATAACTTTACAGTATAACATTATATTCAGCTTTTGCACCAGGTTCAGCTAGACCCTGACAAATGTTATTAAAGATTTTTTACTTACTACCTAAAGATACTATAATCACAAGGTTTCTGCTGCATAACTTCACTGGTGTAGGAATTATAGGCTTGAGGAACACGTATAAGAAACTGTCAAACGACATGAGGTAAAACAGAAACTACACAGAAGGATCTATTTCAATGTACTTACTGTGTGCTGGTATTAGTCAGTTATTAGGTTATTAAATCCCCTCTAATTATTATCTGAAGCTTTTCATAGAAAGCTATTTGCAAAATGGATATTATCTAAAAATTTAATTTACTGGATGTTTACAGGCTTAAAAAAGTGATTTTTTGATATAAACCCAAAATTACTTCCTTTTTAAATAAACCCAGTTGGTGTTGTAATTGAGATGAGCATGCTATTTTTTTCACACAATAATCTGATATGGGACTTACTTTTCTCAAGAGACTTGCTTGATCTGCTCTTTATAGACATTCAGTCTCTGTAAATATGCTTTTGGTTTCTTTATCAGTAATAGTATTAGACCTGAATGCTTCAGTATACAGGATAATAGGATATTAAAGGGCTTTCTGTATATGTTTTAGACAAGCTAGTCTAATAGAAAGAAATGAACATACATTGAAGGATATTCTTTTCAAGTAGATGGTACCACTTACAGGGATTTTCTTAAATTTTTAGAGAAAACCACATTGTTTTCTTTGCCTTTTCTTCTCTCTGGCATGGTTTGCCTTTTCTTCCTGCTTGTACTTTGCTACCTAACCATCTGACTATCTGTGTTGCCATGGGAAGGACTGCAATGCCATAAATTCAGAGAGGTTCCTGTGTTCCTTTTTTTCCCATTTTATTTTTACATAATCATTAGCACAGATTAGCTCCTTTCATGAGGGTGTACTGGCACTAGAGCAGGATTGTAAAATATTCCATTTTGGATAAAGCAAAAACATTTTATATGTTTCACAGTGCTTCCTGACTTGTAGATACCTGACTGCTTGAGAATGGAGCCAAGCCATGGCAATTCATCCATCTAGTCTTACAGTAGCTAACATGAATTCTGCAAATGCTAAAACGTAGAGGAAAAAACCCATGTTAAATCACCAAAAAAACCCTGCTGGATGCCTCAGGGGATTTGTAATACAATACAGAGATTTTCATTTTTAAACCATTTTAAATCAATTGCAGGCTTGTAGTGACTGAAATTTCTACCTTCTAAAACCTGTAAAGTGTATTCTATCTAAAGGGAGTCAGTGCTCTCATCTCAGCTGTTGGTGCCACCTCTTTCCATTAGAAAAATGAGAGTTTCCTTAATTGGTACTAGTACTCATTTGGTGGGCACAGTGGAAAGGCAATTAACAAAACAACTACCAGAACCAGTCCCTCCAAGTACCACGGTGTAAATAAAAGACCCAGGTTTGCTGTACAGACAACTCTTCCAGCCACGAATGTCTCTGGAAAATGTCCTCCAAAAACCACATCTTCTGAATTGAAAAGGAGCATGGCAGAGGCAGAATTACACACTCAGAAATGCAATCAAACTTCCTGAGGAATAGCTACGCAAATGCTTTGACATGTCAGAACATGGTCCCCTACATGCCACTCACTACCAGTGCCAGCTGGCAGCATCAGGCCCTATCCCACATAACTGGCATTTACAATTCACAGTCGGGACTGGGAGCTCTGGACACAATTCCAAAGCTCCAACAGAGGCAAACTCAAGTCCCTAACTGGTAATTTGCAATGAACATAATCTAGCTCTACTTGTTCCACTGCATTAATCTTCCAGCGCTGACATGGGTAAAAACTGACTTTGACCAGTAATAAAGAGAAACATGGCTCAGAAGACAGAGGGAGCAGACGCACAAAGTTTAGAAAGCCAAGTGGAAAGGGTCACTGTCCTGACTGCAACCACATGTTAATCTCACTTTTGGCTGACGGTTGGGTGCTGAGCTGCTCTGTTCAATATTTAGCATGTTGATTGGCTTGTTATTCACTTCTGCCTCTGTTGGAAGCCAGACTAACCTGTGGGGGAAGTGCTGGAAAACAATTACAGTAGATTGAAATGGTCATACAAGTACAGCGCACGGCAACACTTTACATAATTTATTAGGTGTTACTACATTCTCTGGCACAGAGAATGAGACCGACAGAGATTTTAACAAGAGTGACAGAAAGGACAACATCTGCATTCCTGTAAGAACTTTTGAGATGAAAACTTAGAATTAAACCAAAAGCATGCTTATTACAGAGCGAACACTGCAATGGAGTGGTGTGCCCGGACTCTCACTGTGTTACAGTAACACAGCGTGGCTGCCAGAGTAAAACAGACATTTTGTTACAGCAGCAATTAATTGCTCACTCCTTTTGAAAATTAACATTTAACAGACTTTTCCAAACCAATCCAGTTTTCCAAGTTTTCTCTGATTCTTTGGATTTTCATGCATAATTTCTTTATTTTTGTCCCTATTGTGCACGCAAGGTCAATTAACTGGCAAATTATTTTACAAACATAGCAAGCTGCTGCTATTATAAGTAACAACTTATTTGCATATAAAAAAACCACTGAAGAGAATGGCAATGATATGGGTCTGAGAATCTCTGCAATTGCAATACACTGAGATATTATTTTTAAGTAAATATTCTCTTCAAGCAAGCACTGAAGAAAATATGTGATTTCATCAATTTAAATCAGGAAGTAGAAGCTGGATTGCAAATTTCAGGACTTGCTTCATTTGCATCTTGAAAATGGAATGGAGCTGAAAGCTTTCAAGCTTTATTGTTTGACTCCTGCGATTCTGTTGCTCCTTATAAATGAAACAGAAAAGAGTTGTATGTGAATATATCACACTTTTCAGCCTAAATAAGCTTTTCAAATTCTAAATGAATATCATTGTTTATAGTCACCTTCATGGTATTCCTGAACTTGAAGCTGTGAGCTGAATTCTGACAGAATTTTGTGAAGGATTTGGAAAAACATGACTCATGAGATTTTAGCACTGGCAGACAAAGACCCCTTTTCTGATTCTATTTTTGATTCCCTGGATCTCTTTAAATAACAAAGATATTCAAGACTGAGGGACAATGGGGGAACAGCTTTAAGGATGATTTCTTTTAACAGAAGAAATCAAAGGGCAGCACTTCTAATGTGCACTATATAAGGCAATCTCTTTGTCTGAATATTGAAGAAGTGGTTGGTACTAGCATGCTGTGCTGAAACTGCCTGGCTAGAGAGGTTTTCCTAGACATATTTCTTGATGACAACTGCATGCTGTTGGATTTGTTTCAGTGACTGGGAATCTGTGAGCCATGCATATTGTGTTCCATTTGCCATTTCACGAGGAAAAATATTTAGTGAGTTTATGGCAAGCAGAACACCTCATTTCTGCTGCCTGCAGTATCAGGGGTGATTTGTGGGTTCACACACACTGAGCTTTGGGCACGCTGGTTTCGAGGCACTCCAAAAAATCTACATGGGGCAAATCTGAGATTGATCCCCCAGTCCAAATACAATTCATGTGTTAGGGTGCTCCTACTGAGACCTACCAATGGGAGCTGACAGCTGCATAAAGTGTACTGGAAACATTTTCAAGCTTGCTGTAAAGAAAACAGAGCAGTCTACGCCTGGCAGGGAGGAAAATCGATGACTCGGCACTTGGCAGTGGTGACCAGCAGGATGCTTCTGATGAACGCTGAGTCATTGATTTCCCTCCCTGATCAGCAGCAGCTGCTCCATTCACACCAAAGAAAGCCTTCTTGCCATGACCACATGTGTCAGCAGGCTCTATTGTCATTAAAGAAAGAGGTACTAACTGACAAGACATCCAGTTCATGTATTTTGGGGTTTGATACCTCTGATTCCAATTTCCAAGTTGCTTCTCAGCTAGGGCACCTAAGAGGATGCATGTATTGAGGGCAATAGCACTAGCAGCTTCATGGGTTACAAGCAATGCTTGTGTGATGGATGTACGAATGTCACCTAAGCCTTCCATTTCTTTTTCTCACCAGGATCCATTTATTTCATAAGCTCAGAGCACAGACAAGGAGGGAGGATAAGGTATCTCCTAAGAAGGTAGGCTTCCATCATCTGAATATTGTGCTTAGGAAAACCTAAATGTCTAAAGTTAGATGTATGTCTAACTCTTCTCAAACACCCTGCCTTCAGTGAATTTTGTGATGTAATATGGCTGAAGACCAAAGCATAATTGTAGTTTATAATTTCAAGAAAATAAAAAGGCAACAGGTAAAACAGGTGAGACTACACTGAATGACTGCAATAAAAGCAGAGTCAGAGCAGTTTATTACATATCTCAGTATTTGATGAGCATGTATGTATTTCTCAATATGTACTATAATTTTTTGTTGCTTATATTAACATAATTATTAGTTAATAAGTTAATGTCTTTGTATATCTGTTTGATCTATTCTTTGAGGAAGCAGTTTACAGAAGGAAACAAAAGAAAAGAAGGGGCTGTCATGAGATAAAAGCGGTTTCTCAGGATTAAAATTGACTGAAATACACTATTTATAGTCAGGCATTTCACTGCTAGGAGCAATGCTGAGCTTCTGCATTTCAGGTTCCATTCATTGCAGAATATGCATGACTCTGCCTCAGAATCTCTCACAGAAAAAGTCATAGGTCAGGCTTCTGTGCTTGAACTGGTATTTCAGCAAAACCTCACATGCCCAGCCACAAAAACTATTTTCCCTCAACTCTGTGGGTGTTTGTCCTTTGAAAAAGAGCCCCTTCACCACAGTGACATGCCTGGATTCAGGAGAACCCGTAACTGGTAAAATGCATTTTTCTTATTAATTCAGCTGTAGACTGGAAATTTCTCTTTTTTTAGTTGGCCTCCCTCTTCCAGCAGAATAGAGTCCTCTTAAATCAATTTGCTTTTTAAAGTGACCACATCTTCTGGCTTCAGTGAGATCTTGTTAGAGCTGCATCAAACTCAACGATTTTGGTTTACATAGATTTTGAGGAGTACATCAGCTACAACATCCACCCTGGCTGTGAGTTTATGAATTCTGCAATTTAAGATAAGTACTACTGTTGGCACCTTTCCTTTGCCTTATCTCCCCAAATTTCTAAAAGCCTTCCTCTTTTCTGCTACACCAAGGGGCAGCTGAGTTCTGCTCCTACTAGCATTTGCATTAGCACAGAAGCTTTCAAGGATAACTGCTGCTCCTCGGGGACACCCAGGAATAGGAGCAGGGAAGAGTGCTCTCATTCTTGTATTCCTTCGCACATCTGGGGTCTGAAGTATCTGAGGCTGTGCTAAAAATCTGCTAACTTAAGAAACAAGTCTCTGAAATCAGACTATCAGCTATATTGCAGTTAATGAGCCACATAACTTCTTAAATCATACACATATCACTTTCTTTAAAATTGTTGACCAAGGGTATAAAGCCTGCAAACCAGAAATAGCAAGTGAACTCAAAAGTATCATGTGACCCCTGTCTCACATCAGAGTTCTTTGGTATGATGCACACAGACAGAAATGAATCTCACAGATTAACTGTTGCAAGTGACACAAGTAGCAGTGTTCTTGCAATTCTTTAGTTAATTTGCTCATGAGTTTAGTAAGATACTAACTTAGCAAACTGAAGGCCAGATCCTAGTACTAACTGATGGCATGTTGGCACAGACCAGAATAGAGATTGAATGAAAAATATATAATATGACATAATATGACCACACCTGGAGTATTGTGTCCAGTTCTGGAGCCCTCAACACAGGAAGGACATTGAGCTGTTGGAGCAGGTCCAGAGGAGGGCCACGAAGATGGTCAAAGGGCTGGAGCAACTGCCCTATGAAGACAGGCTGAAGGAGTTGGGGTTGTTCAGCCTGGAGAAGAGAAGGCTCAGAGGGGACCTCATAGTACAGTATCAGTACCTGAGGGGGTCCTACAGAAAGGCAGGGGAAGGAATTTTTAATATTATGTTGGATAAAAGGCATAGAAACAACGGATGTAAATTGGAAGGGGGTAGATTTAGACTTGACATAAGAAAGAAATTCTTTACAGTGAGGGTGGTGAAGCACTGGAACAGGTTGCCCAGAGAGGTTGTGGATGCCCCCTCTCTGGAGGTGTTCAAGACCAGGCTGGACAAGGCACTGAGCAGCCTGATCTAGTGGGAGGTGTCCCTGCCTATGGCAGGGGGGTTGGAACTCGATGATCTTTAAGGTCCCTTCCAATCCAAACTATTCTATGATTCTATGATTCTATATCCTACATAACTTCACTACTGACTGAAAGTTAAAGAATACTGTACTCAGGGTAGACTTAGGGAGAATAAATTATTTAGTGTGTATCATATTTTAAACTCCCAAAAAACTGATCAGGAAGAGATATGCTACACATAAATAATGAATTTTCAATACAAATTATGTACATTGGGACATATAATCCAAGTTTGGGATAACAAGAAGTTTCATTAAAGAGATGTTTCACTGAACAAGATCCTGCTGTGTTTAGATCATATCTACCTAATAAAATTAAACATTTAGTCATAGTTAATATAGATCCAGACATTTACGCAATTAAAATGAACTAGGTAGAAAGAATTGATTGTATGTTTCCTCATGAATGAAAATAAACATACAAATTAGTGTTCTTCAAAAGATATTGTATAACTCTAATGCTTTGATGATAGAAATCTCACATTATTTTTAATGTAAGATTGCTACTGATTAGAAAAAATGTATATGATTACAGTTAGTAAGTCAGATTGTCTAAATCAGCATATGAGCTGATGGAGCTATGACAGCTTACAGTATCTAAGGATCTACTTCTTATCTTCAACCAGTGTGATTTTCTAAGGAGGAATACTTCCTTAAAGCAACTATCAAAAAAATACTTTTAAGATTAAAAGAGAAGACAGAGATATTTTATTCACAACACCACCATTTTCATGAGTAATGTTCAAATTTAGAAAAGGACAAATTAATTTACAAAACTCCTGACATTCCAAATGATCAGAAATGGAAAATGGGAGAAAACATGATGCACAAGATCTGGGAAAAGTAGATACCATGTTTATTGCTGTGGCCTTGCTATAGGTGCCTGTTATTCTGAGTAGGAGCAGCAGAACTGAAAATGGAAAAGTATATGTGTACCATAGTGAATATACCAGGCTGTCCTTAGATGGAATAACATTTGGAGTTGTTGTGTTGTATTGTGTTATATCCCTGAAAATAAAACGAGAGTGCTCAAAACAGCACCAACTAGGCTGTTTCTTGGATTCAGAAGACATCCTTAAAATATTATTCCACTAGCTGTCAAATGCTCAGAGAAACAGCTGTTCGATTTTAAGTCATATCACTACACTATTCTCATTGCAAAAGATAGAGACCTTGCATAACCGACATATTTTCCTGGCGTGTCCTGCTATTGCTCCCATTCTCCCACTGCCAATGCAACTGCTGCATTAGCAGCACTTCTGTTTTTACCAAATATGCTGAAGATTATTTTCTAGAATAGACTTTTGCAGCCTAAGCTTCATGAATAGTGTGCTAGCCAGAGCAGCCAGGCTCCTTCTTTAAAGAAGGTGTGATTTTACTTTTGACTCAAGACATCTGGGCAATATTTATTAAAGCTTGTAGATTGGTTTGATGATGTGGGGCTAGAAATTCAGCTGATGTAAAACTGGTATGGCTACAACATACCCAGCAGAGATACACTGGATTAAAATCAGTACAAAATCTGTCCCTAAAAACTACAATGCAGCAAGACAGTAAGAAGTTATGCATCTTTTAAAAAACAGATTTGAACCTCAAAACTTCATCTTCCCTAGATGCAACCTGGGAATATTCTGGCCCTTAAGCAAAGCTATTTGAAGCTAATATCCTAGTACAGATAAGAACTGAGTTTAGATCAATGTGCATTCACTGGATATATTCCATTCTGGAGAAACACCTCTCCCCATCCAGCACAAATATGTAGGACAGAGTACAGCACTATTTCATTTTCTCTCTTTTTTTAAAGCCTTCTCAAGCATTTCTTTCCCCTACATGTGCGTGCATCTGCATGTTTCTACCCCTCCTCTTTCATTTCTTTTCTCTGTAGGGCACTGAAAGTGCTTTTCAGGTGGGAGGGCAGCAGTGTAAAATTGACTACCATTCTAGTCAATTTGCTTCAGCAGCCATTCCATGTGTAAAGCACTTTATACAGAAGGAAGCTTTTTAGACCTTAAGACCAAAAAATCTATTCTTTCACAGCCATGAGGTCCCTGTGAAATCAGAGAGGTTTCAAGAACTCATGTGAGGGTAGAATTTGGCATGGAACTGACTGAAAAAAAAAAAAAAAGCCTATTAAGATCTTGCAATCTGTTTCCCCTTGTTTTTCTTATTAGTACGAGAGACTCTCTCAGGAGGAAAATAATTTGTTTAGAGAAGAATGTCTTTACCTAAGAATTTCAAGCAGGATGTACAGTGAAGCACTGGAGCACTTTTCACTGCCTCCTACTGTCTGAAACCAAATTGTAGTGTTATTTTAAAATCAAATAGAGCTTAGAGAAATAAAATTATCTGGCTGCATCCAGCTAATGTGTCTCGTGCTTGACAGACTTGGTACATTGTCCAATGATAAGTACCATCCATTTCAGCTTTCTGTTTTTCTATGACCTTACATAACTTAGACTTAACCTATTACTTAATAGGTGCTATAGCTTTAAAAGTTTAAGGATGTCTGAGGGCAGGAAGTAATTTTTAGTTAGTTTGTTGAAGACTCCTGTTGAGGACAAACATACTTGTTCTTGTTGCTTTTAATCTAGAATGAAGGTCGTTCTCACTGAAAATATGTGGCTGCTGCTTGTGCATAGGAAAAGCCAGCAGCTCCCTATTGACCCAGACAGGTTCAGACTGGTCAGATATTCTGTGTAATAAATAAACCATTTTAAGACACAAAATCTGGGTGCTTGGTCACCTTTTTCTTTTCTTCTTTTTCTTTTTTTTAAATAAGAATCATGGAAGGCAACTGGGCAGCCTGGTCTAGTGGGAGGTGTCCCTGCCTATGGCAGGGGGGTTGGAACTCGATGATCTTTGAGGTCCCTTCCAACCCAAACTATTCTACGATTCTATAAGGCTATATTTAACTCACAATTAATTTCTACTATCATCAATGTGATAGGTTACTGGGCTTCCAGTTACTACCCATACTAAATTGCCTCCTACTCACATACCTCTAAGAAATACCTGTATTTTCCATATTGCTTTCAAAAGTCCATTTTATAATTTTTTCTGATTTTCATAAGAGATTTCAAACCTTACAAACCCCTAGCACTGGAAAAGGTTTTAGACAAGATTTTTAATGGAAACTTTTCCATTAAGAAAAACAAAGATAACCAACATACCCCCTCTGAATTTGAAAACCCACTGCTACAAATTTTTATTCTGTTTTTACTTGAAGGCAACAACTAAAATGTGGGTTTGGGACTACCCATCTCTTTGTCTGTGCAGCTTGTTAGGATCCCAGAAAATAGCTACCTGGCATGCCCAGTGAGGCAACTAGTTAAGAAACCAAAATGCAGCCAGATGTGAAAGTCACATACATAATCAGTAAGTAACACAAAAAGGTGAGGTTTACAGCTGTGAAGGAGGAAATCACTGTGCTCCTAAGTTACACAAATAGTCAGTCAAATAAAGAGTTGGCCATCCTGCAAATAGTCAGTCAAATAAAGAGTTGGCCATCCTGCATCTCAAGAATATGGATCAGTTTGGGGAAGCTACAAGAGTGTAACTGCAAGCTATTGCTCATGGACAGCCCAGGGGGGAGAAGAGAAATGAGTCTAGTGGAGAGACTCCTACCACCTCTACTAACACAGAATAGTACAGAACAAAATGAGGAAGATTTCAAGATAAGATTTCAAGAAGAAACCTAGTGCCTGCCCCAAGGTTGAACTATACCCTTCTCAGGCTGGACAAGCCTTCTTTCTTACCCAAACTTAATAAAAAAAAGGGAAAGGTAATTTGTGATTAACTATCTGTATTATCAAAAAAAAGCTTTTGCCTAAAGCCTAGCCAAACTTTTCATGTTGCACTTCAATCACTTACTCTCTGTCCTGTCCACAAGGCTACCCTTGGGGTTTGCATCAGTTTTTTACGTATTTTTATGTATTTGAAGACTCTATCATGTTTCATCTCTAAGCAACTTCAAACCTATTCATCTTCTCTCATGAGCTGTTATATTGCTCTGGTCCAGTCTATGAGAGACTTAAACCTGAACTTAGCTTAGGCCTTTCCATGGTTGTAAAACAGAATAAATACTTCATGCTTTTTGCAGACTATGATCCTGTTTGTACAACTCAAAATTACTTTCCCCCTCTTTTTTAGTACAGCATTTCCCATTCCTGTCCAAGATGCAGCCAGCAACAACATTTTGTTCCTTTCAAGTAAGGCTGTAAATTAGTCAGTTGTTTCTCAAGTAGTTGATTCTATAAATGATTCTTCTTGTTCGAATCAGAAACTGGACTTGTCTTTAATTGCATCTTTGCTTTTTTATTTCATCTTTCTAAATTGTCAAAATTACTTGGAATTCTAATCTGGAGCCTTCAGGGCTTTGTGGCATCATCAAATTTAGTAAAAGAATTCTTCATCTTATCATTAAAGTCACTAATGAAAATATTTAACAGTATCTTGTTCAGGACAGGTCCCTGTGGAATCAAATTTGATACATCCTTCCCTATTTACAGTAAACCATGGGTAACTATTCTTCTACTGGTTTTCTAGCTCATTCTGCTAACTCTCTGTAGTAGATCTTCTAGGTCCTGTTTTTTCAGCTTGTGTAAGACATCGTTATATGAAGCAATAATATTTTCAAGCATCTCTAAAGTTAAGATCTATAGCTTCAAGAGATATGGTGTAGAAACCCTCTTACTAGACTTCTAGCACCTTCATGCCTTCAAAGAGCACATCCTGAGTACTTTCACATCCATGTGATATCATCCCTTCACCTGCCCTGACTTTCTCTTAGTATAAAGAAAACATATCCAAGAAAAAAACAATACTGAGCTGATACAGAAATTCATGGAGTTTGAAGTGGTACGAAATATGGAGATCAGCAAGTTACAGAGGTATGCTGTCTCCAAGTTTATTCCTTCACACCCAGGAAAAACCTCCTTTTAGCCAATATCCACTGTTCCCACCTTATAATTGTGGAGGGATTCTGCAGGTATGTGCAACAGAAAGTATTGCCTCCCAACCAGTTTATCCAATCTAGCCAGTTCCATCCGTTTTAACTCCTTCACCTCTATGAGTACTTGAGACAGGGAGTATCCAGACCCATACCTTGTGTACTTGCTTGGCTTAGCAGAGTGATCAAAGGAAGGAATGTTGGCCTGAATTTCCTCAGTTGTGTGTTACATTAGGCCCTTATCGTTACTTTGATGTCAGTTTTTGTGGTTTAATTATATAGTAAGAAATATTCTAGGTAAGCCAGGAAGATCTGTCCTTATGACTCAACTATACACTTTTTGGCCAGCTGACTGTACATTTAATTAACATCCTAGGCATCAGTTCTGCAGTCCTACCCCAGGCAAATCTCCCTTCAAAGTGAATGGGAGTTACCATCTGTGCAGGGCTGAGCAGAGGCAATAGTACAGCACTACAAGTTCGGGCAAACAGTGAATCGTTATGAATTTTTTAGTAATGCTGTTAAAGTGTTCTTAGCTTAAAATATTCCTCTTAGCTTAAAGAGATGAGTTCTCTCCTTAACTAGTACATTTGAGTCAGTTGTAAGTAGAAAGTTGGTGAAAACATTCAGAGAGGTCACTTCAATTCAGCCTTTCATTTGTACTCCTTGCTCTGTGTGGAGAGATGTGAGCATGCCTGAGGAATCAGATAGATGCAGTCTATATGCACCACATCAACTGCACAGAAAGAAGTCACTCCTTTGACATAGATAATTGTACACTAAAAACTTTAGATTGGAAAAATACACTCTGAGCAAGGTCTAGAAGTAAATGTGGTGGGTTTTTTAATCTTTGGCAATAGGCAAAGATTTCACTCACTAAAGTCATAAAGTCTTCTCTTAACGTCACAAAAAAATTAGGCTATTCTCACTGCTTTTGAAACACTGTCCTGAAGTTGCAAATTCTGCTACTGGATAACCTTAGACAGAAATAGGTGCTACAGAATCAATTCAATGAAGGGTCACAACCATTTAGATCTTACAGCACTGATTTAAAAAGAAAGTATAAAAATACCAATAAATACATGATACCATTAAAGATATTGGAAAAACCTCAGAAGGATTCTTGGCATAAGATAGAAATTCTTTACAGTGAGGGTGGTGATGCACTGGAACAGGTTGCCCAGAGAGGTTGTGGATGCCCCCTCTCTGGAGGTGTTCAAGACCAGGCTGGACAAGGCCTCAGTGGAGCAGCCTGATCTAGTGGGAGGTGTCCCTGCCTATGGCAGGGGGGTTGGAACTCGATGATCTTTGAGGTCCCTTCCAACCCAAACTATCCTATGATTCTATGATTCTATGATTCTATGATTCTATGATTCTATGATTCTATGATTCTATGATTCAGGGGAGCCGCATCCCATGGTAACCTCTACCTTTCCTGAGTCAATCTGATTTTGCTGTTACCAAGGATGCAGTTTCTGCAATGGTGCTGTTTCCCTTCTTAAACTCTCCCCACCTCAACACAACATCATCCCTCAAAAACTCATAGATTTCCCACACCAGCAACTGCTCTGCTTCACTTTTGAGTTGTCTTGGAGACAAGCAGGTGCCTCGCTGGTGGAGAGGAGGAGAGAAGCAGCACAGCCTCCTTCCAGCACGGTCACCCTCTGGCTGAAGGCTGCTACAGCAGGTAACACTAATGGTACTGGGGAATATAAATGCTTTGAAAACCAAAATACAGGATATCACGAATATCACAGCATCAGGACAGCACAGTAATGCTGTTCATTCTGCATGTCACCCACTGCTAATGCATATGTAGATGTAGATGAGAATTGCTCAATATGTTTCTCTTAGGAAGCCAGTTCAATCAGATTGCATACCTTGCCATACTCAGAAATGTAGTTTGTACTGACAGAGTATGTCATGCTTTATCTAAGAAGGGAATTGGGTTACTTTAGCTCTCCAACCACAACGGCCACAAGAAGTAGTACAGAACTGCTTCTGTGATTCAGGGTAGAGCAAAAACTATAGGAAAGGAAAGCAGTGATAGATCAAATACAATCTGCACTGAAAACATGTAGAATCTGTGCCTAGCATGCCTTGTAGAAAACCTGCTGTTAGGCAAAAATACAAGGCATTGGTTTATTTTCTGGTACAATAGACATAAATGATTTTTTCATACAGAACTGATCAAAGACTAAATTCAATATTTACTGCAGGTTTTTTTCTGTAATGTGTTTAATTGGGGGGAGGAAGGAGTGGAGGTGAGTGGTGATGAGGTAAAATTTAAGAACCTGCTTATCTTTAAGGAAGGTTTTCAACCTAATACTTCAAGCAGTGAACTGTGCTGGGTAGAAATCTATCTTGTACTTGTCACATCTATATTAAATTATCTACTTTTTTCATTTTACAAGGGAAGACGTGAACAGAACATTACTCAGCTGTCAGGATATGGGACTGTGCTGCTGAGGAGAGTACAACTGAATACATTCTACAAAGCTGCAAATCCAGCACAAAGGGACCGGAGGAAGGATTTGTGACACCAGTGTTACCTACTGTGGTTCCTGGAAGGCGGATTTCAGGAGGCTTTGTTTTGAATGCTTTTTGCTGTGATGGTATTTAAAACTGATCAAAAGCTCTTTCTTCTGTGTGGCATCTCCTGACTTCTGATAAGGACTGGAAAACTATTTTTAGCTTCCAATAAATACAAACTGACCAATGCATAGACTCTATGATAACTTGTGCAGATAGTACTTACCTTACTACTAAAATATTAGTATAGAACAACCCTTGCAATTCAGTTTTCAGTATGTTTTCCAGGTATTCTAGCTTACAACATTAAAATACAATAGGTTATAAAAGCATTAAGACACTTCTGAAGAATTTTATAGATATCATACTCATCCTTCCCTAGACTACACATGATAAAAGACAATGAAGTCCACCAAATTTCCTGATAGTTCTCTACTTTTGTCTTGAAAGCTAACCTTGTGGATTTTACTTTACTGTCATCAGTTTTCCCATTTAAAGGAATAAACAGGTAAAGGAAATGTATATTTCTTTCTAATGATAATTCGAAACCCTAGAGTGGTATCAAACTTCCAGAGTTCAAAAAATGTCAGAAAGCTAAGCCTAAGTGACTGAACTGTGCCCAGTGTAGGTAGGCAGGAGATGCCTGGGAATGGCTAAAAGTTGGATTCTAGAAAAACAAATGCTGAAAACCAAGATAGTTCTTGTGCCTAGCACTTACTTCCAAAATAACTGCATGGCAGAGGTGCCTTACTGAATTTCCCTGTCTGCCAGGATGGTAATCTGTACCTCTATGTATAACAAGAAGTTGAACAAGGGCTTTTGCATGAGAAAGTTATTGTACAATAAAAATAGGAAGTTATATTACAGTGCATTAGCAACTTTGCAATGTGTGCATGTACTCACTGTACTGCAAAGTTACTTCCCCTTGTTTTTACAACTCACTCAGAATATCAGAATGGGATGATAATACTGTTCAGCCAAGTGCTGTCTACATTTGTAGCCTGATGTATCATACAGTTCACCAACCAACCCTCTCCCGCAGACACAAATAGAAGAATTAAAAAAGATAAAAAGCAAATTTATTCCAATAAATAAGAAAACAATCATGAAGGAAAAATATCAAATGCCAGCCCTGAGACATCTGACATAAAAATACAGACAAGCCAACTTTTAAATATTCCTAACTTCCACCCTGGTGAGTCATTCTGCACAAAGAGCTGGGTCTCAGTTATTTGCCAAGAACATGTTTCTTCTAGGATGTGCAGACTCTGTCGCCGAAGGTGCAAGAGATGCACACAGAGCACTCCCCCAGCTCATTTTCAATAGTGAAAAACACCAAATCAGATGCCAAAATGAATGCAATCTCCAATGTCATCAGAAAGTGCTGAATTTAGACTCTGTTGTCTGTCTTGTCTGCTCAGTTTTGTTTCTCTTTTCACAGAACTCTTTCAGCAGTTGCACTTCAAGTGGCATTCGGTTACGCACAAGACTGCTCAGCTCTTGTTTGATCTTGTTTGTTTACCCTAGTCATGTTATAGGCACTAAATCTATTTTCCAGCTTATGACAAGTGCTTCCATTATTTTCTCTTTCCAGCATCCTAAGCATCTGAAATGCTGGCCACAGAAATGCTGCCGTTTTCTAGTTTCCATTTGCTCATTTGACAGAAACATATACACAGGTTTATATGTAATCAGAGTTTTAAAGTTCACCAAGCTTTTGCAGTTCCACACTGATATGCTGCACATACAGTGACATACAAAATTTTTAGCTTACTTGAACCGCTTTTAGAGGAGTGAAAAGGCAATCTGATAATAAGTACCTAGCTACACAATTCATTTCTACTGGGAGTAAATTGTAGCAAAATACCTCAGGATGGGGATATAGGAGGCAATCCATCTCTTCCTCCTCCAGAGGATCCTGGGAGGAAAAAATAGTTTCATCAAACGAAGTGCCAGTCAGAAGGGTTTGTGCTGACACCCACTGCCTTGAGCCTGTTGGGCTAAGGATGCTGTTGAATCCCCCAGTGAATGAGTTTCTCTTCTTTGGGAATGACAGTAACATTCATTGAACGTGTGCCCCTGGACAGCTCCAGCTTTCCCTCATGACAGTGGTGGATCTCAGGGACGTCTGCCTTTCAGCAGCTCTCATTTAGCTGTCTTCCAAAATGGAAGAGAATTCTTTTCCCTTAAAACAAAGACAGTGTGACTTACCAGAATTTTCCATAAGTCTGTTTGACAAAAAGCACATTCTTTTGTACTGCTGAACATCCTGCACTACTAATAAATTCGTAATGAGAATAAAAGGTGCTCAGCTCAGCAGGGAAAGGATAGGTCCTTGTGCTTCTTATAAATATAGAAGAATTTTAGAAAAATAATTTATAAGTCAGGTCCAATATGTCTTTGCACTTTCTATAGAAGAGTACTGGAAACAACGAAGAAGATGTAATAGATCTGCTAAACTGCTAATAATCAGTACCTTAATGAAAGCAGCATCTTTAGAGACTTCAGGGTATAGTTACATATATTAGGGTATTTCAAAGAAACTTTCAGAGCCACATAGCAAGATCTCATTCAGACACTGACTTCGACTTTTGTGGCAGCAGGAACTGGACTCAGAGAAACTTCAAAGCTTGTAGAAACTGAAAAATTTTCAACAACTTTTTTCTGAAACTTATTAATTCTGATCTTTCTAATTCCTTGTACCACAGCAAAGCAGGCCACAGGAAAGCCAGAATGCTATGGATCCTCTTCATTATTAGCCTTCAGCTCAAGATGGCATTCTTAGTATCAGATTTTTCTTCCATTCTGTGCTTTTCTTCAGCTTTAGCAGCTCTGTATCAGCTGCTAGAAAATGGACTATGGAGGCTTTGTGACACTAATTGCCCCCATGCACACACAGTGCATGTATCTGTCTTGACATCCACCCTAAAATTTCCCAGAGCTTGCCTTCAAGACTTCAAGGGAGATTTCTTTACAGTTCATGTGCCTTTTCACTATTACTTTCAAACAATGTGGTACGTGAAAGTAAATGCCCTGCCCTCACATGAGTGAGAGAAGCAACAAAAAAATGAGCTCTATTGTATGAATCAAGAAAAAGATGAAAAAAAATTGAGATAGGTTTGGCATTTGAAAAAAATCAGCATTCTCCCTAAAGAAACATCACCAGACAATGTCTCTTCAAACCCCTTTTCAATAAATAAATCTAACAAATAATAAAAGCTAAGTAACATGATATAGCTGAACTATGAGTGACATAACTTACTCTTTTCATTCTGTCCTACTGGCATTTTAACGTGATGTTTTAGTTCCCAATATTAATTTGTTAGGTCACTTAACTTATTTTGGAAAAGGACTGTATTTTTACTCATTTAAGTGTCACCTCCTAATTTACTCAATAAATAACATGAAGAGTTCTGATAATTTGGGAAATCCAAAAACATGTTGTTCATGAACTCTACCTGGAGCTGAGGAGGGAGAAAGAAAAACACCAAAAAGGATAAAAGGACAGATTTTCTGAAAAGCATTTTTTAATCTGTAAAACTCCTGATATTGAAAGATGCTGACTGAGAAGGTCAGAAAGACACTCATGTTTCAAAAAGAGAGCCTTAACTGAAGAGGTATTTTTAGAGAAGGAACTCAACAAATCCTGGAAGGACACATTCCCAAATCCTAAAAAATAACTTTATGCATTGAGAGATGCAGAAAATGCCAATGGAGAGCTGGCTGTTCTGTATGAATATGTCCATTTTTCATGCTAAAGAAAAAATCCTTCTGCACAATGTGTTTATTTCATTGTTTATGTTTGTGAGTGCACAGTTGAAACTAGTCCACCAGATGGAGGTCAGGAAAAAGAGATAATTAACCTTATTAAAGTGCCCTGGCAGGATAATACTGGTCCTGGAAACTAAGGGAAGAGGAGCTTTGGTGTCAGAAAATCTGTGTCAAGAATTACTGCAAAGATGGTGCCTGCAACCTGGCCAGGGATTTTGAGAAGTTTAGAGGCATACAGAGAGTTCCAGTTAGAACTAGTTATGACCTAAATAATGCTGAACTTCAACAATGTTACCAGAGCTGTGAAACAGCCCTCCCCAGCAGTGCTGCTTGTGTGTGTATACACAAAACTACAGTCCAGAGATGGAACATGCTTTGAAATAGCTGCTTGGGGCATCCAAGAAGACCTGATTAACTCCAGCATTCTCACCTTCTTGTAATTACAAATAATGCATGAAGTTCAAATTCCACAGAAAAGTCTGGATCAGAATATTCACAAATAGGAATTTCTAGAAAGCTTAAACTGTAATTGACCTGGATGTTGGGAGAACATTGTGCTCCTAATCTGAGGGTCAGGGGTTTGAGTCCCTGTCCAGGTATGAGGCTTGTCAGAGTTGGGCTGATGGTTGGACTAGATGATCTGAAAGGTCCCTTCCAACCTAGATGACTATGACTATAATTGAAATTAATAGAGTTTACGTTATTAGTCATACAATTATTTAACAATATGTAATCATCAGGCATCCATCACATTTTTTTTAACTAGATTGATAAATTTTCTAGTGCAGGCAGTAAAAAAGTTGTTTCAGAAACTAATGTAACATGAAGAAGCCATTGCGCCTATCAATACTGCTGCACAATTCCTCTGCCTGCACAGCATCATTTGGATTTCTCTGGACCAGCCTCCACGAATAAAGCTGTCAGCCAAATCCTTGGCTGGTCTGAATACTCACTGTTATGTCCTTCCAACAGCCAAAACCAGCCCCAAAACTTCATAAACAGTTACATTAGATAATGCTTCTGCACAGCACTGCTGGTATTGAGATATTTGATACTGAAATATCACATATGCCCTTCATTCTAAAATAATTAGTAATTTTGTCCCAGGCTGTGCACTGTCGACTCAGACACCACACAGCACCCATGACTGTGCCATCTGCAAATACATTTGAACAAGGAAGTTTTGAGCACCTGCCAGAAAGCAGAATATCAGCAGAAAAATACATTTACTCAAAGAGAATGAAAATTTGCATGGCAGCAAAAATAAGCCAAAGACAATCATCGCCATTACACGAGTGAAGCAGAATTGGAAATGTGTCTGGTTTGCTAACTCAGGCACCAAATGAAAAAATGCTGCTTGTATGTGCTCAGGATGAAGTTTCTTTAAAAGGAAGGGAAACTTCTAAAATATCAAGTCAAACTGCTATGAAATACATCTGTCCAATTTTGTGTTCTAAGTGAAAAAGATTAGCAGCATAGTTTAAAAATAAAAACTAATGTTGTTTTCCCTGGAAGTTCCTGAGCAAAAGGTATATTCCCTGCTGAGCTTCATTTCTTTTATTAACATCTATGATTGTTTCCAACATTTTAATCACTCATATGTATCTGCAACAGTACTAACTGGAGAATGACTTCTGTATAGGCTTTATTTATTTTTTCCAGAGGAGGGAGATGGAGGCCTGAAGCCATGATTTTGTCTTCATTCTGTGTGCAAAATATCTCAAGGACAGAGCACTGGACTGTAAACAAAAGGGACAGCTGTAAGGTCATGAACATTCCTCGAAGCCTATTATATACAAATACAATGTGGAAAGAATGTGGAAATAGGACAGAGCTTCTGCAATATTCATTTTATGCGAAGTTTTACATGTTTCTGTAACTGAAGCTATTTCAGATTCTATTAGATCTTTTCTGTAGTATCATTTAATGTATTACAAAGCAGCTTTAGCTAACAGGAAAAGTGAAAGAGGGATATGCATAATACAACCTTCTTGAGCCAAAATGGTTTTGGCTTTATTGGAACAAAAAAATAACCCTATATATAAAAGGGAGTTTCAGTGCTAACTATAAAGCATCATATGGAGACAACTGAGTAGGTAGGAATAGGAAAGAGGGAAGAAGTTCTACCAGTGTAGGGTATTTTAGTCCCATGATCTTCCATTCTCCTTTTAATCTGATCCTTTTCTATTCCTTCCCAAAATAAATAAACAAACAAATAAATAAATAATTGCTCTGCACAGCCCTGATATTAACAAAAGTGTCATGACTCCAGGAAAGGACAGAAATCATTTGCAGTATACCAGCTTTTTTTGTTTTTCCCCACAGGATAATATTTTCAAGACATGTTTTTTGCTGCATATTGTGCTTACACAGACTTTTTGGAGGTGCTCCAATAGAAAAATGTCTGCATGAGCAGTTCTAAAAAGCTTTTCAGCGATGTAAATCATTAAAGACACAGGGACTCAAAACCATATAGATGCAGTGAAAAGAAAAATCCCTGTTGGCTGCTGTACATGACTGAGTTATGCATTGCTTTCTCCTTATCTTCATTAAGGTTTGCACAGGAAAATCATTCTCTGTGGTCCCTCTTCCACAGCAAATGCTCAGCCTATGTCCACAGCACTGCCTCCTTGTGCAACAGGCTAAACAGTGTGTGGTGGCTAAAGTAAAATTAAATGGACAATTCAAAACTTTTTAGCTTTTGGATTACCACAGGTAAGTTTTGGCACTTTTTAATATGATATCAGATGGGAGAACTAGAAACAATGGATGTAAATTGGAAGGGGGTAGTTTTAGACTTGACATAAGAAAGAAATTCTTTACAGTGAGGGTGGTGAAGCACTGGAACAGGTTGCCCAGGGAGGCTGTGGATGCCCCCTCTCTGGAGGTGTTCAAGACTAGGCTGGACAAGGCAATGAGTGGGAGGTGTCCCTGCCTATGGCAGGGGGGTTGGAACTCGATGATCTTTAAGGTCCCTTCCAATCCAAACTATTCTATGATTCTATGATTCTATGATCTTGAATTCCTTTGCAAGGGCAGCAAATTCTGCAATTAAGAACTAGTTTAGGAATATCAGAGTCCAAGTGATTTCATTGATTGTAGTGGAGGTTCAACCTGAAGCATGAAAGCCCTGCTCATGAAAATTCAACACCTCAGTTTGTCCCTATAAAAAAACTGGAGGCCAATGTTCTTCTGACAGAAAGAAGTATATTATTCCTGAACACTGAGTTTATATTTCTTCATTGCTGCAGCATCAAGTCTGCATGACAAGCATATGCCAAAGTGCCACAAATCTCCAAAAGAGAGCACCTCTTCTGTTCTGGTTCCTCCACAACTAAGAACTGGCATAAGGAAAACAATATTGTTTCTGTAAGAGCTGAACAGTGAGAAGTGACCTGAGGTAATCTTAGACAGACGGAAAATCAAGAGCAGAAAAAACATTTCTCACTGAAGCACACCACTTATTTCCTTTGATATCGTTATAATAATATATTTTCTGTTTGAAAGAGGTCTCCCAAAGGAATCCAGGCACCACAGGCAGAGGATAAGAATCTTATTACTGCTTTCTCCTTTAGCATTTGTTCAATCCAATGAATCTGTGCTACTCTACCTGTTCCACAACATTCCCAATAAAATGTGATCAGTAGGAAAAAGAGAGCAAAAGGGAGGTAAGGAGCATGGATGGTTTTAGTCCCAGCAACTATCACTCTTGCCAGGCAGGTTTGCGTGCCACTAGAAGAAATAGAAAATGTTCTTGTTTGTATTACAGGAAAAGCTCCAGGGAGCAACTTAAAAATCAAAGTCTGACAGGGCATGGTGAATCTTGAAGCATTATTAGTGGAGTTAATACTGCTCGGGAGGGAGAGGCACACAGGTGCACAGAGAAAAGATGAGAAGGAGTAGAAGACATGGATCAGGAAATAAAGCTGAGCCATGAAGTATAAATTCACCTCACCCCTTCAGATTATTCCAGCAGATGTTGGCAAACAGTTAGAGAGAATACAACTGATCTTGGCACAATACAGGGGCAGCTAAGTTTAGTTATTTCAGAGTTTTTCTGAACTCCATTGGGATGCAAACATGGTTTAAGTCTGTCAGAGACAAGGATTTTTTTGTATTTTTAATTGTGTAAATGCATTTAATGAAGCCAAGATAAATAAGCACTCTCCTCCATCCCTTTTGAAACTCTCAGCTATTATACCAAAGTGCTGAGGCAATCTGAGTGGATGTACTTGCAAAACAGTTCCTGTTTTATTTGCTTTCCGTGTTAGGAGTCCAGTGCCACAGAGGACTTGGCAAGTCTACAGAGTTCAGTTCTTACCACAAGGAACTGGCTTTTTGTTCCTTCCCAGGACACAATGTTGATACAGAGCGTGTCTCTCTCCTCTCAGATTCAGTACTAAAACAATGCCCCAGGATGACATTAACAGGCACTGCCGTGGCATATGAAATCTTTCAATATTTATTCTGATCATATCCCTGGCAGTAAGAATTTAGTTAATAAATCCACCTGAAGTCTCCACTAGAATTTTTCATGCCCCATTTTAAGCTGTTCTGAAGTGCTCCTGTGCACTTTAATATAGTTGCTGCCTTTTGTCACAGATGTGATTTTGAGAGTGGAATATTCTGACCCCTCTAGATCCCAGGAGCACTGTATCCTAAATATTAATCTAAGCTTGGAAATCTCTTTAAGATAATCAGATGAAAGTAATTTAAAGGTTTAGAATATAAATATATGCATATTTATCTTTAAAAAGAGCTGGAACATGTTGGCAAGCAATTGCTCTTAGAATTCACACTGTTTTCTTGTTGGGTCAATAGAAAAGGATTTTCTCTGCTGATATTTGCAAAAAGCTGCTGCTAAATCCTATGCAAAATCTGGAATGCATTATGCCTGCTTGTGCTTACACTTTTTTTATATCTCAGAGATAGCTAATTACACTGCATTTGTTATTTATTTTTAACTATCTGACTTTGATTCTCCTCATGGCTGAGATTTGAAAATCAAGTTTTTATGTTTTTATACAGTGAAGAGATTCAACATGAGCACCTGCTTGTTAATGTAGGTACTTGAACTATCTCAGCTCCTTTCACAGAGGGAATATGACAAGTCTTACTTTGTATCAGACTCTACTTTATTACAAAAATTAAATGAATAGGGTGAAATCCTCTAGTGTTGCAATGGTGGCACCTCCCCTTGCTTCAGTGGAGTGACACTAATTTACACCAGCTGAAGAACTGAACACATTTTAAAATTTCTAATGAAAATTCACTTGAGTTTTCAACATTGGGATCATTGAATGCTGTGTCATTGTGTGGGCTGTGTGTGGAACAAAAGAGTTTTCTTTAATGTATGCTGAAAATGGAAACTATCATTAGCGATGATGTTCTGACTGGGAGGCATTTTCAGTGACAACTTTTCCAGAGAGAAGTGAAGCGATCTGGACTAATGCTGAACATGGGGCCACACAGAAATGCAATCACTGCTACTCTGAATGCTATTCACACCTCAAAGAAACACTTATCAAAGAGAGGAGCACATGTCATGTTTTCTTATTGCAGTATTTATACTGAAAATGTTCTTAGGGACTTAAGTACGCCAACATGAGTTTATGTGTATTTGCATTACATTTAGATACATGCATCCAAATCACTTCACACAAGAGAAAACTAAAATCATCCCTGATACTAAACAAAACAAGGTAAATGTTTCAGAAATTTCTCTGGAGTTTTAGGAACTGAGAAATAGTACAGCTAATTTAAATTGCAGTTTTGTAAATGTAATTATCCTTAAGGAGACCCTGCCTCTAAAAGAAGTTTCATTCCTAAAAGAAACAATTTTCCATGATAGCCTTTAAAATATATGCACCAGGTATGTACAAAAGACTGTTTAGTAAGAACTTTGTGTGCCCTATTTTGGTTCTTCATTTATACTGCAAATAGATAAAAGAGGGTGTTTTGTGAATTAGGACAAAATAATATAAACGTGAAAGAGCCATCGTAATTTTAAAGGACAAACTACTGTCTGAAAAACTTCTAGTGGTTTCTCTTGATCATATATTTTACCCGCTTCTTCTATTTTTTCATGTCTTTGTGGATTTGATCCCAGTCAATATCCCATTTGTACAGACTTTTCACGTTGCCAAGTAAAAGACAAAATAGGTTTAAAGCCACAAAGATCAGTGGATTTAACAGCAGATGCAGAACAACTTACTATAAAACCCTTATTAAACTAAACATCAAATAACTTAGGCCTCATTTAGGTTAGTGCAGATTTACTGGAAAGGCATATTTTTATAATAATGCAAAAATACTGTAAGAATCTATTGCAACACATGCATTGCTTGAAAGGAAGTTCTGTGGTAAGGACATCTGTCTATTATGTTCTTTTCTCTCTTCCTATTTAGACATTTGTTACATGTATGCAGCAAAATGACAGCTAATAAATACGAATCCACATTATTTCCAGCAGTGCCCATTAGACTGGTCCTCCTAGAGCTGAAATGGGGAGTTTTCCCAGCCAGGATTTGACTTGCATGTAAAAATACCAAATCAGATATATTAGGATCACATGGTGACCTGGGTTTGTTTCTACCTTCACTTTGCTAACCAGGTCAACAAAGACACTGTCCTTTTCTACCAAATACTGTACTGGCTACCTTTGAATCTAGATATAGATTCCTTCAGCAAATCTTGTATATCTATCAGTGGGAATAAAATGCATGCAGACTATGCATGTGACTTTCTACTCACACTTTCAGTTTAATAAAAATAGAATCCCGAAGTGTTTGAATGTACAGTTCCCATTTTGTTTCTAAATTTGGGGAATTAAATTATTGTTGGAAGCATTTCTCATAAAGGAGTGAATAAGGAAAAAGGACAACATCTAACTGTAAAGTCGTGATTGTGGAGGAGTTTTCTTTTATTCGGAGTTCTGCAAAAAGCTTGTTTTGTGGCACTAAAGAATGCCATGATTTGTTGTGTATTGCTGCAAGGTGAAAGAAAACCTCATCATCTGATCACCACTGTATCTTTATGAGCCCTGCAGATAAAGTATGGAAAATCTATAATTGCAATATTATGTCTGATACTGCCGCACTCTTTATTAATCAATCAATGCTTCTCAACAAAGCTCTTTCAGCCTCACCTACAGCAGTTAGACCTAACATCAGCTCTACCAAAACAGTTCAGAGATGCATCCTTTGTGCTTCAATGTAATTTACATACACTAAAAAATCACTCAGTGTGTTATTCATAACATGTCGTGTAGTACAGAATGCGCTGTATTAGTCTGTTATAATCACAGCCATTATTTAAATAGGCTAAGCCCTTTTAAACATTCTAGAGTAAATTTCCCTATTAAGACCATATGGATTAGATCATTGTTTCCCTATTTCCTTCGTAAGTAAAGCACAATTGTTAAATAACTCACTGACCTTCTTGTGCATGTATCATAGGACTAGTGTTCTGCAACACAAATGACTGTTCTAACAATTTGTAAACATTTGTACGTGGTATACAGACACCTCCTGGCTAATTTTTAATAATGAAAGAAGACTTTTTGTATTTTCTGCAACTGAACAACAGTCATCAGCAGAGCAAAAAGCATTTCCTGCTGCATCAATACAAGCTTCAGCTGCTGCCATTATCATGCCATTTCAGACACTATGCTATCCCATGGCACATATTGATTTACTCGCCTTTCCTTTACCATAGTTCTCAAGGGGCCTGTCTCACCTGCATTTAGCCCAGTCATTTTCACCCCCTGCTGTTTTAATAAAAATTTAGCTTTGGAAGAGTTAGCATTGCAGCTAGTGACTGTATATAGGATTTTACTATGCTCTTTTGTAGCTGAATAGTCTGGCAAGGAGCCTTCATTTCACCAGCCTGTCCACCTTCTGCATCTAATGCAGCCCCTGTGTAGGAGGGTCAGCAGAACTGCAGTTATCAGAACTCTGGGTCAGCTGCAAAAAAGGCTCTCAAAGAAAGTCATCTGTTATGTACTCAAGCAAAGATTTATTTAGAAAGCCTTCCATGGGAGGCCAGTGAGGTGGATACAAAGGATAAGAGCACTGGGGAGGAGGTCAAGTCCCAGGTGCCCTACTTGCTTTCAGGGCAGGAGCAAGGCTTACAGTGAGCTGGGTTGCACAAAGCTCTAGAAAAGACATAGGTAGGAGCTTGGTCTGACTCACAGAATTGTTGGGAGCTAATGGCCTTTTATTATCAGTTAATAACTCAGCTTACATTTCTAGAAGCATTTCTGAAGACATCAGCATGGAAAGAGATTAATTCTCTTCCATAAACAACTCAATCAAACTTCTGTCTGTTAGAGAAGATGATAGTATCTCAATTACTAAAACAAGATGTTAATACCTTACAACAGATGTATTATTTTATATGAACCAACTATAATGCTTTCCCTACTTTCAATTCCTCAGAACAAGCCTTGATGAAATTAAAAGAAACAAAGCTGTAACAATACAAAAGTGATGGTAAGAGTAGAAAGAGCTTCAACTACTATTTTTCTGTATCACACCTATCATGATATAATCTAAGAATATGAATTTTGCTCAATCAGAGGATGATAATTCACTTTGCCTTTGAGAAATTCATAGTGGAACATACAATTATTGAGAATATGACTTCTTAGGATTCACCATTGCCTACAAATGGAATAATACACTTTAGTTTTGATTTTTCCATCCTGATGGTAAATGCCATTAACTAAATTAGTTACAATTCTACAAACTGATGGTTAAAGCATGACTCACAAAGCTAGAATCTGTTCCTCCAGACTCTTAACTGCCCCACATCACCTATTAGCAGATACAATGCAAACAAAAGATTACACCCTTTAATTCCATTTTTCAAATGCCATCTGCCATAATTTTCATCTTCAGTGAAATCAGGCTATTTGAAGGCATATCCCACAGAACATTCCACCTAAGCAGAATGGCCAGGAATTCAGAAAGTGGGCAGAGACAGCATTCTTTCTAAATTATTCCTTAACTTCCTTTCATTACTGTGAGATCTTAATCTCAGTTCTGAACAGACCATAATTTTGTGGAAGTCTGAACCCAGCTCTCTGTCTTACAGCTCAGGTCTCTATTTACTGATGCAAATACGGTATCTGAGTTTGATTCAACTTCATCTATATATCTATGTTATCTTCATAGCACATCTTGGGCTGTACAAAGGGAAGTGTGGCAACAAGACTCTCCCCGAGGGTGAGCTATATTGGATGTAGCACGCTCCATATATTTGCATTCAGTAGCATGGCATCAAACACACAACTGTATTAGCAAATCTCATTGGACAAGTCTGGAAACCACAACAGATGCTGGCAGTCACAGAGACAGTGTTGAAGTGCAGCCTCACATCTTATCCTCACCCTCTGTACTGCTGTGTTGAATTCTGACAGGGGACTGACCTTTAACAAGCTTCTTTGGAGAGAGACAGTCAAAAAGATCTGTCCTGTTTGTCTGCTATCAACTAAATAGGTCTTAAGGCTTGTACAGTATTTTGACAAATATATCTTTAACTTTGTAGATCAATTTTTGTTAGAAATTTAGTTATTTTAGAGCTAATAAGTTTGTAGCACCTCAAACCATTCACTTTTGGGGAAGATAAGAAACTGTTCAGGTATGTGAAGTTTGGAAATACATCCATGGCCCTTTTATCTCTTGCCAGGAAGAAGCAGAACTTTCTCTGATTGGGAGAATATTCTCAAACATTGGCAAGATCAACTCCCTGTATGTGCAAAACATCTCCCCTCAAAATAAAGTAGCAGAATTAAGTTAGTGGCACCTCTCTTGGTTAGAGGACTAACAAAACAGAAACAGCCTCTACTGTACCATATAAAACCCGAATATGCTGCAGGTCTTTGAACTCTGTTCTGGCTATGATCACTCAACACTTAGCTGGGGATTTTAGATTAAAATTTTTGTATATTTTCTGCAAATAATCAATACATTTTTGCAGTCAATATAGGGAATAGTCTGATTGGACAATACACCTGAATATGGCACCACAAATGCCTCTTCTCTGCTTTTATTTGCTTGCCAGTTTGGAACTGGGGTAACTTCAGTGGGTATTTACACATATACAGCTGGAGGGAGAGATGGCTGACTTGTTAGCTTCTACTAACAACTAAATAACCTGGCTGGCACTTCCTTTTTGGCTTGATGCTTTTTAAAAACAATGAACACCCTTCCTTTCTTCTTCTTTCCTTCTCTAACTCCCACCTTTCTTCTTTCTCTCAGGAGTAAATGCTAACAGAATTTACATTCAGCAGCTTGTCACATGACAGACATCTATTTTTCACTTGTCAGACTGGCCAAAATTGAAGCAAAAGCTTCAATTAGGACAATCAACTAATGCAGGTTGTCTGGGTCAAATCTTCACCAAAAGATGGGTGTAACAAACATGCTAGTAAGTTATTGAATTAAAAATATTCAGGATCAGATAACAAGAGACTTGTTTCTGCATAAACATCAACACTAAGGACAGGTTTTTAAACACTAGAACAAGGTAGAGGATGGGCACAACTACAAGCACATTGGAAAAATCAATAGTCATATAACAAGGTATCCCTTTTTAAACAAATGTATCAGTGAAAAGAAAACTGAAAGTGGCTAATCCTTTATCCTCCAATAGAGCTAAAAATTTACACGTGCTGCCAGTTTGAATAGGACCTACCACGTTTAATGTATTATGGGTTATATTTTTTCCTAGATAAATCAATAACAGACATCCATTCCCCAAGGTGAAAATATACATTAAGAGGGAAAGACACCAGGCCAAACAACCTTTTACTTAAGAAGCTGTATTAGTAGTGGGTTTCTCTTGCTTACAGTGAATGTAGGTGGATTTTATCTCTGATGAAACATCAGCATGCAATGTAACAGTGCTAAAGAAACCAAATGACACTCCTCACTGTTTGATAACAGAATGCTTACTTTTCTATTATTGATTCTTCCACATAAGTGCCCCACAAAGAACATAACATGCTGTTTAGATTATGCTCCAGAATGCCTGAGACACAGCGAACTCAGTTAGACAAAGGTTCCCAGCTGCATAAACAGTCATACCCTGCTCACTGCCTGATATGATATAAGAACGAAACAGCTGTATTAGCCTTGGCAGAGAATTATTTCAGACACAACTGCACTTGATTTATGTAGGGGATCCATGAACATAAAGGTAGACATGAATTTCTAGAAGCTGGGATGATCTGTCTCACTTTATCTACTGCTGCTGCAGTGTGAAACCAAGGTAATAGATGGTAAAACAGCAACAGCCTGTGATTGGATTCTTTTGACCAGTATCGTACACCATAGCAATCTTATTTAAGAGAAGATGGTTATTTTCCCACCTCTATGAAAGGCACAGAATGCTGTAAGGCTTCTTCTTAATGATAAAGAGATTAGAAGTTTTTATCATATTTTAAGATAAATCACAAACAGAGTAACTTCAGATTTTCTTAGGCTGAACCAGATCTGGGTGGACAAGTTCTGACAACCCTTTAAGGACCCTGCCTTCTCCATATCCCACTATACAAGTTCCTTGCAGCTCCCCTCTAGCCATTCTGCTTTCTGTCCTTACAGAGGTACAGTCATCTTTATATAACACAGCACTTCACTTTCAGAAAAGGCCAATAAAACCATGAAGCCAAAACTTCTAGTGTCTCTAGCCACCTTTTTGAGTTTTTGAATGTTGTTTTGCAGAGCCAACAGTTCTCTTTGATATTCCTAATGTCCCCAGGAGCACAGGGAAAGAAGTGATGAAATTCTGTGAAATTTCCTTGTATATCAAGGCATTAAAAACCTCTCTTTTAATGACGAAAATTATTAGGATTTACTCTCTTTTAAGGCTATTTACTAAAGCTAGAATGACATAAAGCAGTTTACAGGTTGTAATTATTGTGACCTAAAAAAAGCAACACATCCTCGTATCTTTAAAAATTTTAGGCAAACTACAAAGAGAAGGGTTTCAATTATCAGACATTCCCAATTCCACTGTGTGCTACCTGCACACAGAAAAGATACATCTGAGAGCAAAACTAAGTGATAATAGCTAGTAACAGGGAGAGATTTTTAAAAGGGATTTTAGTATTTGGATGACTATGATAAATTCTGAGAATGAATAAACCATAAAATACAACCACAGAGTGAGTGAAGCATTTGGAAATATTAGCTGCTCCCACAGAGAGTACCCTGAACTCAGTGGATCAATAACCCTGTCCCACAAGGCAACTTCTTTGTTCCCTTACACAAAGCACATTTGAGCACATTTTTATGCAGGACTCAGCATTTGATTATGGTGTTTTAAAAATGGTAAACTGTGTGTAACATCTTGATTGCCACCCAGAGAATCAGGAGTCTTGGTGGCCATGTGATCTGGGGCAGGTCACCAACCTTGTAGTCTTTCAGTTTCCCAGCCTGCAGTATGAGTATAATCATATTTGTCTGTACAAATGAGGTGTTTGAGACTGAGTGTTTGCAGCATGGCATGAGTGTCTCAGGTGAAAAGCGTTGCATAAATCCAAAGAACATCACGCTTTGGAAGATGAAATGCAAAAAATTCTTTCTGGTTATTTTAAATTATTGACAAGGACAGTTTTTAAAATCCTTTTGTCAAATTTGATCATTCATTTAGAAAAAAAGCTTTTTAGGCAAAGTTTCTAATTCCTTCTTGATTATCTGTTTTTATCAAGTTTTCTTTGTTTGCAAGAATGGGAGAGTAATCGAAACAAAACTGTAAGCTTACGGAAGTCACAGGATATTGTAGATGTGTACAAAAACCTGCCCATTTACAAGCTGAAAAAGCTTCCATTCAAAAAGGAAGGCAACCTGCCACACACTGCAGAAGCAATTCATTTTTATAAAATGCACGCCTTTGTGAATCATAAGCAGACTTTCTACAAAACTGTCTCTCTTTTTCTCCTGATTCCCTGCAGACGTGTGCAATTTTCACTGCCTGTCAGTTTATCAAAAAGACCAGAGCATCAAATTTCAGCTCTGGATTGTCAGGTCTGATCCCTATTTCCTTTCAAATTCCAAAATACTGACACATTGATTGGAGTTCATAGTGTCAGACAACAGCACTTAAGAGACATTTTTGCTAAAATACAGCTTCTGATCTACCTTTTATGTTTGGGTTTTTTTAACTTTTGCAGCCTAGAGAACATTGATCTGGGACTCATTTATATATGATTTTCACAAAGTAGAAGGCAATTCGCTCAAACAAAACAGTTCTTTTGTATAACCTTTTGAAAGGGGCCCAGTCAAAGGGGATTGATCTAGCTTATTTAGTTTGCTAAGACATCCCCCTAGCACTTCCATGAATTGCTTGTATCTTTAAGCTCCCAAATGCTAGCAAGAAAGATCTAACACAAGTGTTCACAGCCACACAGAGTGCTCAGTGGACTGCAAAGTTTGGGCCTATCAACATCATGTAAAAGTTGTGGCTCTATAACAACAAGCAGTTCTATACATAAACACACACGTACTCACAGATTCTGATAATACTGGGTGATGGCTATAAAACATCTTCAGTAAAAGCATTGCAGAGCAGATCTTCTCTATCAGATACTATCTGAGAATGCCATTTATAGGGTGTTTAGTTTCTGACATAGACTCCTTTCAAAATTACAAATCTCTGAGCCCCCCCATGAGTCACAACTGGTTTTACACTGGAGATGGGGGCACTGTTGGAAACTACCATGCCTCTATTGCAGAGGTGCTTGTAGCATTTGGAGCTACTGCAGGAGTTCCACTAATTGCATAAGAAGGGATTTTGAAGCACTCTAATCTGTGTGTACGTTTTAATTTAATTTAAATGGTTAATTTTATTCTCTCTCAAGTGTGGAAGTCAGAGAATGCTACAATGCTTCTCCAATTACACTCTAAATGAGCTCACTTCTTTTCCAGAAGTGAGGGGTGGTACATTCATTTACACCCCCTCCCTTCCCACTATGCTCTCCCTCAGTATATTTAGCAATGTGTGCAGACTGCATGTATTTAGTTGGGATGTAGAGTGGAAGATTTGTAACTGCCTTGCCCTTCAGGAAACATACCTCTTAAAAAAATCTTTCAGATTTAAAGAAATCACTCCTCAAAAGTAACTTTTCTATATATAAATACACATGTGTGTGCATGCATGTGTGCACACAACCAAACATATTGATAGGAAAATAATTTATTTCTTAGCTGTTAAGGGAGCAGAATATGAAACATCTGTTCCACTGTACTCTCAACTGGATGGCTTCCTTTCAGAGCCAAAACTTCTCAAGGCTACTTTCAAACCTTCATAGCACTTTATAGAAAGATGGACAGAGTAAACACTGCCAGTACTAATGGGATGAAAATCTTCAGAAGTTCCTCAGTTAAATTTGAAAAGACAGAAGAGGAAGAGTAAATAGGAAATTTTATGGTATTTGAACTGGTATCAGAGGTCAATGAAGAACAATCCTTAGAACTTCCAAAGAAGAAATAATGGCTAAAATAATATATCAGCTAAATTCCTGATGTTAAAGTAAAAATTGATTTATCTAAACCTCTGTACAAGCAACTCATCTCTCTTCAAAATTTGTATGGAAGTTACACCCATTTAATCACATTCACTCCTAAAACTTCTTACATTGTGGCATTGATACCAGAAGCTTTTGCTTTTGTACTATAGGCTCCATGGGGAGTTTCTAAACCTACATGTTTTAAAATTACTCTAGGAAAACATTCAGGATGGAGGCAGGAGAAATCAACAATACATCTGTTCTAACTGGAAATATTCCAAATTTCCAAAAGCAGAAATACCTTTGTCTACCACCTGAACTATGAACGGAGAAAGACGTTCTATATGCAACTCAAAGACATCATGCAGGTAGGGGAAAAGGTATAAAAATATCTGAAGAGAAACTTAAGATATTGTTGTGCTGGTAACACCTATAGTTTGTGGGACACAGGACTGCACACATGATGCACTGCAGCTTGAAGCACAAACTTCCATCTGCGGGAACTGACCTACATTTGCAGAAAGAGTTGAAGCTACCATTTGCTCATCTTAGGATGTCTGTTTTTAGGCTTCCATATGACACTGGTTATAGTCTGAACACTCATGTACATGACAATGAAACCAAGAAAAGTTAATATGTAACTGCAAGTATATATGAAACCTTTCTTTTCATATACTGTATAAATCATGTATATATTACAGCACACATGTACAGCTACAGTCACATATACTAGCAAAAAGAAAAGAGATGTTTTTCATTTTTTAGGCATGAGAGGGAAGTTGTAAAAGCTATTATGGATAGAATAAATGCCTTTCATTCTTTGATACGTTATTTTTAACAATTGAATTCTCTCTAAAAATCTAAACCACTTTGTTTCTATATGAATACAAAATAGATAAACAGAGGAGTGTCAATACAGGATGTATATTGTGATTGTTCTCCCTTTTATTACATAACCCTATTTTTATGCAAGTAAATCTTCACATTCCCAAAAACGATAAGAATATGTTTAGTTAAAAGAAAGATCTGTTACGAAGTTTTCACCATTATTGATTTTGTTCCATTAGATCCTCAGTCCCAGGCCAAGGCTGGTGTAGAAGTCTTGTTTCTGAATCATTTACAGTCTAGTTAATAAATACCAAAAGAAAACTAAGGCACAGAGAAGTCGAGTGGCTTGCTAAGGGTCATAAAGTAGCTCAACATCCGAGGCAATAAAAAAAGCCCTGGTTGACTTTCAGCCCATTTTCCTTCCCACTGTGCCTTTTACACTGCAACACACAGGGCTCAATCTTCTCCTTGTGTTATTTGGTCAGGTAAAAACTACACAGAATACTTTTTACTGAAATTAACTGGCACTGTTTAATTTGAGAGAATTCAATCATTTACACTTCCTAGAACAAACCAGAATTTGTAGCTGTCTGCACTATAAAATAATCCAAATTTTAAAATTAAACAAAAAAGCAAAAGCAAAACCACACAACAAATGAACCATTTCTGAAGATCTAAATCATTTCCAATGGCTTTAGAAGAAAAAAACAACAGACGAGTACTCTTCACAATTTCTTAATTCACAATGTTACTTCTTCTATAATCACAGAATTATAATGTGGAAGCTATGAAAATTCTCAGGCTATGAATGCCCCAAAATGTAGAAGAATCTTCTGTCAGAATGAGTGCACATACATGGGTTGGGATGTAAGATCTTTACAAACCAATATGGTGTCAGCTGGTCAAGAAGGCAGGAACTCAAATATGGGCACAGTCAAATATTGAGCAGGAAAAAAAGCCAAGAAAACATTAAATAAATGCACATCCTGAAATGCCCTGGAATCACCATGGGGACCCTATCAAGCCCCCTATACAACTCTAAGTAGAACAAGATCAAACACACCCCCAACACAGGCTTTTATACTACTAGAAATGAAAGACTTGCTATCAGAAGAGCAGGCAGTCCTGCTATGTCAGCTGTCCATCTAAAGCAATCATCATTTGGCAGCAAAGCCTTACTGAAAATGGGCAGTGAACTGGAGCAGTGGGCACAATGCCATTCAAACAGATGGGCAGGGGTCTTAGGCAGCCAAGAGCCTGTGTATGTGTGTCAAGTGAAGGTACTTAGGGCAGGATTCCCAGCTGGGAATATCTACACAGTTATCCAGCTTGCACTTTGACAAAGAAATGCACCACTGCTAATCCAGCTCAAGACTGGATTAAGCTGGAAAGAAAAAGAAGAGCTTCCATCATGACTTTGGACCAGAACAAATGGGTGGCTGGAACAGAGGAAGGCTAGTTCCTATAGTTTCTTTTGTCTTTTGCTGCACCACCTGCATGGAAAACTATGTTCTGATAAGGTAGGAAGTGTGAGAGCCAGTATCTTCAACTGAGGAAGTAGAACTTATTCTTTTTATTTTACATACACATGACTAATATTACTTTTATCAACACCCATACTTAACTAAGTAACTGTCTAAAGTATCCGTAATTATCTCTCTATTTCTGCCATAACTTTGGTAATGCAATATTGGGTTTAAGTGCCATGCAAAAAGTGCTCCAGACATTCCCCTTACAACATTTTATGAGTCCCTGCATGAGATTCATATGGGGAATTGTGAGGCAGAGGCAGGGGAAAAAACTCTATTGATGTTAAAACCTAAATTACACAAGAAGTGAACACTTTTGGTCCAACTCTACCCTGCTTTAAGCTCTAAGTAAATCACAAAGTAATCAACTGGTCATTCATGGCTGTGGATTTTAAATAATTTCCATTGCATTTCTGAGAGGCAAAGGTATTATGGCCATATTACATGTAAAGAACTGACAACACAAGCAGCCTTAGGGACTTGCTTATTTTGCATGAAAATAATGTCAATGGTTGTGGAATTACAAGGAAGTATCAGATTCCTAATTTTGTGGCTAAACCACTAGATCTTAACTAATTTTTTAGGGCAAGAAGAAATAACTTTATGATTGCTAGGATTGTAGCTAATGTAATTTATGCTATAAAGAAAAAGCAGTAGTAGTAGAAATTTTAAAACTGCATGATTGGGTAAGAGAGGTTGGATGCTGCAGAAAGGGGTAGGAAGCAGAACAGCAAAAGTGACTACACGTCATTTGCAGACCTTGGCAATCCAAAAGGTTCACAAAACACCAACAGCTTTGCAACTAAAGCCATTATGAATAGATTTGAGCTTCAATGTAAGTATTTTAAGTACCTTTAATATCAACTATCATCACAAGAAAATGTTACAATTTTGTATTCTATAAATGGTTAAGAAAAAATTATATTAATGCTCTCACTAGTATGTGAATCATCACATTTGTGTGAGGAATTGCCCAAGATTTCACTGAGTTTCAGTGATAGGCTTTTAAAAAAGCACTAGATATTTCCATAATAAATGGTATCCCATTCTTTCATGTAATTACCAAGTATCATCCTAAATTCAGCCTGCTGACCTTTCACTTATATCTCCTTTTGACAGAAAAAAAAGAGAGGAAGAAACTTGGCATTACTCAGTAAAAAAGGTAAGATTCCTCCATCCTATTAAAACTGAAGCTCTACAATCAGGATGTATTTTAACAGTAATCTACTTTTGTGAACAAAAGCATTAGACCACTACAGGTAAAGCTAAACTTCACTACTTTTGCCCTTTGTGTTTTGATATTCTACACATTCAAATCATGATGATTAGTTACCACTTTAAATGATATACCAAAGGAGTATTTAGCATTTTTAACACATCTGATATCTTTTTTATCAGTGCCAGTCATTCTGCAGAAACAGTATTCTGACAAAATATTATGCCAGGAGAAGTAACAAAACGCCAGGCCAGCATTTAACACAAGGACAATCCCATCCTCCTTAAATGTGGATTGATGAGCTGGGGAATAGAGAATACTTTGGGATTTTCCTGTCCATAAGTGGTTCTGCGTAGGGAACATAACAACACAAGCTTTGTGAAGCTCCCAAAAATGAGAAAAGCATGTTGTGCCATATCTCATTTCTATGTAAAATTAATGAAAATAAAGCAATGCACTTCCCATGCATAATGAATAACTATGCCAAACTGTATCAACTTTTTCAGACTTTTCCTCTAGAGGGCTTTTAAATGAGGTCAACAGCAAACATATCTTTACATTTGATCTGAGAGTGAGCAGCACAGAGTAACAGAGCTTGTCCATGCAAAGCACAGTAACAAGCTCTTGACTTTGATGGTGAAAAGCAGAATACTAAACACTACCCTTGTATTCCTAGCAGATATGGATTTTGCAGATTCGGTTCGAGAGACAAGACAGGACTGTGAGCAGAGATACACAGTCCCCATTAACAATGCTGAAAAGATCAATGCTAGCTAAGCACAAGAATGACATCTCCATATGTCAGATTCAGTACGACCAGCAGCACATGCCTCCTGAGGGAGAATATTATTCCATAGAGGAGTTTCACAGAATCAGGTAAAATGCTCACATTCTACCTTAGAAACTGATAATTAGCATCCCACCTCAACAGAAAAAGGCAGCAAGTATTTTAGGGTATTATTAAGCAATCCTACCATAACAGCTCATGTTCTGTTTTCCTGGTTAGGAGCAGATCAGATCAGCATAGCTCAATTGAATACTGTACATTTTTTCCTGGTCCATGCAAAGAATCTATTTCTTGGTTATGACAGACAGATCACACACTGGAACTACAATAATACACAGAAATACATTGCACAGCTCATTCTTTCTATGCTTAAAGTAAATCAACTATCATATTTATTTCCTTTATAAACATGTTTTTATTGTAGAAAAGAAACAAATGCCATTAAAGAAATTGTAGGTAGCATTCTGGAGAGCTCTGAATGTCCTGACGTCTCCTACCTGACTTGTCACAGACTCTGATAATTCCTCTTAATGCCCAGTGGCCTAATACTGGTCTGTGCCAGGGCAGGAAGACACTCGGGAGCACTGGGGATCCCTCCCAGACAGTCCCACAATCTGTTTGCCCTGTGTCACCTTGTACCCCTGACAAACACGTCCCAGCCTGGCTGTTTCACAACCTCCATTTAGGACATTTGGTATCTTTTCTACTGAGAGGCTGCTATTAGTGGACATACACCAAAATTAGCTGCCCAGACTATTCGCTGCAGGCTTGCCGTGCGTGGGTAAGTTTAGAACGTGTTGCAATTCACATCCCCAAAGCAAGATAAAACTGGAGCAGGGAAGGCTGGAGTCACTAGGCTTAGCAGCTCCCTCTCCTGGAAGGATGCTCTCTTCGGACAAGAGAGATCTCTCGATGCCGCTTGGGAGAGGGCAAGTGTTATCTTGGGAGTCTTACATAAGATTTTGCTGTAGACGTTTTATTAACAGAACTAGCCTAATTAAGAATCAGTCTTGTAACCCAGTGAGACTAGAATTAAAAAATAACATCCTTACTTACAATTTTCCTTTTAATGGTCCGTGTTTTATTTATTTTAACTTTTTTAACTATTATTTAAATGATCATTACATAATTTTTCAGTAAAACATAAAATATCCAGATTATATTGAAGCCATAATGTACTGGGTACTGTAAAACATATTCTAAGTCCTTTTTCCTGGAGATCTTGTCATCTCTATAGGTTTACTTTTTAATTATTTTTTAGATATAGGTCACAATCACTGACAGAATGGTCTTTTAGGAAGTCTCATAGAAAATGTCAAGAATCAAAGTGATACTCTAATACACTTCTCCAAAGTGGTACTCTAATATTTTAAAAACAAGACAATTATTTTTCTAATTTTTTTTTCATTTATGATGTCTCCCTTTTCAAAATCTTCCTGCATCTTTGACTTTGTAACTTCATAGCTGGGATGCTTCTAGATTTAACTGGCAATTTTTCTTCAATCAGTACATACTGCAAAATTAAAAATAAAAAAGTCTACACTTACTCTCAAATAACTTTGTTATTTCTTTTCTAAGAATAGGCACCCCTTTGCATGGCTCAGGACAAATCAAACTAAGAATCAGAAGATGGCCACCAAAACTTTGAAGACAGCTTGATTATAAACATAGATATTATTGTTTGTTCCTCAGTGTAAGTCCCCATAAATCATAAATAATTTCACAGTTACATCCACTTAAAATGTTAATAAAAAGAGGCAGAATTCCTGTCCTGTAATGCCAAGTAATGAATGAGAACCTCACAGATCTTCAAACTTTTTTTGCATTTGCATGCATTATTTCACACATGCTGTGGAAAAAGAATTTACTATGTTTGAAACTCAGATGCTTATTAAAATTATGAGAAAAAACTCAATAAATACAAGCATAGAAGAAAGCTTCTTCCTATATCTCAGCTCTTGTCTCACTGCATCTATTCAGACCAACTATTCACAGCCACGACTGCGGGAACACAAAATTTCTGTGTGTTCTTCTGAGAGATCATTCAAAGTGATCAACTTCACTTTATCATTGAATTGAAAATTAGGAGTGCATTAAAATTGTTTGTTGATATACAACTTGTTAAATACATTTATTTGCATAGTAAATTTTAATGTATTCAGGTCTGTCATTAAAAGCAAACAGAATCCAGAGAACAATTACTGCCCAGGAATGTGAGCTGCAGTGCCATACCCCACCCCCAGCCCGGATATTCTCTCTGTATGTCAGCATTTCTCCCCACAATGAGGTAATACAGTTGATTTCATTATTTTCCTTATTGATGTTGTTTAAGACAAAAGTTAGTAAGCAGTGATACTTCAGTGATTCATCTGTATCAATAGTTGCACTTAACAGGGAACTGGAAGGAAAAAAGCATCCTCAAATTCCTGGAGAAGAAGCTGCAACTATGCAAATTGTTCTCAGTCTCACCAGTCTGGCTGGAATTTGGGGAATTTGGGTTGAGTCCCCAAAGTGAGCACAACCTACTGGGAAGGTAGCATGGCTGGACTACTCAATCACTAATTTGGGTCCTCCAAGGTAATTTACATTATAGTAATTAAAGTTTTGATTCCCTTGCTGTTCTATTTATGAACTCTATTAACCTATGACCTTTCTCTGAAGTTTACACCCAACTGTTTTCCATTTTTTTTCTTGAGCAAAAGGAAAACAGTTCCTGTGGAAGTTATTTCTTGTAATAATTAATTGTATTTGGAGCCTGAGAGATTGATACATACTTTTAAGACAATCTGGCTGTAGAGTCGTGCTGTGTAATTATACTAGAGATCTGTCCTGGTGATACTTCAGCTGAGCCATTGCTATATCCTTGTTCCAGTTTGTATTGATTTTGCTTCAAGTGTAGACTGCAATATGTTTTTCATTTAGTTGAATATAAAATGATTGGTAAAATCCTGCTGCAATTTCTAGCAATGCAAAGAAAGGACATGCTTTGGCCCTACATTAATATTTGGGCTTTATTAGCTAAATTTTAATGATATGTTAATAAGCAAGTGCAAAAATTATTGCACAGGCACATTAAAAGGCAAGCAGAAAAAAATATCTGAAGATCTCTTTTGTAGCTGAAGCAATGTGAGATCTGCCTGTCTTCTGGATATATATGAACACATATCCTAGCCTTGAACCCACAAATGAGATGAGTAATTTTGCAATAAACATCACAGTTTCTGACTATGTCTTAATATTTGCATCACACACTGTTACAGCATGTTATGATTCAGAGACTGCTGCTTTTGGAGGACAGATCTTTAGAGCTGAGAGCAATCATTCATATCCAGGAGGCTCATCGTGTGTAGTGCTATGGCAATGGAATAAAAGTAGCCTGAACATGGCTAAAGAATAAAACAAGCCACACTCTGTATGTGTGTGGGGGGGAGGAAATTCTTCCCAAAGAAAGAGAATTGAGTTAATCTGAGAGCTTTCTGCTTTGGGGAGCTGAAAATGGGCAACATGGATGCTAATTTCTGGAGAGAGGGGCAGGTGCTGGGCTACATAAAGAACACACTCCTTTTCACAACAGGGGGAAAGTGCACAGAGAGAATTAATGAGTTTGTTGGGCACCAGGGAATAAAATGGCATCATAAACTTCAGTAAGCAACAAAGCTCCAGAGTTGGTCTTAATTTGTAATAGACAGGGCCTCAGGAGTCTATTGCCCTTTTGTGGCACTGGCCCTTGAGAGACAGCTGCTTAGAATCAGGCGTTGGTAGAGCTACATCTGTAGATTAACACATACATACAGAATCAATGTGAAAAGCAGAGAGCTATGTGCACACTAATGGAGCCATTGCCTTTCTGCTCTGGAAAGTTTGACAGAATATCTTATAGTTGGCTCCAGAATTATATTAATGTAAATATCTCATGAATTATAGGCAGAAATAAATTATTAAAGGATCTCTATGTAAAATATAAATTTAAGAAAAATGGATTTTCTAGTATCACAGGCTAGCTGTCCTTCAAGTTTATATTTTCCATAAGAACTTGGATATGCTTGTTTGAATTTACATCACTAAAAATAAACAACATGTTCATTTGTACCATTGATACAAAGACATGACCATCTGCCATCCTCAAGACACCTACAAGAGATTGGTGGGTTTCTAATTAAGTTTTTCCTAAATGCTTCTGTTAAGATGTGTTTCCACAGGCTTTTTATTAAAAACATGAAAATCCTTCAACAACTGAGGCTGTAGTTTACAAGTAGCCATGTGTTCAGCAGGAATAGTGCAGGTCATGTCTCATTGACAGTACCAGCTGAGGCTATGGAAACATCTGCTCTGTGGGTTCTGCTGTACTCTAAAATGATTCTGGCATGTGAATCTATTCTTAAAGATTTTTCAGAAATGTGTATAAATCACATCAGTCCTCTTGGGCAGCAGGAAACCTATCTTTTTTCTCTGCTTGATTTCAGACTGTGCATACTGTGTGGTATTATTAGATATCAAGAACAAGTGTGATTTTCTCCTTGGTGTGAAAAGAACATGCAATCACTTAGTCTCCAAATCTATAATATGGGTTAGAGCAAGAACCTTTCTGTTAGGGGTGCTTCAAATCTATAATTTTCATTCATTCCCTACTGGCATTGTTATTTCTTGTCTCTTCTCTGCTCCTCTGGTAACATACGAGAGGGTATTAAGGAAAATAAATAAATAAGTAAATAAATGGATGGATGAATGGAGCACAATTCACTTTAAAAACACATTAATCAAAACCTAAAGCTAAACCTCCAGCCCCCCTGTATTTCAGCAAGCACTTGCTTAGTGAACATCCAGTACAACGTGATTTTTTCCAACATACTCAAATTGAGAAGTATTTGTAGTTATTAAACTGTACCACTGACCAATGTTTTAAAGATTATTGTTCCCCAAGTACTATAGACAACAGAGCAAATTCACTATTTTCTCTGTTTCTTTATTTGTAGTCTTTTTACATGCAAGAATAAGAATTATGTAAAAACCTCTAGATTAAATTAATCTCTAGATTAGCATCACTTTTTTAGCAGAGCTACAGATACTTCATGAACAAACATTAACCAATGTGTAAGAAAACTTTTCCTCCTTCATTTACCTGCTATCCTGACATAGTTTGGATATCTTCATATTCAAAATGAAAACTTTTAGCAATGTCAACAAAAGTAGTTGATGATATTAAAACACTTAATGAATCGGAAAGCAGCTATTAGTAACATGTACGTTAAAATCTGAACTGCTACCTGAATCAAAAGTGCAGCACTAACCACACTGCTTCTACAAGCGTGTTTCCCACCTGATCAAAGCTACATGCAGATCTGCAACCAGATCTACAGGGTGCTGTGTGTGGCATCTGACCCAATCCGCTTCAGAGGGATCTACTCAGTGAAGGGTAATGAAACAACAGAACTATAAAATGTGTCATTTTGCATTCAAATGGAAGTCCAAGAGATGAGCTAGTACAATCTCTTTCTATAATTTTATTTACCAGTCTGCCCTTGAAAACATCTCAAAAACACTGAGTGCAGTAAGATTTGAAATCTGAAGACCAAGGGCCCCATTTCTCTACAGCTAATTAGTCCACACATCCTGCAATGCAAAAATATAATTGACTCTGTGTGCAAAACTATTTGGGGGGAGACAGTGCATTTGCATGCTAATACAAGGGACTGTTTGTAAAGATAGATCCCTCCATTATAAATGGGATATCAAAAAGGTGCCAATTATGAAGAAGGGATATTCTGCATTATAAACTGAGTGCCTTGTGCATCTAAGTAATTGCTCTACACGCTGTACAACCCAAAAATATAATTGACCCTGTCTGTAAAGCTATTTTTGGGAACAAAAAATCATTAGCATGCCAAAGCCAAGTGCCAGTTACAAAGCAGGGAGTATGACCACTGTGACCATCTGCCTCTCAGATGAGTGATCCACAATGTCTGGGGAAAAAAAGAAAAGAAACAAGAAGAAAAAAATCACAACCCAGCACTCTCCCCAAATCTCCACTTTCTCGCTGCCTTCCAAAATTAAAACAGGGCTCGTGGGATTTTATCTATAGGGCATTTTCAGTACTTTGTAGAAGAGGAGTATCTTTCAAAGGAATCTTTTATTCAGCTTGAAATTTTGCCGGCAAGGATCAATGTCAACTGGAGCACTGTGTCTTTGTCAACTGTTTTGGCTTGTTAGTGACTCTCTTCTAGGGGTGTTCCTTATTTCTACCTGGAGAATGGGTTCCACATAAGCATGTGCAGAAGGTCCTTTTGTGATGCAACTAACTTTTTCCTTTACTACAGGATAAACATTAGTGAATTAAAGACACAGGGTAAGGGCTGCCTGTGTAGTCAAGAACAACAGCAATTGGTACAGATGCTTCAGCTAATGTGTTCCCGACCCAGTGGGAATAATCAGATGTACCATATAATACTCAAGATTATCTTTTTGTCTTCAGCACACATAAAACAGTTCAAAACCACCCACATTCTTCATACGTATAGCATTGATGTATTTCCATGATGCAGAAATACTGATGGTTACACTAATCATCTTTGTCCGAATTTCTTCTTCATTAACACATTATTGAGAAAAAGCTCATTCGTCACAAATTATTACCCTTGGGGAAAACTACAGAAAAGTTTCCATTAGGTTTTACCATTTTAAGCATCTCCAGGCAAATATTTCTGTTTACTTTGCTGTTGCTATATACTCTGGTGGTAAAATAATTTTTATAAATGAACATTGTAAATAGCCACTAAAAGACAACCGAGTTATAAATAGAAATAAAATGGATCATGTGCTGTCTTTTCAGAGATTCAGATGGGGCCTAAGAACATGAGTCTTCTCTGTGTATGCCTTGTAATAGATCAGACAAATGGAAGAAAGTTTTTGAAATGTCTTCTCTGCTCCAAGGATTTCCCAACACACATTGCTCACGTGAGATAAACTCCACAGTCTGCATTAGGGAACTGTGATTCTTGGGCTTTGATCCACAGGACCAGTCTGTGTTGGGTACATGCCAGTAAAATCCTCAGTGAAAAGCAATTGAATAAACTTCTTGCAAAAGGGTTTATATGTGTATAAAGAGGTAAGTTCCTATCTGTAAATATTATTTCACTAAACTCAAACATATGTCCTACTGTGAAGTACAAGTAGTTTTATTCCGTCACATTCTGCCTGGTCTTTATTTGCTCTTTGTAACAATTTTCTTTATATATATGTATTCCAGTTTTAATACAGTTTAACTATCTTCTTCTAGAATGGCTGTAATAGTACAATTTACTCATTTTTAGTAGGTTTTCACTTCACAAGTATAATGGATTCATTTAATTTCATAGTATTTCAGAAGAAGTATGTATCTCTGTGCTGTTCTTGGAATGTTTCCTTGAATTTTTCTGCCTAGCTAAACAGAAACCAATTGTCTGAGTTAGCAGGAAAAAGGAAAAAAAAAAAGAAAAGAAAAAGAATAAAAAAATGCAGTGAGTAAAACTTTTCTTCAAAGAATAATTAAAAAAAAATTAAAATTGATGATTAGCAAATAAAAGATCAGAGAAGACACCTCCTGACTGCCAATCTGTACAGTGAGCTTTCTTGTCTGTCACTGTTCTCACTTTCTCCAACATGCCCACAAATAAACTTCCTTGTTTCCTTGCATCAGGAGAAAGGAGCAGATGAAGCTGAAGTTTGCCCTTAAATTATATTACAATAATTAATTATATTGCATTTATTACATAATCAATGTCATTTATCAGGCTAATTGCCTACCTTCCCCCCACCATACTGTATTGATAAAACAAAAAAAGGATTTTAGAAATGCCAAAAATATGACCATCATCAGAATTTCACAGTGAATTATTTTTTTTTCTCATTTCACTCTTTCCAAGTCCGTTAGGGGGGACAGGAATATAATGCTTTGCCACTTCTTTTTTTTTTTACAGTCAATACAGTAGGTGTAATCCCTAGAAAATTCCATTCCCAAATTTATCAAGTACACAAATGGAGCAGCAATGACAGCTTCAATTGCACCACCACACCTGGCAGAAACTGGAGTCATTAATAACAATGACTATGAACCCCAAAGATGAAGTGAATGGAGTTGCATAATGCAATACTATCTTTCTCTCTTTTTGTGGTTATTAAGACACACAGCCTTTCTTTCTTTCTTTTTTTTTTT
>VZTY01002835.1:7808-39328 GCA_013400935.1 Turnix velox | reverse complement strand
TGGAATTCGATGATCTTTAAGGTTCCTTCCAACACAAACTATTTATGATTCTATGATTAAGAAATCAACTTTGAAATGCAAAGGACTTCTAAACTTTGACTTTGTACAACTTTTGTGCTTTTTCTTATAAAACACATGAAAAGACTTGACTTTTGCATGATAGGTTCTTTTAGTTTTTGTTTCCTTTCTCACTTTTAACCTCAGAAATAGTAGAATCCAAAGCTGGTCTTCAGCAATAGCCTGTGAGAGCTGGACAGCAAGTGAGAGAAAGATGAAGTTCTAAGACAAATATACATTCATAATAATCTTATAAATACTTAATAAATAATAGACAAATTAAACATGAATTTAAATAAAAATATTGTGTCCTCTTCTTTTTATAACCAATTTTAACTGCAATTGTTCTTTCTAAATTTAATTTTTCTTTTTCCAATAGCATCTCAGATCACGGTTGGGTTAACTAGATACACTGATGTTAACAGAATATACCATTTGCCACAGACCAAGAAAAGGAGAGACCTCCAACACAGATATTTTCTCTTAGAAACCTTTTACATTCTTGCTTGCATCTTGCTGTGTTGGAAACAAAGTAGATTGATTTCTCATAATACCCAGGAGAATACAAGGCATTGACAGCTGAGAAAAAGGACACAGAAGTTTTGGAGACACTGAAATAACAGAAAAAAAGAACAAAAGAACAGCATCTAGACAGGCTGATTCACATCTGTATTATGAAACCTACTCATGTCTAGAGGATATCACTTTATTTGCAAAGACTAAATGAGGTACACAGTTAGATTTATTATATGCTTCAAAAAAAAAGAGTTTTATGTCTCTGAATAAGGAATCCATGTTCAAATGCACAGAAAAACAAACGTGCAATTTTTTTATTTCCCATTTTTCATACTGAGGATCATAGAGGTGCACAATACAGTCTAATTCACAGATGGGAAAATAAACTCATGTTATATCAACAATCCATAAGTCCTTCAAAGGCAAGTAGAATTAAGAATGGGCTGTTCCCCACAGGATAACTAAAGAAAAAAATAATTAAGGATGACTAAACTGTGGAGATAGTGTCATTTTACTCTTTATCTTAAGACTGACCAAGTAGGGCGCAAGCAAATCATTATAAAGAAATAAAGAATGTGATAGACTAATAAGTCTTAAAATGGAAAGATTAATTGCTATCTCTCCTAATATTTACTGAAAGCTTTTGACAATCCAAGATCTTCTGTAAAAATACCCAGCTGCTTGGTTTTAAATCAAAATTAATTCAATCTAATTTAGAAATATCTGATCTTTTTGTTAAAAATCCTCGGAAAATAAGTGGTAAAGCATCATGATCTAAAGAAGCTAAAAGAATCATAGGATCATATAATAGTTTGGGTTGGAAAGGACCTCAAAGATCATCGAGTTCCAACCCCCCTGCCATAGGCAGTGACACCTCCCACTAGATCAGGCTGCTCAGTGCCATGTCCAGCCTGAAAAGACAGGCTGAGGGAAATAAGAAAGAGAGCATGAGGGAAATACTGTTAAAAGAAAACAAATTATTTTATTTTGCTTTTATCCAGATCTAAGTTCAGCATGAGGAGTGTCATTAAAATATAACCTAAAAGCAGAAAAAGCAACCTATTATTCTATATTAACTTCAGCTGTTTCAAAAGGGTGGGATATCTTCATCATTAAAACATTAAGCAGTACCTATTTTATATTACTTTTCCCCTTTATTCATTGCTTATATTAAATTTGTAGCAGATTAAGAATAATGATAATGTAATAAAGGTGCCCATTTAACGTCTTCTCCTGAAATGTCTTAGAGAACACGAATAATTACATGCACTGTGAAGCTAAAATCCCTGAATTTAAGAATGCCTTTGTCTTGATGCTTAAACAACAGGAACACAACTTCCATAAGATTATTATAAGAGATGTCATTAAAAACTAGTACTTTGCTCTCCTAGTGTGATGCACATTTCACACTGACATTTTAATTGGAAGCAGATTATCTTCAGGCTGCTCCTGGTAGCATCACCACAAGAACAGGGCTATATGCACTCCAATTCTTGTTCTGAAGTATTTCTACTAGCAACAACATGCAAACCTTAAAAACTTTGGAAATTTAGCTTTTCTAATCAACTGGAAGAATCAATAAGAATGGAAAATTTTGGTTGATTTCCTGGGGAATTCCCCTGCTATCTGATTCCCTTGTATTCCTTGAAATGGCCACCCATACATAAATGCACAAAATCAATGAATACACAGGCAGAAAGAGAAGTGAAAATAGTCCAAAACAACAGCACTGCCAAACCCCATTAAGAAAGTATGTAGTTCCCATTTAGTTAAAAAATTCAGCTCATTGTGAAATTTCTTTTAACAGCTTTTTAGATGCATGCTATTCCAGATTATAAATGCCATTATTCTGTTAGAAAATTTCCTTACAATGAAGATAAATTTAAATGCATTTTATCTATAAATCTATCAAAAAGTTAGACATACTAAACCTATAACCTGCCTAACCATCATAAAAAGCTATTAAAATGAAACAATAAATAAAATGCTTTATTGGAAAAGACCCTTATTATGCAGTTCATTTGATATTATGGCCCACTTATAAATAACAAAAGGTTGGGTAATTCTAATAGAGCCCACCACAAATACTTCTATTTCACTGCTTCCAGCCTCAGATCCTGTCTTAGGAAGTTTAGGAATAAATCCAGTCTCAGTTCCAGAGCAAATCACCTCTAAATGTCCCCTCTCTCATACAATATTTTGCCCATGGAAATGAAATCTTTCAGGTATCAAGTTAAAAATTCTCAGAATATTTAGTCCAGCAGGTTTCATTTCACCAGAAGTTAGAGAGAACAAAGGGAACAAGACATAGTTTTCCCCTTGTTGCTGTAAAATGCAATCTTACTTAAGTTAGTGCAGCTGAATAAAATTTGGCAGCCCAAAAACTTTAGAGGAAATTATTATTCAGCTATTTCTTTTGCTTGGTTTCTCCAAACAATTAGTGTTTCTTCAGACTTCTCTGGGTTGAATTCAGTCAATTAGCTCTCCTCTAAATCTCACTGGAACTCAGAGAACTGTTAATCTGCTAGTCAAGTTAGGTCACATGAAGACATAGATGTGAGTAAAAATGAGGGTACTGTAACATTTACCCCCTGGTTTCTCTCATTACTAGCCAGTGCAGACAGAAAGGGAGGGCTGGTAGAGAATGATTTATGTTATTCATTCTGTAGGTTTTGAGACCAGGCATGCATGATTTCTTAGGGAAAGAAAAAAAATAAAGCTACTCTCCTTTCAAATTAACAGCAGCACTACAGGCAGGTGACAGCAGCAGGACAGTGCAAGGGGAATAGCTGAGGCTCAGTGTCTGAGAGATCTGACTGTGTCTATGGTTGTTACAGCACCTACATCACATACAAACTGACTGGGATGAAAGAAATATGAAGACTCCAGATATTGCCATCATCTCACAAAATCACAACACTGTTCCCATGTGTGTCACTTCCCAGAGACAATAATCACATAAATCCTTCATCCCAGCAGGGAAAAGTCCTATGGGATTCCACAATCACTCATGCAAAGCAGCCCATGCAGGTCTCTGCCACAGCTTCTCTCCACTGATCATCACCTTCTTCATTTTTGTTCTTATTCCTTTGCAAACCCTAGTGCAGTATCTTCAGCATTCCCCTCAGATTCTAGCAACCAAGCTCCATATGCTTTACAACATCCAATAGCCTTTTGTAATCGTACCTCCCTATTGCCCTACATTTACTGGAAAGTCAAGAAAATTAGTTGAGATACAACTTTCCAAGTGATAAAAATCAGGAAGGCAATTAGGGAACTCATGCTGTGTGGCATTATAATTACTCCTGGAGCTGAGTGAACACAGGTAAAATAAAATGGACTGCTGAGTGACATCATATGTAACATAATGACTTAAATAACTGTCCAAACTACAACAGATGACACCAGTTTACTAATGCAGGGAAGCACAAGGTCTGAAGGCACACACCTCAGCTCTACCAATGAACACAGATGTTTTTTTTAATGTCTGTGTGTCTCAACTATGCTGCTCCAAAAATAACAGCACTAATAAATTAATCTCACAGAGGTTCCTGAGACTTTAGCAGTAAGTTGTATTATTAGACAACTGTAGTACAGGCACTCGATGTATCATTTTGTGAAAGTTAATACTTAAAAAGCATTGTATGATGTACACTGATCAATAAGCAAATATGTGAAATATTCTACAATGTTTCACATAATACAGGAGAAAAAGCTTCTCTCCACATTCAGAATAACCCATGTTTCCCAAAGATAACCACAATTCTTAAATATAAAAGGATGATTTAGCACACCTGCCCTTTTAGCACAAAATATTTTCTTGACTAAGCATGTGCCTCTTCCATGATTTCAAAGAAACTACAAATGTAGAATAGTGTGAAGATCAACAATCAGCAACGAGTCAAAAACTTTTCTGATGATGAAGAGGCCACTTCAATAGTGTTATTTCTGGAATTTCAAGCATGAAATCTGCAAGCAGACAGACTACAGAGTCCTATTTGATGGCAGTAAAAGTCAGCTAACTTGGTACCAAGTGCAACAGGATATTATTGTTTATGTATGTTCTTTATCTCACAGTTAAGGGAAAGTCTGCCAAATTCCACAAAGGAATTTTTGAAATAAAGAGAGGCACGGTGTTAGTGTGCAGCACTCTATTCTTTTTCCATTGAAATGAACATGTCATCCTGGGAAAATATACTGCAGTACTGTATGTACTCATTAGCTTTTTGCATTTGATCTTAATTTGATGACAAAGACATTAAATGGATGTCATATTGTACTGAATGCAGCTTTGACAATGGGTTCATTCATCCATTGTAGTAAGCCATAAATGTCCTTGTATTAAAATGTTCAAAGAATTATATCGAAAGATGATTAATTTATATTTTACTTTAAATAAATAAAAAACCCTGTCACATTAATTTCAAGTTTTTTTCCTAAAAGACTAATCAAAACACATTTTTGTGTCATAACACTATTGGATGCCCCCAGTAAAATCACAGTGCATAAATTACAAAGGAAGCTTTTTCCACAGTAAACACCAAGTTATGCACAAATTATAGTAATGTCCTTTTAATTTGTAAAGCAGAGTAAAGATACATGCACCTTGAAAATATTCAAGAGCTTTTACTATATATTTTCCCTTATTTTTTTTTCTTTTAAACCACACTGCACTTCAATGACTCTAAATTCCTGTCATTGCATTCCCCCAGGCAGTGGATCTCTGAATGTACATGCTTTTATCCCATGGATATAGGAGAGAGGATTTTTTAATTATTTTCTTTTCCTCATAAATCAAAGCCCGTTTTCCAGCCTTCAAAATAACGGCATTTCTAACTGCAGTTTTACAAGAACCTGTGAGATATCAAACAGGCTAATGAAACCTAATTTCTCTAAAAGGGACTGACTGAGAGCTGCTAAATAAACACTTGAAGCTTCAATGTCATATCCATAGTAATAATTTCTGAAATTCTTTGGCATGGAATACAAGAAGCCTATTTAAATCTGGTTTAAAAATACAGGAAGAATTCAGTGTCTGAATAAAATTTACTAACAGTTGTCACAGTTTCCTACTGCACACTCTAACTAGAAACTGATTATTATCAGTAAGAAATATCTTTCTCCATTAGTATAGGATGTAACTATTCATCTGTGAAAACTGAGGTGAATTCTATAATAGTAAAATAATGAAGTGATATTGAAGAGAAAAATACTGACTAAAATTAAAGTAATATGACAGAAAAGGCTTATTATAGCCACATTCTTTGGTTTTTTAAAGGGCATTAGGCCCAGTATGATTGCTTGAACAGTAATGGTACAGAGCAGTAGGCCCCAAGTTCATTCTTTGAATACTTTGAGCAGAGTTATGCTTTTGCAGCCTACTGTATTTCAAAAGAATGAAATAGAATAATCCAAATTGCTTTATTAGTTTTGATTAGATTGACAAGATCTGTCATTGCTTTTCTAATAGCTCCTTTCCTATGCTCTAGCCACCCCAAGATGCATGTATGCAAATTCAAAATGCTTTTAGTTATTGTTATTTATATCTTTATTTTATACTTTAATTTTGCCAGCAAGGCACTTCTTTACAAACATAGGAAGCTATTTGATAACAAAGACTGAAGAGCAATATGCAACCTGGGTATAAATCCCCTAATAGGGTGAGTAATATATCACAGGTCTGCCTCAGCCTTGGTTCAAGAAAAATAGAAATTTATGTAATGAGGAGCCATTCTTAATGTGATCAGAACTGGCAACTATAGCCCCTAAGTAATGTAAAATTTGGATTACATTCTCACCTATGAGGGGTAGGTATCTCTCAATTAAATATCTCTACTTCCCCTCCCTCCCCCAAGAAAGGTTGCAGACTCCTATGTGATGTTTATTCTGCCTAGGGGAATGGATGAGAGATTATAAACATTGCCAAATGTGTAAGTAGAGAAACTGCCTTGAAGTAAGTGGAGGAGTTTAGTTCTTGGCAGTTGCTGTGTAATCAAAAACTTTTCCAAAAGGTAAAACAAATTAACTTTCGTTACAGGGGCTTGATGATTCTGAGAGTTGTTCTCCTACAGATGTTACAAGATGTTCAGCTTTTTGGACAGCTTTGTGGTAACTGTCCAGCCCAGGACTCCCCTGAGCAGAAGCAATTAACAAAAGAACAAAGATTTATTTAAAAAACACAGAATCCACGCTTCCAAAAGCATGAAATGTAACTAAGAACTGGCTATTTGTGGATTCTGTTTGTAAATTTCTATCAAACTATCAAATATGCTTCCCCATTTTGAGAATGCATAACTCCAAGATAGTGTCCTTGCTATGAGGCATCAGGCAATTGAATAATGTAGAGCTACTTCTTCAGGCACTCAATAAGCAAACAGAACGTTTCATGGTAGAATGGGATTTTGAAATCTGCTTTCAACCCATAGTTGAATAGAAGTTGAGAAGTCATCTGCACCAGGGCAGTTGGACAGAATTTGGACAGAACACCTGCACACGTAGACAGTGGAAAGCCACTGAGCATCAGGCAGATTCAAGCTCCTTGTTTCTTTCTGCTTTGGGATTAAAGCCAAAGAGCAAATAGAAATAATGCGAGCACAATCAAGAACAAGTAGTGCTGTTTAAGAAACAGAAAATTAATCCTGCCTGAATAATGGCTTATAACATTGTATTTATAAACCATATATTTAATTTTCGTGTGTTTCCTGAGATTCATATTGAGTCACACAACAATATGCATTCAAATCAAGTTTTAATAAAATATCTTATTTTAAAATACTATATGAAACATATTCCATTATATTTTCTCCTTCAGAGAAGGAACACCCACCTAACTTCTATTTTTTTCCATGTAAACAGAGACCTATGATTAAAGTCTGAGCTCCCATGGTTTTGATGCATACAAGTATGCATTACACACACTCTCTCAGCAGGCACTCATTATGCAGTCACAGCAAAGAAAAAGCAAATGCCTCACTCCACAAGGAAGAAGGAGGAGATTTTTCACTAGTTCTGTTGAAAGGCAAAAACAACTTAGAAAAAAGAGGAATTATTGCATACTCCTTTTTTATCCCATGATTTGGGAGAAAACTATTTACTGATAACAAGAAGATGAAACAGTATTTCAGCTAAAAATTGTTTCTGGAAGCTATAAACCTTAGGAACTGTTTACTATTCAAAGAGTAACTACACAAGTATATAGGATTAACTAAGTAATGTCAAACCTGAGTAAATAATTAATTCAGATTAAGCTAGAAATAACAATCTGCCCTTTAATTTTTGGGGGTAAATGATACATGTTCACAGTCGCCAAAAGCTAGAATTAATCCAGGAGAAAAAGTCTAGTTGTGGTTTGAAGAAATCTTGCCAGTAAAATACCCTGTTAGACAATTTCTCATTAGCGCAACTGGAATTATTTAGCAGTTAGGGGCTTGCAGCATTTGAAAACAGGGCAATGAGTAATAATTTAAAAATGAGACTATTCTTTTGAATAGAACTGAGGTTAAAAAAAACCAATATCAAACATCTTCAGAAAACTAGTTTAAAAAAGACATTACTGCGACTGTAGATCACACTTTGGTATCTACATGCAATTCCTATTGATTAAATGACTGTTGTTTATTTATACCTGAGGGAAGAATGCATTTTTAAGAATGCAAATACAAATTACATATTTAAATTAATGATGCATGCAATGTATGTCAAGGACAAACTGCCCAAATTTTTTTTACTAGTTTTAATGCTTTCTGTTGCAGTTTTCACACATTCCTAAATTAATCTGTAAGCATTTTGAAGGTTAAAGAACAATGAACTTTGAGAACATAATCAGGAAGTTCAATGTGAAGAACAACATGAATCATATGCTGGAAGGGTGGTATTTCAGTTTTGCCAGAGGCATGGCAAGAAGCATAAAAACTACTGTGTTAAATGGAAACTTGCTATGTTCAAAGTGAAGGTAAGAAAGAAATAGTGACACGAAAAGCAAGACTGAAGTTTACACATTTATCATAGTTGTTTCTGCAATGTCTCTGCTATTCAAACTTTACAGCTTAAGAAGTCAAAGCATTTCACGATAAGGCAAACAACTGGAAGTTTTGGAGGGGTTTTCTCAAAGTAGACATCTGGAAGAGCAAATGCTGCCCTGCACACCCTGAATGTCCTCTACAGTTATTATTATGTAATAATGATTCTACAAATTCTTCTTCTTCCACCTTAAGACTAATAGAGGCCCATGTGTGGGACTTAAGTAAATATTCTAAGAACAGCAGCTGACATTGCACTACCATGTCATTGAGCCAAATTTCGTTATAAAAGTCCAATTATTAAATTTTAGGCTCTTGTATGGCCGGGGCTCAGCCTATCCATGTTAAAGAGGCCCTATATTCAGCATACAGCCAGTCTGATGCCATAGATGCCAAAACTTACACAAAGTAGGCATTCCAAACATGGGCAGCAAACCAGGCAGTTAGCACAGTTAACTAAGTGAAGGATAACAATTTTAAAAGATTGTGTAATTTGGAAAATATCTAGCATATCTCTTTCACCTCAATCCTTTCCTTCTAGGTAGTAGTTGAAATTATTCTACTTTGCTGCTAACAAAAAATAAACCCCCAAACCATAAAATCCCATCTACAAGAACTATAGGATTTTTGCTGACTGTTGTTAATGGCTTTAATCTGTTGATTTGCAACCCCAAGTCTTCCTCTTATTCACAACATAACTGCAGAACTATTTGTGGCTCCTACTTATCCTTGCTAAAATTACTCCTTTCTGCACCTTTACTTTGCCTAGTGCAGTAATAACTGTGCTACAATTGTAGAGGTGTCCCTGGCCGTGACAAGGGGGTTGGAACTAGATAATCTTTAAGGTCCTTTCCAACCCAACCCATTCTATGATTCTATGAGTTGAAAAGAATCTTTGGAGGTCATCTAATCTGATTATCCTGTTCCAAACAGTGCTAGGTCGGGCTGCTCAGGGCCCACCATGCAGGCAAGCTATGAATAATCCAAGGAGCAGAGAACCTACATGCTGGAATTCCTTGCTGTGAAGGTTTGCAGTTTTCCCATCAAGTTTTTTAGTTCTTATCCTGAATAATCAGAATAATTTTCCACCTTCTCTGATTCTTCCATGTGTTAAAGGTCAATGAAGAACACATGATTTACAGCCCCTAATGGATAAAACTCCATCTTTCTAAAAACATAAACTTTAGTAGTCACATTTAGTGCAAGAACAATATTATAAAACAGAGATGAAAAGTGCATATGTTTAGACTTATACTAGATAAAAACAATGGAACAACTGTTGAAATTTACTGCATGTTAAAACGTCAGTGTTTCATCACATGCTTGCAGGAAATTTTGACTTAACCTAGCAAAGATCATAGTTTGAAGATCAGTTCCATTTATTGTTTTGATGGATCTCAACTGCAGTCTAAGCCAGAATTCCAGTATAACTTGGGCCTTTTCTAAATACCATCACATCAGAAGGCAATTAATTCAGACAGTACGGTGCTGAAGGTTCATTGTAAGTGTGTATATGACAAGGAATAGTCTTCAAAACAGGAATTTACTCTTCTAGCTTTTCAGCATTATAGGTATATTAAAAGCATGTATTTTTCTCTCATTGGAACTGTAGTAATTTGATCAATTTGCAAAATAAATTTAGGTAGCATTGGACTAAGTACTGTAGGGCTTGCTCATTTAGTCTGTTTGAAAGAATAAATCAAGGAAGACTCAGCTCATTATTTGTGAACATACTCATTACTCACTGTAGACAGAGATCAGAAACCCAATATTCTAAAGCAAATCTGCTCTAGCTCAGTAATGAAATTTAAAATTTCTAAGCAGCTAAGGACTGTCAAAAGGAAAGAATGTAATAAAATTATTATTTTTTTTGCAAGGTGATTAAATTTACATAAAGACTTTGACTAAATTCTAAGGGGAAGGAAGAATCCTCTAAAATACAGAAATCTCAAAGTCTCACATCTGACTGTCAGTTTTATACTTCACACTTACAGATTCTGTTATCTTAGTAATAAAACCTGGGTTTTTTCATTACTGAAAATATGTAGTAGCTGTAAATCAAGTGTATTTCAATTATGAATATGTGCCTCAAGTTTAATTTTTAAAATTAAATTTAGGGGGAAAAAATAGAAACAGGAGCTGTAGAAGTGCATTTTTTTGTCTACTCTTTTGTTTGATTTGCTCAAATAACATAATCAACACTATGAACAGACCAAATTCTTAGAACAAAAAGATTTGTTATATTCTTCACTCAAATGGTGTAGGCTTTCTTATGCAATATGCTTGTCAAAGAATTTCAGTTTAGAAATTGCAGGAAGATTCTTAAGTGAGTAAATCAAAGGCAGTGGAGCAAAATATAAGAACAATTACACCAAAATACATAGAATATATATAATATTCTGTCTCTCTACTACTAAACATAGATTGATTCATGCAAGTATGCAGTTTCCCTTTATTCACAAAACAGTTTGCAAGTGCTCACTACGGAAATGCAAAACAATGTGGTTTCAAGTGAAAATATACTCATCATTTTTAAATAATAAATTAGGAATCTGAAAATCTCTTTTTGATTCAGCACAGCAAAAACTCATGAAGTATTTTACTTGAGTGGGAGAAAAATGATTAAAAGGATTTAAGTGCCTTAAATAGTACTAACAAAACCCATTCTTACCACTTTGAAGTGAAACTGGAAGAGAATGCAGCATCATCACTGAGTCTAGGTTGAGTTATTCATTGTGAAAGTACTAATTTCACTGCCACATTTGAAAAGTACTTTATTATATGTATTTTTACAAATAGTTAGCTGAAGCACCATCAAGCATCCTGCATAGATTCCCAACAAAATATGAGCCCTATTAATGCTCTGCAGGTTTTGCAGGGTAATATCATATCCATCTTCCCTAAGACATACTACCAGTTTGTTACTGACACTTCAAAATTTATGGCTAGTCATTTAAAGAGATCAAAGGTAGCTGCATCATGCCAAGAGCACTGTATTTTCACAATAAGGAAAATCTCTTGCCAGAAGTTGTGTCTGGTATATAAATGATACACTAAAAATGCCTTATTAGTCAGTTATAAGCTACTTGCTATCCAGTAACTACTTCAGGTATTTCATTAAAATGATAGCAAGAAGATTTTGTCTCTCTTTCCACTGAGACACCTAAACTACTAATTTTGAACTTACATGCTAGGAATTATCAACTTCAAGTTTGCAAATCATGAGAGATGCTTTAAAATTATTTTATTGAAGTACATTTAACAAGATAGCTTGTTTTGACTTGTGAGATAGGTAATCTAAAAGGTGCACTTTATGCATCCAAAAGATGTAAAACAAAGCCTTCATTCTTTGTTGCTGTCATAAAAAAAGAACACGAGGAAAATACCAGCAAGAAACTACAATTAAACAAATACAAGCAAGTAAATCTCAGCAGTGACTTGTGGAAAACTGACAGCACTTCTCTGTTGCTGCAGTTACAGCTTCTCTGCAAGGCCACAATTAATCAGCTGAAGGCCTCTCCAACAGATATCTCAGCCAACAAATCTATTAAAACACCACACCTTGATATCATGCAGTGCAAGGACAGTGAGACCTGTCACTTTTACAGACACAAACAGCCACAAATGGTCACAGTCACACCACATGTTGGCTCTGCAATGACCACCAATAAATACACTCTTCTAAACTCTCTTATACTGACCTGCTGGTGTCAGCAGCTCTGGATCTTCAACAGAGGGACGTGTACAGGAGGCATTAATACTAAAAACCCCTCATACTCTCCTGAACCAGCAAGTGATGGATTTTTATGCGCTAATTATTTTCACAAATTCAACATTTGCACTTTTCAACAGATTCCTACATACAGCAAACAACAAAAGCCACAGACAGAGCAATCATTCTCATTTTTCCTGGCTTTTTTACTTCTGGGCTCCTCACAATCTCTTTTTCTTGTTTTAAGAGGAATCTATTGTCTTGGAACAGATTGTTTTTAAGAATTTGGTAAATAATTTTGTATACTCCAGTAATTTGACAAATCATTTCACGTACAGTTGCTACACACAACTCTATTGCTAGACACACATCTCTGCTTAATGAGTTAAACGTATAAAAGGCCGAACCATGATGGCACCTCAAGGGGATGTCCCTGGAGGAAGTCAGCTCAGAGAAACCCACTGTGCTTGACTAGGAGGTAGCTCTCATCTAGGTATGTTATTCTCCTGTCTCAGTTCCAAAAAAAGCAAGACACAGAAACCTATAGCTTTGCTTGCTTGTAAACAGCCCTAGCTAGCAAATCTTTATTATAAAAAATTATAAAAACCCACAACAGAACTTATGTGACTAAGGTCTTGCACTAGGAATAGCTACCCTAAGATGTTCTTTTCCAAAGCCCCACTCAAACTTCCTTTGGGATAAAAGGTGTGTAAGATGTCATCACCATTTCTGGGATGAAGCAACTTTTCTTGTAGTGTTCCCCCTTTTTATCTCCATAGTAGTATATGACATCTCAGACAAATAGGAGTTGCAAATATGCTCATTAAAGCTTATATGACAGTTTCATAATTAGGTGTTGGAAGATATCTAAGAAATCCTCACCATTTCTTAGATCTAATTTCTGCTACCTTCTTTCTTGTGTTTAGTAACCAGGTTCTACCCCCAAAACTGTTCCGCTGAACACTGCTATCTACTATTTTTGCTCTAAGTTTTAAATTAATCCCCTTCAGCTCAGGTCTAGTCTGCCATCATCAGCATTGCTACGTATCCCATTAGGCAGCTACAACAATGATTTATTATTTAATGACAGCAATGTGGCAGAAGTGCTGGCGTTATGTTTCTTAATATCTATTAAGAGTTCAATAAAACAATCTGCTGAAGGTCTTTTTGTTTCTCTGATGTACAAAGACATTTTCTACAGACAATACAGCAGACCACACAGTAGTAAGTCTGAATCTCAGTAGGAAATTTGTATGCTTTATTTCAAAACTGTCAACATTTTTTGTGTATCTCCAAAGAAACTATTCAGTGCACTTTCCTCCCCCCCAAATCCTTCAAATTAAATATGCTTTATACAAAAAAATGCATTCTAAAGGACTTGGAATGGAAAAAATGCAAGTACTAATAAACCCAAGGAACAATGTGAAGTTTTTCATGCATCTCACTACATCTTCCTTGCATAAAATGACAGAATGGCCACGCTTGCAAGAGACCTCTGGAGACCATCCAGTCCAACCCCCCTGCCAGAGCAGGGTCACCCAGAGCAGGTCACATAGGAGCACATCCAGGTGGGTTTGGAATGTCTTCAGAGATGGAGACTCCACCACCTCTTTTTGCAGCCTTTTCCAATGCTCTGCTACCTTCAAAGTAAAGAAGTTCCTCTTTGTGTTTAGATGGAACTTCTTATGTTTAAGTCTGTGCTCTTGTTCTGTTGCTGGTCACAACTGAAAAAAATCTGGCCCCATCCTCTTGACATCCCCTCCCCTTAAGTATTTGTAAGTACTGATATGAACTCTCTTCAGCCTTATGGTTTCCAGGCTGAACAAACTCAAGACCCTCAGCCATTCCCTTTAACAGAGATGTTCTAGTCCCCTCTTCATCTTTGTGGCCTTTTCTGTACCCTCTACAGAGTCAGAATAGTGAACTAAGCTTAAGGACATAATTCCAATGAAAGTATGTACATTTGCTTACCAGTTCTGTGTGTGGCTCATATACCTGTAAATGGGCCTATGGGGTCTCTACCCTCAGTACATGGATTCCTATTTCACAGCAGCATAAAACATATTTAACATGTACAATAGACATGACACTACAGTCTAGAAGCTATGGCACTAGCCATCTGGAAACATGTACTTCCCTCATCCAAGCAGGAACCATAAAAGATTCAATTATCATTCAGCAAAAGGGAAATTCATGATCACAGAACTTAGTACTTCTCAGAAGGAAGAACAACACCCATGAGCTCAGAAGAGTTAAAACTCAGTGTCTGCTCTGCTACATTCAGAATAAAAAGCAAGAAATGCAGGCAAATCAGAGAAACTCCAAACTTAGGCTTCAAATTCTACCCTTTTTAGGTCCAGTTATAATTTTCCCATCTGTAAAATGAAACAAATAAAAGATATTCTGCTCAGATAGCAGAAACCTGTAATTTATAACACTCAGATTCAAAACACCGTTTGAGCTCTCAGACAAATACTGCAATCAAAATAAAAGAGGACTAGAATATTCTAATATCTAGCAATGAGCAGTCAACCCATAAATCTGACAGTTACCATGCAAGTTTTGTTTAGAAAATAAGAGTGAAATTTCTCCTTCAGGCATAGGAACATCATTAAAGACTGACAGCAGTTCACCAGGGAGTCATTCACAATGCAAACGCAGTTATATCAACTGTTTTGATTTACTAAACAAATCCTCAAAATTATTAGGGAGTTAGCTGTTTTATTGCTTAATTAAATAACAATTAACCAATTTTAACAGAAGAATTTAAAAAATGTTTTATTAACTGTTCCTGATTATCTATTCTGACTGCTCTATCCATTAGCTCTTGCATTGATCTGTATTTGTATTTCAGAAATTAAAGTGCACTGTGATAGTTGAAACTTAATGGCAACTGTGAGAATCTCTCTCAAGCAAGCAAGATAATGCTGACCCCCAGAATCTTGGTTATGTGTAAGGCAGGAGCTTGTAGCTCTGAGTGAGATCAGACCCTAGCAGGAGCTGGCAGATCCTCATGGATGCCTTTTAGATGCCATGCCTCCTGGTTCTAAACTCTTGTCCCTCTGCTGTCTCCTCTGTGCCACTCCTGAGGCACATTCCTTCACATCATCTTTCATACCCACGTGGGTAGGTTGTTAATCCCTGCTTCGGTGCTTTGCAGTGTAAGCTATACTTTAAACCTTATTTCCTTGTGGCAAAGAAAATGTGACTGAGTGTATAAGATAAGCAGAAATCTCTGGAGTGCCCTCTTTTACCACTGGATTTAGCACCCCAGATAGACTAAATCATCACAGCTCCCTGTGCAACAGCCTTCTCTTACCTTTCTCAATAATCTTTAATTTAGTTGTGAACCATACAGAAGAAAACAATTCACTCTCTTCTTAATCTTAATCTGTCCCACTAACCATAATGCAACTAGTCTTCTTGAGGTGCATACAGCCACAGATTTCTGGAGCTCTGACAACCAGGAATTTTCAGCTTAAGAGATCATGGATAAAGTACAAATTGCCAGCAGCAAGGCCATTTTTCTTTATTTGGTCATCATTTTTAGTAGCAAAAGCCAACTTGTCACTAAACAAACTACCCATGCATTGAGTTCTGCAGCATCTGAAGTAACATTCATAGTCCAGAAACAGAGATTCCCTTGAACTACAGCATTTTTCCAGTTGAAATTCTCATTTACATACTTCTTTTTAATTACTATTTTGCACTTTGCTTGACTTCCATGAGGAATAGCTCAGAGAGGCAGTTGGTCCTTGAGTTAATACACTGATTTAAGGTATTTCTAGCTCCTTCATCTATACACATGCAGTACATTAGAAGATTGGATAATGATGAATGGACAAAAAATATCTGAAAAGTGCTCTTTTTTTTTTTGCCTGAATTCTCACTTACTTTCAGAGAGAATGTAAGGATATTAGGATCCTTAAAAAAGCACCCATCAGTGTTACACAGATTAGTGGATTTGTGGTTCACACTGGAGCTGACTCAGATGACTGAGCACAGTATTTTACAAACAGTTTTACAGCCTGTGATACAAACACATGTGAATATGCATGAGATGTGCTTCTAAAATGGTCTCTCTGTTGGCTGCTTTCTTTTAATGGCTGTAAGGTTTCTTATTCTTTCCATTTTCAATAACATCCTTTTAACCAGCCAGGGACAGCTATGTTGTGTCAAATAGCTATACAGATGAGTATGAAAGCAAAATGACAACTTTGCACAGAGAATATAACACAGAAGTTGTCATCACAAGTATGCAAATTGCTGTAAATTATGGCTTCTAACTTAGCTTTTAGACAGACATTTACAACACGTATAGCAACCTTAAGATTTCTTAAGATTACTTTTTTTTTTTTTTAAATCAGACAAAATATTTCAAGATTTCTTAAGAGCTGTCATAGTCAGAAACCTAAGCAGCACACAGACTGGATAAAGTCATCCATCTTCAGCTTACAAAGCTAGTTTAGTTCAGGTTGCTTAGAATCACTTAATTCAGTTAAAATCTGCAAAATGCATTTAAGAAAGTCCATGATTTAAATATATCTTATTTTTCATACTTGCTCTATTTCATGTTGGTGAATAATATATATAATAGGTAAGGTAAAAGCCCATAATAGGAATGAAATAGCTGAGGTTTCCTAGAGCAGTGGTAGCTATTAACTGAGATGGATGTCTCTGACAAAAATTTTAAAGGGCCACCTCAACAAGGTTTCAGTGGGGACATCAAGCTGAGGAACAAATCTTTTTCTGAAGTCGTGTTGGCATCATTGACTCATGGTCTGTGCAGAGTAAGCACATCTTGAAGTCAGATATGCCAATGATTAAAGTGGTGAATAAATGGTTCAAGTCAACAGCCAAAGAGCAAAATCAAGTTAGAAAGAAACAGTGTTTAGAAGGGCCATATTGAAAGCTTAAAACAGTAGAGGACTAGAATGGTTTAAAAACAAAAAAATGCAAAAGGACACATTGTTAAGAAGCTGAAGATTACTTATTTAAAACTATGAACTGCAAAGTGTTTTAAAATACACAGGTATGATCATAAATAGTATATTAATGAATCAATGGTATGTTGTTCTTAATGATTGCCTTGAAATTATGGTGTTGCTGTGTTACAGTTTGGAGTGAGGAAGCATTCACTGTGTGAAAACACACCAGTGCTTAGCAGCTGTTTGTTTATTCTCTCATTCCTGAAGTAGCAAAGTAAATTGTTACCTTTCTGTGGCAACTGGCAATTATGCACAAAAAAATAAAGTAAAAGTTAACTTGCTAAAGTGGAAGCAGGTATTTAACAAGTCAAATAGAACACAACTACAGCATGCAAGTTACTAACAATTTTCAATCTCCTTAAGTAGAATGTATAGTGGAGGTGACAATGTTTCTGTTTGCTTGGGATGTGTGGTACAACTGTTTCAAAAAGTGATACAATATGTAATAGGTGATACACAATTAAATACTTCAGTGGCTTCACAGTTCTGCTTTTTTACATGAACATGTTCTGTAGCTGTTCTGGTTAAAAACTGTTGTGGCTTTAGATTTTTAAATATGGGTATAGAAATAATTTACACGTGGAAATGTAAAGCTGCAACACTTGGTTACATTGCATTTGTCCTGTGCCATTTTCATGGGCACTAACATCACTAGAGGCTCTACTGTCTTCAACGCTGCCAAAATTGATATATCAGACTTCAAGTAGGTTTAAATATTTATATCTAGAATTGCTACTTTCAGGCTATGCACAGATTTAAATGCATTTCGCTTTAACTCTGGAAATGTCTTGCACACTTTAAGCTCAAGTATGCCAGATGTTCAAATGTCACAGAAGATAATTCAGTTATATAGATCCATTTCCTCATGTACACAGATGCCTAACAAGGCAGTGGAGAAAAGACACCTTCCAGAGGGGGTAACACCTTCTTCTGATGAGACTTGTAGCAAGAGACTTAGACCAGTTCTGAGTTCTAGATATGGTTCTTACTGACTCATTTAGCAAACTTCTGTCTGGATTCTCAGCAGACAACACATAAATTGAAAAAGTTCAGATTATCACAAGCTAAATTTATGTAATAATGGTCTAAAATGTTAACCTTCCTTCTAACTGTTTGCAAAAAGAATCAAAATATTAAAGGGAACTATAAAAGGTAAAGGTGAAGTTACATAACTACTAGCATAGTAGTCCTGTAGTGTAGTCCTCCCATAAAAGATAATTTGGTGGCTTTTCAGACCATCAGATTAAATTATTTTTGCTTAATTTTAACATGCTTGATAAGCAGAATTTTCATTTACTGCACAGGCATTTATACTCAGGGGCTAAAGAAACAATAACCAAGGTGCAGGAGAAGTGGTGATACTGGTAGTGGAGCAGGAGTAGGATTGGAGCTAGGCATAGGAAAATGAGCTAGATCTAAATGAAAATTGTAGTAACATAAAGCTCCATGCAGAAAACAGCAGTTCTTTGTTACTCAGAGAAGCATAAGTGTGCCACAGTCTATTGCACTGCACAAAGCATCAGTGTCCTCCCTCCTTTTAATGCAAAGGAATTTAATTATCTACATGAGATATTTCTAAGCTGATTTTTAAAGTAATTAACAGTTCATACCACGAAAACAATTTGTTGTCTATGTTCTAATCATTACTATTTCTGACCTAGTAAGGAAAGAATTATCTTTCTGAGAAACAGCACAAGTCATCAAATAGAGACTCACTAAGTAGTGGCTGAAAATGCATTTGCATCACTCAGCAGACACATCCGTAGCTGTGACTTTATCTGAAGTCCACAGCAGCTGTTCTGTGGCTCACGGTGCCACCTAGGGGAAAGCTGGAGAGGACCAAGAAACCAAAGTACTGAGAAGATGGAAAAGTAAATGAACAAAACTCCTAAGATTCCATCTCACCTAACTAAAAGAATTTAATAATTCCTATTAAACTTCTAAGAGAAAGAAAACTCCTCGCATTTTGGAGTTCATTTGTATATTGAGCTCTGTTTGTATGATACTATACAGAGTGTTTCATAGAGTTAAAAATCCCAGCAAAAAACAAAAAAGGTAAGAGGAAACAGAACAGGATTGATCCCTGATGTGGAAGCACTCCTCTCAGGGAAGACTGTGTTTGCTAGTCAGTTAGTTGTTAGGTTGCTAGTTTGACTTCAGAGAGGAAAACATTTTCTATTTTTATTAGTGTTTTCTCAATATCCAAAAAGTAATGTTTTAGCTACAAAAGAAAATAAAGGACCAGTTTGAAAATTCATCACCTTCTGCACATGAGCTTTTTTGTCTTGTACTTCTTGCCAGGACTATCTTTTGTGATTAGTTTAAAATGGCAAGGCAATTAATTTTCTCCACTTTCTTTGTCTCCCAGTGAGGCAGATTTAAAAGGTACTCTGCCAAACACAGCAGAAATTGTTGAAGTATTCCTGAGCATTGTTGGTGTCGTGTAAGGCAGGTATTACTAAGGAGACAAAGGAAGTCGCTCACATTTAGCTACCTGTGGCAGCTAAAAACAGAGGTGCAAACTTTTAGTCTATTAGAAACAGCTTTAAATGATTTTCTAAAACTTCCAGTAACATCTTGATTTTGAAAACAGAAGAAAAATTAAAATAATTCTAAAGCTGGATAGAGAGTATCAATCAGATGAAGTAAGGATACCTACCATATTTATCCCTTTCTACCAGGAGTGCAGATTCTTTAGAAGAAAAAGTTATCAACACTTTAGAGGACATGAGCGTTGGTCATCAGCCTGTGTCCATAAGAAGATTTTGATCAGTCCTATCTTTAAAAACCTTTTATGCAGCCACATCCTGCATTCAGAGTTGCCTGTGGATTAGGCACAATAATCAGCAGGGAAAGGAGAGCTCATTATTACAACCTCTCCTTTCCCTGCAGATCACCTCAGCATGAAGCCACATATCTCAGCTGAGAAGAGATTGCTACTGAGAGCTACACAAGATGTTTTTAAATCAACTAGCTTGGCATTCAGAGTTACAACCTTTGTTTAACCCTCAGAAAAACAGAAGGACCAAGATGGTCTCTGAATATTAGCAGTCTTCAAATTTAGAAATATATCCCTAAGCTGATAAAATTCACCAGCAAACTTGACCTGTGTATTGCTCATACATCTAGCATCCAATTAAAAATTGATGGGAAGGAAACTCATGTGCAAGACCTGACATAAAAGAGGCAACACAGGACTTTACATATGTGGGAGAGGAAAAAGGAGTCATAGGCTGTCTACCACATTGTATAGTACTGAGAAAAATCTTTTATTCAGAAAAAAGTGCACAGAGCAGTGCCTTATCCTTATAGACACATTTAGCTGCTTTAAATAACAGAAATAAACATAGCTGAAGGAAACAAAGACATTTGCCTATCAGAAATTCTTGGGCCTACATAGAAATTCCAAATCATAATATCACTGTCTGTAAAACTTTAAAATCACACTGTAATATTCTGGAGAGAAACAGCAATATTTGCCTACTTATCCCAAATTAATAAGAAAATCAGACACTTGTAATAATGTTTGAGGAAATTGATCCTTCTTAGTTTTCTTTCTCTCACAATTCATCTTTGTCCAGCTTACATATTCCCATATCACCCAAATTACTTTCTAAAACGATGCACATGCAGGTATTTCCTGAAACCATTTATACTGTCTGTATTCAAATGTTTGAAGTTGGAAGACACTCAACTGCTGAAACAGTAGGAAGCAGAGAGAAAGGAGCACCTAGCACAGTCAAAACACATTGGATTTATTTTCCATTGCTGGCAATATGCCAGGAAGTTCACTAGCACTCTTTGTCCAGCAAGTGTAATTGTTCTGTACAAAAGAAGTAATGCTGTTTCATTTGATTTATGGGGGTAATTCTAAATCAAGAAAGCAAGGCTTTCAACCAGCACAGTTGATTTTCAAATGATACCACTGCCATTGAAATTAATAAACAAAGGGAAAAGTTTTCCAGTGATTTTTTTCTTTCTATTCAGCAACTGTGATACAGGCAAGAAGTTATATTTATTAAATCACAAAAATCCTACTACATTGTCTACTAGATACTGTTATACAGTTACTATATGTCAAAAGGCAGTGTGATGACTGCAACAAATGCTAGTTACCTCATGATTTCATGTTGAGTACTGTATTAAAAGAACAGTGCATATGGTCTTATATAAGATCTGTCATGCACATGCATAAAATTTAGTAGGTATGAATTCTAGTCATGAATAGCACTCTGAAATATAACTGCATTTTTACCATCCAGCTGCCCACATTGAGAAACCTGATTAAAATATTTCTCAGACACAGGAAAGCTCTGCTGTAAGTAACCAACAAACTATGAGTGAGGATTATTTGCCATGCCAAAACCTTTGACAGAAACAGCAATACTGAGGATATGTTACAAATCAGAAATGTACTCTACCTGTGGTGAGGGAGTGGCTGTGTGAGTGTGCAAAAAAAAATCAGAAGTTCTTTATTTAGGCACAGGTTTCACAGCATGTACTGAAGCTTTGTAAATGACAATATTATTATGAAAGAGTAAAATTAAGGGATTCAAAATGTAGAGGGTTTTTAGTAGCCTTAAATGTGGAATTGCTGACAAAAGAAATAGAGTGCCAGCATCTCAATCACACTTCCCAAAGTCTGACATTCTAAAATCCAGGAAAATACAATGCATGTTCACAGGCCAACATATCCCAGCTTCTCATTAATGTCGATTATTAGTGACCACTCAATACAAATAATTGCATTATATTGTATTTTTCAGGTTATTAACAGCCAGAATTTCAATTTTGACCTCCAATATTCTGGAACATACTGCAACCTGTATTTACTGGTGAAATGAGCTCTATCTGATCAAGTATCTTGACCTGATTTTGGCCCAAGATATCCCAGCACATATTGCTGTGTACTGAATCATGCAAAATCAGCTACTGAGTGAATGTGACAAGAAACACAGCAAAGCTTGCCTATCTGGATGAGACCAGATCTGGGCTCTTATAAATGATGCACAAGGCATTGCTTTAGCTGCACAGAAAGCAGTATTGTATTTTTAAGTGGAATTTTGCAGCCTTTATTCTATCAAAATAAAAATTAGGGGCACCCCGAGGAAAGTCAATTTCGAGACACTGAAACAAAGTATCCTTTACATAACTACAGATGAAACTTGTACATTTTCCTGTCATTGAGACATAATGTGAGGCACTGTGTGAAGAGTAGATAATTTGGGATTTGTGCAAGCATTTGCAAGTCACAGTGACCAGAAAAAGTTGGATGCCTCTGAGATGGCAAGCATGAGCTGACCATCTGCTAAGATAAGAATAAATTTTCTTCTTCATACTGACTGCTGCACATTTGAAATTGTTACTTATATCCTGAGGAAACCTACTAAACTTTGTTTACCACTCATCCCATAAAAGGCTGAACATGTACACAAAATTTAATAATTCCAGGGCCTTATTTAGGTGCTGCTATAAATTGGTTTTAACTGTTCCAGTGAATGCCATGGTACAGTGGATAAGGTTTCTACAAACTGAGTCTGTCAGGTTTCTGATGGTAGATTCTCAATGTAATATTTACTCACCTTTGTTAGTAGCACACAAGTCTTGTGCTATTTACATTTTATTTAGAACTTGGAGATTTTTACTTATATTGGGGGAAAAAAAGTGTTTTGTGTGATGAAACACATGATACAAATCCTGCTATAAATTATATGACCAAAAAATAAGGCTAATGCTCACGCATTAGGAAAAAAATTTGGCCTTTGATTTCCCCAAACTAACTAACCTTTACACAAACTGTAATTCTGCAGTGAAAACAAATACCATAAGCAAGTACCAAAATAAGCATGAAAGCTCAGTACATATTTGCAACTCTAAACAGATTCAACAGGTTCCTCAAGCAACCAAGCACATCCAGTAAGATGGAAATAGTTTAAACCAAAGAACACTTATAATAATAACCCTGCAAACAGTACAATGACCTTAAATTCACATCATCTATTACTTTCTCTTGTTATAATGGCGTTGTATAAAGGAATGTAATGACTCTATCTGGAACATTTTTAACATAGCATTGGAAATATTGAATGGAAAAAAAGGATAATGAGAATAGTGGGAATTTCAAAAAACAGTAATAAAGAAAAATAGGTCTCAACAGTTGAAGTCTATCAGCCATAACATACTTTAGAATGATGATTTGTTTGAAGTGCACACCAAAACCAGCTATCATAAAAGCTACCTGGAGTGCTTACTGTCAGAGGAATCATGTAACCACACTATCCAGTGCGTCATGGTTAGAGCCATGTAACCTTAGAACTGTTAGAATACTAAAGTTGTGGGAAAATTTTTATTAATAAATATGTGTATGGTGATTTTGGCTGGGGTGGTGTTGGGTTTTCTTCCTGGAGGCTGTCATGGTGCTATATTTTGAATCAGGGATGAGACTAAGGGTTTTAGCTGTTGCTAAGTAGTCAAGAACTCTCCTGCTCCACACATCACTCCACCAGTCAGCAGGCTGGGAGGGCATAAAAAGCTGGGACAGCTGACCCCAACTATATAAAGGAATATTCCATGCCATATAATGCCATGCTCAGCATATGAAGCTGGAGGAAGAAGAAGGGGGGGTGGGAGAGGGATATGAAGCTGTGGTTTTTGCTTTCCTCAATTCACTGTTATGTGTGATGAAGCCCAGCATTAAATTGTCTTTATTTCACCCCACAAGTTCTCTCACTTTCACTTTTCTGATTCTCTCCCTCAACTGACTGGGTGACTGGCTGTGCAGATGGGGTTAGACCATGTCAATCTGTTATTCCCAATCATAGACCTCAGCAAAAAAAAATTTAAAAATCTCTTTACTCTTACTTTTTGCAGTATGAAGTTCCTCTGACTCTCTTAGGTAAAGAAACAGCCCATTTCTCTCTCAGTGGAATTCTGGCAGATTGCTCTCATCTTTCTACATCTGAGATCCTGTAATTGTTAACATGATTTTGAGATTTCTTGTGGATGGGAAATGTGGTTCAACAGAGCATGGGAGAAATTCTAAGTTACTGAAAAGAGTATTGCAGAAAACCAATATTTAAATGTAGGAGTTAATGTTGGTGATCACCCTCTTTCCCCTGTGCAAATTATTAATTTTTTATTTCCATCTTCCCTAGGATTTCCCCTTTGTCTTCTTGCCTTTGTCTTCTTAGTTCTACCATGGTCTCAGTCCTTTTTGTAAATGTTCTCCTTTCTCTCCTCCCAGCTTTATTTCTCTATCAGGTTGCATGCTTGGAAAAGTTCCACAAATAAAATACTTCTATTTGTAACTCTCAGCTGCTAGGAAAAATGTCTCTTCTATGATTAGCATGTACATTCAGATGTCTCTGTCTTTATCTTCTATACCTCAGACAGTAACTCAGCTGTAGAACTTGCTGCATCAGTACCATTTTCATGGCCTCCTGATACTCTGCACCAAGGTCTGCCTTAATGAGATTGCTTGATTTGTCTCAGTTGGAAACGAACTCTTTTAAAACACAGGTGTTCACCGACATAAAATGCACACTGAACTAATACAGTGGGAACATAGATCTACTTTAACTTAATTCTTTTCCAAATTATCCTTTGCTGTTAGGCCTCTGATTTGGATTGCACTCACTAGGCCTTCTCATCCTCTTCCAGGGGTGACCCACGGGGGGGATTACAGGAGAGCACAGATAAAATCTCCCTCCTCAAACACGAGATTTGTCCTTCAAAATATTCGTATTAAAGTCGGAAGACGTTGATACAAAGTATCCTCGTCGATTGGCAAGGGTGTACAAACGACATTCTCCACGAGGAGCAGGGCTGAGTGAAAACACGCTGGGAAATTCTGGGCAAAACCAGCCAAGGAAAGCGGGGATTGGAGAGACCACCGAGTTTTTAGGTGCCAAATAGCTTTTCATTACTTCTGGAGGCGCCAAGTCCTCGCTGCTGTAGGGAGAGACACCTCAACGAGCCCCCGCTGCTGTTGGGGACAGACACCTCAGCGAGCCCCCGCTGCCGTCACTCCCAGGGGCTCTGAGTGTTCCTCAGCAGAACCGAGCGCCACAGGCAGTCCCTGGGGGCTCCGCGGCTCCCTTCTCCCCTCAGCAGCCGCCGAGACACGCCCGGGCCGCCGCGCTCTGCGGGAGAGGCATCTCCAGTCCCGCACCGCCACGCTTATTTCCCTGGCGGGAGGCTGATGGGGGGGCAGCCGCCGTTCCCCAGGAGAGCCAACAAGCAACACCGACAGCACACAGTCAGCTGCCATGGCCCACACCGCCCCGCCTTCCCGTTGCTCGCTTTCTCCGGCGGCAGCCAGCGGGGCGGAGCGGAGCGGCGGAAAAGACGCGGAGACGGGTAGGAGGCGGCTGCAGGGCCTCTGCTGTGACCGGCGGAGCGCTCGCCGTGGGAGGGACAAGCCTGGGAAGGTTTGGATCCCGCCGGGGCTGCCGCTGAGTCTTTCAAACCCCTTCGCTCCGCGGCAACTGCCGGCTCCCGGCGCGGCCTGTGGGGCTTGCGGGGCCGCCGCGTCCCGACAGTTCCGTCCCTCCGGCCGTCGGCGTACGGGGTGCAGCGGCCCTTCCTGGGGCCGGGGCTGTTCTGAGGCTGCTGTTGGGGCAGCGGCGGACCGGGGGAGCCCGTACCCGCCATTACAGAGCGGGAAATGCCCGGGCAGGCAGCGCGCAGGAGTTTAAGCCAGCGCTGGTGGCTTGTCACGGCCTCAGAGAGCTCGTGAAGGCCGAGTGACTGATCTCCGCTGTCTATTTATAGCAAATAAAGGGGTTTTGATGCAAAGAAGACAATGAAATGCGGTTGCCTTTCCTTCCGGCAGCCCTACGCGGGGCTGGTTTTAAACAAAGTCAAAACAGTGGAGACTCGCTGGCGCCCCGTGCTCGCGGGATACAGGAACCGCACCGTGGCCATTCACATCGCCCTGAAGGACTGGGAAGATGAAAGCTGGAGAGAAATTCTTCTGAACAGATTTGGTATGACACCAGAGCAAGTGCAAGACCTGGTGGATCAAGGGGAAAAGTTTGGCAGAGGAGTCATCGCAGGTAAGCAACCCGGGATTGTATATTTCAAGCAAACTTTTCAAGTCTGTGAGCGTGTACTCCAATACTGCTGTGAACAGTTACAGAATCATAGATTCGGAAGGAACCTTCAGAGGCCACCTAACCCAGACCCATTGCAGTGAGCAGGGACATCCCGCACTAGATCAGGTTGCTCAGAACCTCAGCAAGCCTGGCCTTGAATGTCTCCAGGGATGGAGCCTCCATCATTTCCCTGAGCAACCTGTTCCAGTGCCTCACCACCCTCGTGGGGAAGAACTTCTTTCTAACATCCAATTTAAACCTGTCCTGTTCTAGTTTAAAACCAGTGCCCCTTGTTCCACTACTCCATGCTCTGGCAAACAGCCCCTCCCCAGCTTTCCTGTAGCCCCTTCAGGCACTGGGAAGCCACTGGGAAGCCACTGGGAGGCCTCCCCCCCCGCAGCCTTCTCTTCTCCAGGCCCCAGCTCTCAGCCTGTCCTTATGCCAGTGCTCCATGTGCTCATTCTAACATTGCTTTAATACTTGCTTCAAAGGGCCGGGCTTGGTTTGTGACTGGGTGAATGTCTTGATTCTTTAACTCTGTAAATTAAGGCTAGCGAGGGATATTGTAAATAAAGTTTATTTTCTTATTTGTTGTGTTGGAAACCTGAAGTATCTTTGACTTTTAGGATTAAGAATTTTAGCCAGGCCTCAGTTTTTAAAATGCTCTCACCCCATGGGAAACCTGAGGCTCTGACTCTGAAGTCTATACAAAAACTGAAATACGTTTGTGCTTGCTTTCCATCTGCTAAGACAGCATAATGTGGGTTGCATGTTGTTTTGTTCCATGATAATGAGAATCAGTTCCACATTTTTTACATTTTGAGCTAAGGAACTGAAACCATTTTACAGCCAAGGAGAATGGCAGTGCAGTACATGCACATTAACTACTTGCCAGAGTACTACAGAAATAAATCCTATTTCAGTTTTACAAATGCTCCAGCCCTCTTATTTTTAGGGCAGTAGAGAAGTTAGTTTCTGTAAGACAACATTGGAAGGGAGTGGTGCTTCTTTGCTTATGTTGTGCTGAAATATAATGTATGTTGCTGCACTGTATACTTAGAAATTTATCCCCTCCTTTTCTGGAGGTAGCTCTTTTTTGCACCACCTGCTTTACTTTCACAGTTGAACATTTTTAGCCATTTCTGTACCATGAACTACTTCTATCACATGCACAGAAAAATTGTTCAGTAACACACAGAATTGTAACTTTGCCATAAATGTCACACTAAATTGTGAAGTAGGTGTCAAAGTTTCATTGATCTTCAACAGTTTAAATCATTTAGCAATGTAGAAGTTCCCTTTAAGGACACTAAGAGGTCTAGAGAGCAGGAAGTTCCATACAGTTTAAGAATTTTTAAATGTTAATACTGTTCTCATAGGAGCAGAGATAATTTTCATTTTAATGAAGCTGTTTCAAGCTCAGAAGTTTTAGAAGCAGTCCTGTCTCCTTAGATGTAGGCTTCCTTATCAGAATTGTGCATCACTGAGTTGTGAATATATTACACCTACATGCTTCACAGGTTCTTCAGTGACCTAAGTTCAGTCCCATAGACCATCTTCTGCAGCAAATGACAGATCTAAGGTGTGCATGCTTCATACTATGTTCTTTTGGTAGTAGATTAACTGCACTGTCTGTTGTCTGAGAACTTTACTTTCAGAGAAGCTTTCTCTAGGAGATTAGTCAACTCATTTTACCTTTTGATTTTATAATACAGGATTAATTGACGTTGGAGAGACATCATTATGTCCAGAAAACTTGCCTCCTGAAAGGATTCTGGAGCTGGAAAACAAAGCTGTCCTCAGTAATCTTGAACAAAAATACTTGACTGATATTTTAAATCCAAGATGGCTCCTGGAACCAATTCCTGCCAGAGGCAGAAGAGGTATGTGGCAGGTGGACATCCCTGAAGAACTGATCCCTTCAGAAGCTTAGGTGTTGCTCCTCACTATTACTTTTCCTGCCTAAATGTAAACTTGTGATTTGCAAGCCAGCATCTTGAATACCAGTGAGTATTTCAGGATGTTTTTCCAAAACTAATTGTTTGTAATAGCAAGTATATTTGAAGAACTGAATTTTTAAAAACAAAATAAATGAGATGTGATTTTTGTTACCATTTATGTAACTTAACTTATTTATGTAACTTATTTATGATTTGCAAAACTTACTTTAAAAGTAATTAACCTAACTTAAAGGTAAGGGAAGTAGGTGGAGCAAGAGAAGCTCCTACTGTAACTGAGAGCTTTGAGCTTGCTCAAAAATAAGAAGTGTGCTAGGGCTAAAAAAGCAGATGAATATCCATCAAGAACTACACAGCATGGATAGATACAGTTATAAAAGCAAAAATTCAGCTCAAATTGAAATTGACCAGAGATGCAAGAAAGGGTTTTTTAGGGACATAGACAAAATGCAGAAGGAAATACTGGCTCAGTTAAACAGGGGAGGTGAATTAGACACCAAGAATGCTGAAAAGGCAGAGATTCAACACTTTCAACATGTAAAGTCCTGTTAAAATAGTAACCAGCCTTGTTGTTTTGCTGTTTAGTAGCAATGAAGTGTAGGATTTTCAAAAGCACACACACTGAATTAGAAACCCAGATACCACTCCTTTTCAGCAACTTTAGTGGGGATTGAACACATAAGTAACCTACCTTCTCAAGCCTTCAGCAAATGCAACAAGAAAATTGCACCTCTGCTACAGCAAGACATGTGTGGCAAATGCCAAGAAACACATTCCAGTACAGTGAGAATATATTTTCAAGTACTCCTGAGCATGAGACAAGAAACAGCTGACAATGTGAACATTTATTACCATCCTCCTTTGTAATAAATGCTTACTTCATTAGAACAGAAATCCATCCCACTAGAATATTCTGAGACTTTGCATGTATAGGATCCAGTATACCTCCCAAGCTTTTTCTTCCTCTAGCAAGCATTACCTCTGCCTGATCTTTGAAAATCCAGTAGATCTCTGGTGAATGCATACAGACACATGTCATGCCATTTATGCTCTCACCTTCAAAAATTGAAGTATCTTCCCCTTGCCAGTATTTCCTCTTCAAGCAGCTCTTCATGAATCTCTACACTTTCCCCGTCTCCACAACAAATGGACACAAATCAATCACTATCAACAACATTCTAGAGGTTCTTCAGAAAGCTGAGGCATGTAGATGCACCACTGCCTTTGCTAGAGCTCTCCTCTTTTTGTGACCAATGTTCTTTTTTAAAGTTTGTAAAGACATTTCATCACTTGGTGGTCCAAAGGCAGCATCACCAGCTGCCTTCTGTCACACACTGGACAGAGAGAAGAGTAGCCTGATTAAATTAATCAGGCTACTGGAGGGGAATTAATCAGCTCCCTTGGCCAGAATCACATGAATTTTATGATGAGGAAAGCTCCATTTTATATTATTTTCCTTCAGTTTGAATAATTTTTTGCTAGTAGAATTCTAGCAGCTACACTGTCCTGCCAGCCAGCTGAAAGGGAGTGATAATCCCCAGAGAAAATTCTCACGCACTCCATGCTGTGCGGCTGTGACACCAAAGAACATCCATTTCTTAGCACCATGAAAAAGCAGCAATTGCTAAATAGTACTTGTTGCTTTTCATCTTTCTTTTTTAAAATTCAAGAGCCAAAATGTAAATAAGACTGCAATGAAATCACAACACAATGCTGTGTTGGGTTTCAGCCACCAGCTCGTCCACAAGGAGGAAGAGGCAGGTTTGTAGTGTTAGAAATGAAAACTCTTGATTTTTTTCAGGTGCTCACTTTCTACACAGGAAGTGTCCATACACTCGTTGCTATGCCAATACTAAAGAAACATGATACACAGTATTTAAGCTACCTGATCTGTAGGTTACCTAAATACAAAGAGCAGCTGCAAGAACATGGAAGGAATCACCTAACATCTGTTTCTACAAGCTACTGGAGTATAGTTTTCAAAGACCAAATTTCTCTATAGCACCTTGCAGTTCAAGACAATCTGTCAAAGAGGGTCTTCCTTCAAGCAATAAAATGCTATACCAACACCAAGGACTTCCTATCTTCAAAAGTTTAATCATTTACACCAACACTTCTACAAAGTTGGTAATGAAGACCAAGCTATGATATTCATACCAGCTAACCAACAGCTGCAGAAGTTACACCTAATGTTTCTGGCATAAACTTCAAGCACAATGCAAGAGGGAACAGCTTATTAAGCAGCCAGTCTCCTGGGAGAACGGTGTACATGCTGCTGGAGGGGAATTAAAACACAAAACTCAAAAAGTAACAAAAGTAACATTTAACTTCCAAGCAAAAGTTGAAACACTTACATGGAAATTTACACAGCTGTCTCAAAAACATCATGTAAGTTTCTACCCATTCTATTTCCCCCAAAAATAGCTTTCCAATCATGCCCTAGACGTGCAACACTGCTGTGCCTCTGTGGTTAAGACAATGATTGTGGCTGAAGAGAAAGTAGTAAAGGAGGTACTATACTAAGGCATCCCAAAAAAAGTATTTAAAACAGACATGGAAATCAAGTGTGTATTTTGGATCTAAAAGACACCTGGAATAGCATAGGCATTTCATACAGGGTTTTTAAAAAAATACTTTTAGATAATACTTATACTGTACACGACAAAAAACTTTTAAACAATATATTACACTGCTAAAATGTTCATATAAATACTATACAGGCAAGTGTGCAACCAATCCATGAGAAAGGTTCACAGATTAGACCACCACACATCTCTGGAAAGGCTCCCCGATTATCTTCAAGATCTGATTTGTGTAATCCAAGCCACTGATTCAGCAATACCTGTTTTAAAGTAATTGGGACAAGGCATGAGATGAAATGCATTTGTCTCTGATTCCCAGTTCAAGTTTAATATGCTACTATCATCTTAATCTGGCATATCAATATTTAACTTGGGAGGTGGAATCACATATTTCCCAGGACTTTGTGTAATGACCACTCCAGTCTTTTTTCGAAACATCGGTGCAATTTTCGGTGGTTCAGGCAGTGGCGTTTCTTCCGTTTCCTCATTATCTTCATGATGAAGATCATAAGAAATATTGCCATATTCTCGCAAGAATGGGAAAATTTCAAGTAGGAACTGGCAAAAGTCTTTGCGAATTCCAAACCGCCCTAA
>VZTY01002834.1:3703-24972 GCA_013400935.1 Turnix velox | reverse complement strand
TGATTTTTATGGGCTGAATACACAGAGCTTCGGCTGGACCATCACAATTTCCATTTCAATATGGACTTGTCTCAAAAAAAGACACAGTAGTCACCTCTTTGCTTCTTGAAGATACCTTACTGGAAGAGTGGCAGTGTGGTCTAATGGTGAATCCAAATTAAAAATCACAAATGGTAAACTCTGCTAGTGCATACTATTAGTTTTCCTATTAAAAAATAAGGTTGCATAACAAGATTTCCCAGTCTGTGTAACTATACTGTATGGATTTCCAAATGCAATGAAGTCAGCTTTAGTCTTTCATGTTTTCTTAATGCCTTGTAGCAAAGGAAAATGACTAATAAACTGGCATTGTAAAGAACTGGATGGAACCATTCTGAAGACTGAATAATACCTAATCGTTAATTTACTAATTTCCCGCTAGCAGTTTTTAAGTAAACACAGAATGAAAATCATGGAGCTACTGAAATTCACTTCAGCACCTTCTGACTAGTTTCTGTGTAGGAAAAGGAAAGCAAAGTTGTTCCCTCACTCAGATTACCACAGTGAAATCAATACTGGACCAATAATGAAAAACCTGTAACAACCTTGCTTTCACTTTTCCAAATTCATTAGTCACCACTGTGCAACATATCACAAAAGAACACTGTTAAAAAGCTAAAGATTTCCAAAAATACAAATAAGTTTGAGATNCACTTCAGCACCTTCTGACTAGTTTCTGTGTAGGAAAAGGAAAGCAAAGTTGTTCCCTCACTCAGATTACCACAGTGAAATCAATACTGGACCAATAATGAAAAACCTGTAACAACCTTGCTTTCGCTTTTCCAAATCATTAATCACCACTGTGCAACATATCACAAAAGAACACTGTTAAAAAGCTAAAGATTTCCAAAAATACAAATAAGTTTGAGATGTACTTTCACTATAAATCCTCTCTTTCATTCTAGTTCCTCTTTATAAAGATACCAAAAAGAGAAGGTTTCCTGAAGTAGGGGAAAATCAGACAGAACCTCTCTTAGACCTGTGTTTCCCCCCCCTAGTGAGAACAGGATACTAACAAGTATTACTATTCCTACGTGCAATGCTGGAACAACTCCAGTCACCATAATTTTTTAATTAAGAGAGTGTATCATGTGCATGGCTTAATTTTCTAAGCTAGCCTTTGACTGAAGCAAGCTTTAGTGCCACATGCCATGACATAAGGAACATGCACACTACAGAGAATCTAAAAGGTTTCACCAAGGCCTCTCAGCAAAAGAGTAGCTGGCCATGCTCTAAAATACAGGATTTCCTAATTCCTCATTCCATAATCAGTCCATTGGAACAAGCTGTTCCTTTCCACTTGTGCTTCTTCAACACTGCCTCTTAAAATCAAAATCCAGATGTTGTCACTGAACTCAAAGCAGCTTTTGTTAAGCATTTCCCTAAATGCATTCCAAAATACACTTGTTTCCACTAAACCTGATATACCAGCTGCCACAGCCCTTGAAACTGGAACAACCCACTTCAGTCTACACCTAAGGGTTCTAAGTAGACATCTCTGACAAGAAAAGAAATCCTAGGGTCGAACTTTATGGCTAGTGTACAAGAAAAGAGATAATGCAGTAGACAAAAGATTGTACTGCATTATGCAGAGGGTCTTATTCGCCTTTGATTCCTGTGCAGCAGATACTATANGTGCATACATATACATAAAGTAGCTTGGGAAAGCAAACTTAGACACTGCAGTCATTCTCTCCTCCTACTCTTACAGAAGGATGTCAGACTAAACATCACTCTGAAGCTAGTGAGATCCCAGTGCATACTGTACCCTAGAGGAAGCACTTAAGGTTAAACAACAAATGCCACTTTCCCTCTTCTGAGCAACTTCATGTTGTAGTGGATGCTTGACAGGCTGCTGAAGAAAAATGGTATATATTATTTGCCACTGCTGTGATTTGTTTTACACCATTCTGCAAAACCCTTCACAAATCCTTGTTTCAGGATACTTCCTTAGATTTGCAGGTTTCACTTAACATGATTAGGTGACAGGATTGATTTAGAAACGTGTGGTGATAAAAATATCCAGTTCATGAGTAAGGGAGGGAAAAGCTCACAGTTTGGTTGTTGCTTTTTTGAATTCAAACTTCTCAGCAGGTTTACATCAGGCATTTGCCACCCACACTCTTCAGTATGAGAGAATGCTTAACTTTTTCTAGTGGGGAGAAGACTGGAGTGTAATAAGTAGAGAAGTCTGAGTCTTGCCATGAGATCTACTGAATATGAGATTCAAAATTATTTGCTCTTCCCATCATGCATAGGGCTGCCATAGAGTTTGTTAAAACATTTTCCTGTGACTTTAATTAGCAAGAAGAGTTCGCTAGCTTACTTTGGCTTTTCACAAGAGGCAGATCTATATTAGTCTAAGCTAGCTAGAACACATAGCCCTCAACCACACACTTACTCTCTGCTCTACACAAGGGTGGTATCAGAGCTCATTTGTTGATTCTGCCCTTTCCCCATTTCTTGGAAGGCTTCCCCAGTGCAGAATATGCTCAAAAGATGGTTAAATTGTACTCAGGAATTCCTTTGCTGTTTGTGGTACATGTTGGCACCACACCTAAGCTGAAAATACATTTCAATGGAAAAGAACTGGAAGACATACTTTAACTGAAAAGATACTGAGAGCTTAATCTCTTTTAGTTAAGGAAAAGGATGTATAAGTAATTATTTGATAATAATCTGTAAGTACCCACATGGAGCGGTGGAGACCTGAACACAGAGGAATCCTCACATCAGCAGACACAGCTGCAAAAGTGATGCTGCAGGGTAGCTACACACATTCAGAATTAAGTTATTTTTTAATGTTTAGGGCAACTAACCTCTTGATTAACATAAGGTTTTTCATATATTCTGTCACAGGAAATCTTAAAAACAAGATTAGATATTTTTAATAAAAGATCTGCTGCAGTTCAAACCCAGATACTAGGATTTAAATCTGAAATTAATTTGAGTTATTACTAGTTCATGTAAAATAAAAGGCTAGAGTAAATATTATTAACGTTCCTTTCTGCATTAAAACCCAGAAAAACAAATTACTAGAACCAATGGCAGGACTGCTCACAACCTTTTCTTATCACTTACAAAGATGTTGAACTGCCTGCATCCCAGAAGCTTCCTGAGAAACTTGATCATTTACATTCACCATCTGTTTCCATAGTACGCCCATGCTAGGACCTTCCCTTGTCCTCTGAGGCTCTTTAGTTTCTGTAAAAACTTATTTATCAATGCCTTTTGAAAATTCAAATGGTCTGCATAAATCAGATCACCATTTATTGATGGTGCTACAAAGATGTCCAAGAGATTAATAAACTATGAGGTTCCCTCTGTACAGAAGCCACTTTGACACCTCCTAAGTAGACTGAATGAGATCATATTCATCCATGTTTGTGTATTGTAGGAGGTTTCTGCTTCTCAGAAGTTCAGAGTTTGGGTTATAGTAATCTATTTGAGTAAAGCTTTCCTTCTAAGCTGGTAAAAATAACAATTCACAGATATTTTTCTGCTGCACTTTTAACCATAGCCAGATGGTGTGTCTGTCCTTTGTAAAACCAATATCATAAACAGGAAATGGATTGCTATTTCTTCCTTTCTAAGAATGGCCACTGCTGTTGCCACAACACTCACTTGACAATGCACCTGACTTGCAATATCCCCACTCTGTCCCTGCCAAGGTCTTCTGGAAACATCATTCAGCCCTCACACATGCACTGCTACATTACATGGAATGAAACACCTCTCTCTCGAGCTGAACTGAGGGAAGAACAGAAGTCTGAATGTTCAGATGTGGAGATTCTACACTGTAGAGAAGCTGCAGACTGTGTTGTCACCGTACTCAAAGGATGAGAATACTGAATGATTTATTTCATCCAGCATACAGCTTGCTTAATATCAAGTCTTACCTCACTGCTTAGCTTTGCATGTCAGTCAAGATCTCTCCACGCTCTTGTTGTTGCAGCCATGCCATACTCCTTGTACAGCTCTGTGTTTTGCTTAAATTTCTTATACTTGGCGGTGCCAACTCTGGCATTCTGATGAAAGTCACCCTGGAAGGGAGCTGTTAGTCACATGTGCCTGAAGCTGAGATAACCCTTTTCTTTCCTATTCCCTGGCTTCTCTCATACTCTTGATGTAACTCTTAACATGCCTACATGGAAAATGACAATGTCATATGGCCTTTGGGTCATTTTCCCAAGGCTTCACATACACTTGTCAGATGCTTGTGACCATATGAAATAGGAGTACATACAGGCTTCTGATTTTTATGGGCTGAATACACAGAGCTTCGGCTGGACCATCACAATTTCCATTTCAATATGGACTTGTCTCAAAAAAAGACACAGTAGTCACCTCTTTGCTTCTTGAAGATACCTTACTGGAAGAGTGGCAGTGTGGTCTAATGGTGAATCCAAATTAAAAATGACAAATGGTAAACTCTGCTAGTGCATAATATTAGTTTTCCTATTAAAAAATAAGGTTGCATAACAAGATTTCCCAGTCTGTGTAACTATACTGTATGGATTTCCAAATGCAATGAAGTCAGCTTTAGTCTTTCATGTTTTCTTAATGCCTTGTAGCAAAGGAAAATGACTAATAAACTGGCATTGTAAAGAACTGGATGGAACCATTCTGAAGACTGAATAATACCTAATCGTTAATTTACTAATTTCCCGCTAGCAGTTTTTAAGTAAACACAGAATGAAAATCATGGAGCTACTGAAATTCACTTCAGCACCTTCTGACTAGTTTCTGTGTAGGAAAAGGAAAGCAAAGTTGTTCCCTCACTCAGATTACCACAGTGAAATCAATACTGGACCAATAATGAAAAACCTGTAACAACCTTGCTTTCGCTTTTCCAAATCATTAATCACCACTGTGCAACATATCACAAAAGAACACTGTTAAAAAGCTAAAGATTTCCAAAAATACAAATAAGTTTGAGATGTACTTTCACTATAAATCCTCTCTTTCATTCTAGTTCCTCTTTATAAAGACACCAAAAAGAGAAGGTTTCCTGAAGTAGGGGAAAATCAGACAGAACCTCTCTTAGACCTGTGTTTCCCCCCCCTAGTGAGAACAGGATACTAACAAGTATTACTATTCCTACGTGCAATGCTGGAACAACTCCAGTCACCATAATTTTTTAATTAAGAGAGTGTATCATGTGCATGGCTTAATTTTCTAAGCTAGCCTTTGACTGAAGCAAGCTTTAGTGCCACATGCCATGACATAAGGAACATGCACAGTACAGAGAATCTAAAAGGTTTCACCAAGGCCTCTCAGCAAAAGAGTAGCTGGCCATGCTCTAAAATACAGGATTTCCTAATTCCTCATTCCATAATCAGTCCATTGGAACAAGCTGTTCCTTTCCACTTGTGCTTCTTCAACACTGCCTCTTAAAATCAAAATCCAGATGTTGTCACTGAACTCAAAGCAGCTTTTGTTAAGCATTTCCCTAAATGCATTCCAAAATACGCTTGTTTCCACTAAACCTGATATACCAGCTGCCACAGCCTTTGAAACTGGAACAACCCACTTCAGTCTACACCTAAGTGTTCTAAGTAGACATCTCTGACAAGAAAAGAAATCCTAAGGTCGAACTTTATGGCTAGACAGTCTCCCATTTTTTTCTGTCAGTGTACAAGAAAAGAGATAATACAGTATACAAAAGATTGTACTGCATTATGCAGAGGGTCTTATTCGCCTTTGATTCCTGTGCAGCAGATACTATAACTCTGGCATGTATCTGATTGGGAACTGGAAATTTTCACATGGCAAATAGAGCAAGTGGTAATTAAAAAAAAAAAAAAGACAGACATGAAGTTTGTAGGCAACATGAGCCAACAGTGTGCACTCGCAGCCAAGAAGGCCAACCAAATCCTGGGTTGCATCAAGAGGAGTGTGACCAGCAGGTCAAGAGAGGTGATTTTACCCCTCTACTCAGCACTGGTGAGACCCCACCTGGAGTTACTGTGTCCAGTTCTGGAGCCCTCAACACAGGAAGGACATTGAGCTGTTGGAGAGGGTCCAGAGAAGAGCCACGAAGATGATCAAAGGGTTGGAGCAACTGCCCTATGAGGACAGGCTGAAGGAGTTGGGATTGTTCAGCCTGGAGAAGAGAAGGCTCAGAGGGGACCTCATAGTAACTTCTCAGTACCTGAGGGGGTCCTACAGAAAGGCAGGGGAAGGAATTTTTAACACAATATCGGATGGGAGGACTAGAAACAATGGATATAAATTAGAGGGGGATAGATTTAGACTAGACATAAGGAAGAAATTCTTTACAGTGAGGGTGGTGAAACACTGGAAGAGGTTGCCCAGGGAGGTTGTGGTTGCCCCCTCTCTGGAAGTGTTCAAGTCTAGGCTGGACAGGGCACTGGGCAGCCTGGTCTAGTGGGAGGTGTCCCTGCCTATGGCAGGGGGGTTGGAACTCGATGATCTTTAAGGTCCTTTCCAACCCAAACTATTCTATGATTCTATGATTCCAAAGGTAGAAGGCATTGCTGTTTCAAGGTTGTCTTGCATTTCAGATCAATACCAAAGAACAGTCTCCCAGCAAAGTCGGCTGAAGTCTCTGAGCCTCCAGCAAGAGCCACCCGGTCTCTGCTCCTATCCAGCTCTGTGCACTGTTGGCCAACTTCTGCAGATGAACATCACAAACTATATTCTATTTGAGTTGATGTGAAAGCTGATGATGAGGACATAAAATCTGAGAGCTTTCTGAAGGTACTAAAACCCCAAGTAGCCTGAAACATTTGTCAGTCAAAGGGAATCATTATGTTAGGAGATAATTATCATTTTTCCCTTGACAAAGGTCATAGAAAATGCTAGAGGTGAGCCTGCATTTCCCAGAAGTGGCAGCACATGCATGACATGGATTTACACTTGCAATTCCAATAATTCTGCCTACTTGAATCCAACCCTAATTGTGGTGTGCCTTGCTGATGATGTACAGCATTTGATTTACTGACCTTATTTTACTCTTCCTGCAATTTCACCTATTTGATCAGATCTTGCCAACAGGTTTTCATTACCAAATAGGCAGGTTTTTTTTAAATAGCACAATTGCAAGTCATCATGATAAATATTAATTGTCAAAACTCATTTGAGGACTCTAGGTTCTTGTAATGTCATGTGTCAGGATTCTGCTGCACAGATAAACCCCTGTCTGTGTGACTGCAAGCCTCTCATTTCTTTATTGATTCTCCCCTATTTTCCGTAATTGAGTTTTTATATTTACCTCGTTCTTCAGTACATAAATGCCTATGAGAGACAGGAGAAGAGACAGACTGGGGATTTCCACTTCTCATCATCTCTCAAGCAGAAGAGGGTGCTGTGCAATGCTGATTAAAATAAATACTCCAGCAATTGAGGCAGTTAAGCCAAGGATTGCCTACCCAGGCATCAAACAATGTACCACTCATGTGTCAGTAGGTGACTGCAGGAAAAAACTTGCATTTTCTTTTTTCCACCGAATGGGGAAGGAGAAAGGAATAATCCACAATTTTCCAGCACTGACTCATGTGTTCTGAGTTGCCCATGTTAAAGGAAGCCTCAAAGGGAATTTGTTTGTCTGAAATATACAGGACTGCAGACAAGGTCCATAACATGCCACTGTTTCTAAATGTTTGCATGGTTAAAAGTCAAATTAATCTTTAATTTAATATAGAATGAAGTATATTTACAAGTAAGTGTTTGCAGGTATGTGTTTAAAGATTGCACCCTTAGCTGACAAGCAGACAATGAACCTGTGGTAGTTAAACAAGTCACTTCACACAGTTCATGCTGGTTATGCCAGCATAAGGGATCACAGATGACCTGTCATTCTGCTGACATCCTCCGTGGACACTTGTGAGCCACAATCAAACAATGAATAAGTCACCCCAGAGAGAAGAGGTCTTAATTTCTAGTTTTGCCTCCAATTTTACTAGCTCATCTCTCTTTTTCCAGTCTCTTAAAACACAGTGTGCACCTGCTTGGAGATCCTTACAGGAAATCAGTTAGCTGTGGCTAAATCCAGGACCCCTGCTCTCCCAAAGAGGGAGCTGACTTCTTATGAATTGCCAAGAGAAGCATCGAGCTGCCCGCAGCAGGCAATGCTGATGATCATACTCTGAAACAGGCTTCTACTTTCTTCCAGCACACAGGACAGTCTCACACTTTTATTTTACTTTTATTTCCTAATGAACCACATCATTGGGCTGTTCAACTCTGGCGTGAAACTGACTCTGTTGCTCACCAGGAGCTGCTCTGTCTTGTCTCAGCACTAAACATCAGCAAAAGTGGTGAGTGATTTTCCTTCCTTCTGCTATCTTCTGGCTGCAAAATCATTCCTCTAAGGGCTCCTAGAAAAAGCAAAAAGTTCTCTCCTTAAAAGTTTCCAAAATATTATTGCTCTGATAGTAATAGTAATGATTGCTCTGATCCTCTTGGATAACACTATGCATGACCATATATGCCGGATTAAGCTATTTCTTGGTCCTTTTTCAGTAGTTTATATACTTCCATTTTCCAAGCATCCCAGCTGGAATTTGGGAACCATTTTCAGGTCTGAGTAGCAAGAACAAGGCATGCACGTATGAGTTTGTTCCGAAGAAGCAGAATGTTTTTGTATTTTTTGTGATTCTACCACTAGAGAGCAGGAGAATGGCTCTCCCGACTGACTCCTGCAGCTCTGACAGAGAGAGTTGCTGTGAATCACCCAGAAGCTCCTCATATAAGCAGGTCTGAGGCTGAAACTCACGGTGAAGCAGGACAACCTTTCAATCAGTTTATCAAACACTCACAGCTTCCATTTCTAGACAGATGAAAACAGGCTAAGGATGAAGCAGAAGGAACAGTATGCATCCAGAATAATGTGTTGAAGTTCTAAAAGCTATACAGACATGCAGACAATCAGCAGCCTGTGCATCACCACGACAAGGACATTATTCTACTGAAGGGGGCAAATGCTCACTATTAAGGGTTGAACTCTGACAAAGAATACCTAGAACTGCATTTAGAAAGGAAAAATACATTAATGAGCTTTGTGATCTGTGATCATTATCCTCTAGGTATTTTTGAGTAATTAGGAGAGAGAGCTCCTTAAATTGTGAACTTTGGCTTTAGGCTTTCAGTTTTTCTTTCTGTTTAAACAAATAATAGGATGAAATTACAGTTTCACACAGTGGTCTACCAGCTGGAAGATGCTGAAAGAGGAGAGGTCTCCTTTAGCCTCCAGCTCTACTAGCCCTTCCCCTTTCCTTGCACTCTTGGAACTATCACAAGTATTTCTATCTTCCCCTCAAGAACAGGTGGAGGTTTTTTTTTACTTATTCAGTTGCTTGACAGATTGGTAGACTACATTAGTTTATTAAAGCACCTGATGAGAGCCAGAAGCAGCAAAAGCAGCAGAGTCTAGGAGGTAGCTGGGGAAATAAAGCTTACAAGTAGCAGTAACCTTTAGATCAAGTTCAGTCTGACCATGAAATAGCAAGGTAAGGTAGAGACATCCTTGCCAGGAAAGCTGCTGAGACATTTTCAGAAAGAAGTGCTGGAAGCCCTGAAGAACACTCTGTACTGGGCCCTGACTGGGTAGTATGAGATAGTACCTTTATCCTCTCAGGACTCTAATTTCAGAAGCGTATGTAACTCTCTATAAAAAAGAACAGTGCAACTGTGATTTGTCTTGTGGGACAGACTGCCATGTGAGAAAAGACAAAGCAATGAAACACTGACTAAATGAATGAAGACCTCAAACAGAAACAACTGACCCAGAGTATATCTTCCCCTACACAGTAGTTTTCAAGCACAAGGTCTATGCAAGATTATCCTGCCACTCAGTCAACATTACCCTGAAAAAATCTTTTGGAAAAAGGTGCTGTAAACATATCTCTTAGAAAAAAGTGTTGCCTTTTCTTATTTTGGGCTCTGACTGGACTTCCATCCAGCAGTCATTTCAGAGACATGCCACTGGCCCAGAAGCGACCCTAGCCCACTCAGGTAGAATTTCTGCAGTTTTAACTGTCCAAGAAGTATAGGGCTGCTATATTCTGCTCTATACCTTAGAGCAAATGCATTGTTAGGTGGGACAAAGGCAAGCAGATACCAAGCAGAGCTTCTCAGCTACTCTAAAGTAGATTCAAATTCCTTTTTGCTTCGTTCCTTCACAAAAGTAGCTTTTTACACTGGGAGTCATTCTCCCACCAGGCAGATTGTGCTGAAACTCAAGGCACCAATTTTCTCACCTTCGATAACTAGCTAAAGTTCCCCTTTACATATTGACTGACCTATTTAAGAAGCAGCAAGTCCTAAGGACTGTGCTGCATAAAGCAAGTGTGGCAGGCAGGGCAACACAATCATTCCTACTGATAGTGAAGAATGTGCATTTGTGAGTACACTTCAGTTGCAAACTTCCTTAAGTGGACTGATGCAATCAAGGGACAAATCATTTCCATTAACCCAGTGTGCTCCAGACAAAAGTCTTGTTTAAGTTAAAGGAATAAAATTCAAAGATATTAAAGCTAGAAGAGAACAAGAAAGGAATGCAGATCAGTTTTGAGAAAGGAATGTGTGGAGTAGGAATCTGTCCCTAAATTTCATGACCTGCTTATGTTTTAATAAAGTATTAAGGGAAGAAACCCCTATGTCCTGTTAGTAATGAACTTTAAAGGGGACATTTGTAATTAGCATTCCAATTTTATTAGTGGAAAAACTCTTCCAGAACATCCCTGGCATGATGCTTAGAAAACTTTTCCTTCCTTTAAGTCTAAATTTTCCTTGTGGCCAACTTACAACCATGTATTCATGTCTCAGCGTATCTCAGCTCATAAATGTTTTAGATTTCTTGCATTCCCTTTGCTGCCAGTCTCCTCCTCAGCAGATTCTGTGGGATTCTGCCCCATTGTGGTTCAAATAACTTAGTGAGAGTGTTATCACCCTGCTCTATTCCTGCAGTTTGCTCTGCAGTGATGGGCTTCATTATGGGGTTGGAACTCGATGATCTTTAAGGTCCCTTCCAACCCAAACTATTCTATGATTCTATGGTAATTTATAGGAAGTTCCTAGCTAAAAGTAGGCTCCAATGTGTTAAGCACTACATAAACCACACTTTTTAAGGTAGCTGATGTTCCAAAGGGTTGATGTTCTAGATAAAATGTCAAAGAGGTGCACTGATTTGTCTGGGGTTGAGTTTATTTTCTTCACTGTACAAGCATGGGCTTATGCTTTGGATTTGAGCTGAAAACAGTGTTGATAACACAGGGGTACTTCTTGCTGAGCAGCACTAATACAGAGTCGAGGCCTTTTCTGCTCCTCATGCCACCCTGTCAACAAGTAGGCTGGGGCTGCACAAAAGCAGAGACTCAACTGATCTTAACTGCTGAAAGGGACAACCCACACCATCTGACATTGTGCTCACCTTATAAAGCTGGGAGAAAAACAAAGAAGAGTTACAGCATTTTGTGTTCCCAAGTAAACGTCACTTCGTGCTTTCCTGGTGGTGGCTGAACACCTGCCTGCTGATGGCAAGCAGGGAATTAATTCCTTGTTTTGTTTGGCTTGTACACCTGGCTTTTGCTTTACTTAAACTGTCTTTTCCTCAATCCACAATTTCCCTTATTTTTCCTGATTCTTCTCCCCAGCCCACTAGAGATAAGAAAAGTGAGTGGCTGCATGGTCCTAGCTGCTGACTGAGGCTAAAACATGACAAGAGCAAAGAGAGGATGAGGGTGGGAGGTAATTTAACCATGTCCACATAGTCATTCAGAGGTGAAAGCAGGTGTAAAGCCAATGTCTCCTGCTTATCAAGCCAGTTCAATATACCAATGTTATTTTCCTGTTAAAACAGCTAATTTTCCATTTTCATAGTTTCACCTTGTCACTAAGCAATAGGTAACACCTAAATGAGCTACAGTCTAAAACAGATCAGTTCACACAGTGCAGTCTTGAGTAAATTACTGCTTTTGAAGATGCCTGTATATCTGAGGTGGAAGGCCAAAGGTTGATGCAGAAATTGAGCAACCAGAGTTCCTGTGTCCTGTTGTCAACTCTGCTTGTGACACATTACGTGAATTTAGTTCTATTATCTGTGGTTCTTGCCACAAGCTCTAATAAGTAAAGCCACCATCCTTCCCACACACAAAAAACAATCAAAAGAAGTTGGATTGTTCTTCCAAATAACTTCCCAAGTCCTGTCTATTATGTGTGACCATGGGCAAAGCCTGAGGGCTTTGGATAAAGAGAAAATTGGAAGCAAGTTTTCACTAAAACACATTAGAAGAGAAAAAGCAATTTTGAGGGAGAATCAGCAGTGGCATTGTATTATGAAAACAGCAAACAGTAAAATGTCTTCTTTCCCACTGTCGTGAAATTGTATCTATAACATGGAGTTCTGTGATGGAGTCCTTATTATCATAAAAATACAGATTTTGTTGGGAGTTCAGAAAAGAACACAAGTGATTAGGAAGCTGAAGGGACTGACTGATGAAGAAAGATTAAACTAACAAAAGTAAAGATGCTTAGCTTGTCTGAGCAATGAGCCAACATTGAGCCAACAACATGAGCCAACAGTGTNACCTATCTAATAGCTGAAGGGCTTGAATACAAGGAGAGAAGGAAATTTAGTTTCTTATGAAATACTATAATGAGAAGGAAGGGAAAGAGAATGGAGCAAAGGCAGCACAGGTTAAAACCCAAAGGAGCTTCCCAACAGTGAGATGACGCTGCTACAGGCACAGTGCAACTGATATATCTTCAACATGAGTGGAAATGAAGGTCTAAAGCATAATTTCTGAACAGATCTGGTATAAAGAACTGGAGTATAGAAAGGCAAAGCCCTAGAAAACATTCAGAAGTCACTGCACAAGTTTGCTTCACCTGTGTCAAGTTCCTGGACAACTCTTTTGAGCCTTTAGTTGCGAACACTTCAACAACAGATGATTCAAGCAAAGGGATGCACTGGCCTCTGTGAACTTGGGCAATATAAAATAACAAATGTGGCAGCATGAGCAGGAGGCTTGTTCACACACTGAGTGACAGCATCTGCTATGCAATAGAGACTTATGGTGACAGTGTGATATCTGTATGAAAAGGCACTTGAATTAGTTCCCATGTGACTGAGGAGCTGAATCAAAAATGGAGGAGGCAATTTCTATACAAGTGCAGCCATCAACCTCACCCCTCAGTTTTCTTATACCCATGTAAGTTAGTGCAAATTGAAACTAGTCCAATGCTTGCTAAGTGCCAGGCATCCTGCAGAGCTCTCACAAAACCAGTGACTGATCAGAGAATCTGGCAAAGGAGCCTATGCAGGGGTGTGAAGCATAGCAACACTTGTTAAGTTCCTGCAGGCAGGAACTCTGCTACAATGCATCTTAAGTTGCTCTTATTCAGGAAAGCATTTAATCTAGTATTTATAGAACGGGGAGAATTATATTCCCCTACTTCCTTGCTGTACTATGAACCTGATAAANTGCTACAATGCATCTTAAGTTGCTCTTATTCAGGAAAGCATTTAATCTAGTATTTATAGAACTTCCTTGCTGTACTATGAACCTGATAAACTACTTATCAAGAGGCCTGTGGATGAAAGCACAAACAGATCCATGATAGAAGAATTCAGACAGAGAATGCTCTCTTCAAGGAATTTGCATTACAGAAATATAGAATAGTCTGGGTTAGAAGGGACCTTAAAGATCATCTAGTTATGCTAAGGACAGGACAAAAACTCATCTCAGATTCTTTCACTGCCTTAACTGTTATCTCCCAAAGCAATAGCAATCATCTCAGTTACTCCAAAACTCAGCTATTTATTATTGAGTATAGATATGCTTGACTGTAGGTATGCATCCAGAGGCCTGCTGACACTCCAAGAGGTACAATAGTCAAAGTGTTAGGGTAACTGCATTTTACAAAATTTCACTAGACAGTCCTTTTCAGCAGATTTGCTGCTTTGCAAAGCTCTGGCCCTGAGGAGATCAGCTCCACAGATCTTTAGAAATTACTAAGTACTGAGTGGACACCTTAGAGAAAAAGTAACACAGATAAAATCAGGATATCAGTTTCTGCTAAAACACTGGAATTGTTCTTGAAAGAAATAAAATGACTTCAAATTACCAAGCTTATCTCTTGGCCTTGTGTTTTTCCTGTGCCTTGAAGATGCCTGCCCTCAAAACTTTTCCCTTTCTTTGGACAATAGGAGCTGCAAAGGAACCTTTTCAATGTGTCAGGTCAATAGTCCAAAGACTGAGAGGGATTTATGCTATAAATAGTAACAGCATCAAAAAGGCCATTACATCTTCAGCACCGGTAATCCCCATTTTAAAAACTCCGTTATCTGACTGGTTCTTCATTTGCTTGTCACATAATCCTTGTTGTTGTGGTAACTCAGAAATAAATGCTGTGAGCTTATTTGAGACAGTGACAGAATTGCCTGTCCCTGGATTCAATTGGGATGGTTATGGGCAAAAGAGAAAGAAATCAGAGACTAATAAAGAATTCAGAGATGTTAACTGAACAACAGGAATAAAGTCTGTGAGGACATCACTGCAATTGTGAAATAGTTATCAGATTTTGGAGATCATATATTTTGTGCTCTTCACTAATCATTCAAGATCAAACCCCCGACTCAATTTTTTAATACAATGTTTCACAGTAGGTCAAATAGTGAACAGATCTATTCTCTGGGTCAGAGATTACTGCATTTCTACAACAAAATAACATCTGCTCTTGGTATTATAGAAAATTGGTTCTTTTATTAACCAGAACATCAATTATTTGTTAATATTTATATTGTCTTCCATGACAATGTCTTGGTAAAAAAAAAACCAAAAACAAAAACAAATAAAACCAAACAAAACCAACCAAACAAACAAAAAACAAGCTCTCCTCTTGGCCCACCAGTTGTAGTCTAGTTCTAGCTGGTAACAAGACCAAATGTGTTGATCTACAAAGGAATGCTTGGTGTATTTTGAAAGACATTTTGAAAGCTGTAACTCAGCAGCCACCCTTTCTTTGATCAATAAATGGAAGACAGATATGAGGCTCATTTCTCATAGGAAAAGGAAGACCAATAAGCTTGCAAACCAATCATGGCTTATTTATAGAAGAATCACTTGCTTTCAGAGACTCTTCTTAGTACAAGTAAGAGTCAAAAATAAGAGCCTGAGAATCAGTGATCATTCCTTGGGAAAACCCCATCAGATGTAAGAAAGACTATGCTTCTGATTGCATCTATATCCCAAATCTAACCTCTATAGTCCACAGCTTTTAACAGCCTGGTAAAAAACAGGTTTCTGCTGGATTAGGGAGAGATTATCACAAAGCTCTCTTACTAAGAATGTGCTAAAATAGAGAATAAAAAGAAGACCAGTTATGGCACTAAGTGTTGTCCTATTAACTTTAACTCTGGAGAATCTGATGTAAAATATGTTTTAAAGCAGATTTTTTTTAGATAGAGTTCCTTCAGGCAGGCACACTCTTCTTAGTATGATTAAACAGCATTTGGTAACAACACTACCAAATAAGAAAATAGAGGTTCTCCCTTAATAAGCAACTTCTTCTGCAGGGCTTCTACTATATGGGACTGAAAGGATGCATAACTGTGCTGTAGCATCTAACTGAAATATAGAGTTTCTCTTTTGGGGAACAGCTCTATATTTTAATCTTGAATTGGAGCAAAGAATTCGGTGTAGCAAAACCCAAGATGCAATGTCTACAAAACATAGCTCAGCAACAGCCCACAGAAAAACCCCGATGACACAAAGGTAATGGAGTTGTTAGGAGATAAGTCAGCTATTTGTCTGCCTCAAAAATAAATAGCTATGGTTTAAAGAATAAAAGATAGCCCTGCCTTAAGCTATGGTATGTAGGACAGAACATAAAAACAAATTGTTTCCTTTAGAAAAGGTTCCCAGTCATTGGCTAGGAAATCAGATGTGGTAGGGAGGGATGCAAGTTCTCTACTGCTGCTTAATGAGTGGCAGCTGACATACATCCTGGACTAAAGAGAGATGATAGCTGAATTTTCATGACTAGAGCTGAGGGTGGGAGAAGGATCGTCCTTCATGGACTTCACTGTCACCATAACAATGATGTGACATCTCTTTCTGTCTGCAATTTTGGACATCCAGCAGCCTTAACAAGAGTAATTTATTACTATGTGCTCTTCATTTATTCTATCCTATTAAATTTGCAGGAAACAGCAGCTAAAGAAATAGGAAGATAAACCTACATTTCAAATAGGGTTGTGACGACACTTTGGAAAACAACAGAATTGCTTTACCATAAATTGTTTGCAATGGTCAGGCTGCGACTGGATTTAGCAGATTCATTTCAGTCAGATGAAGGAAAGAGCAACTCTGCATTCATAATTCCAGCCAGCAGTGCATGAGAAGACAGGAAAGTGAGGGCTCATCTTTTAAAGACAGATCACTATTCAACTTGTAGTGTCAGGGTCCTCATCACACCAAAATTGCCTCAGTAGCTCCCCTCAAACCACCTCTATTCTGTTTCAGGAGCTCCATTCAAGCCCAGGCCTGGGCAATCAGTCCTGGCCCAAGCTGTCTTGTAGGCATATCTATTTCCACTTTTTTTCCTGAGCATGAAAGCATTTGGCTTTCCTGGGCTGACCTTGGGCCTGACTTGTTCTTTGCCTTGACAATGGCTGGGCTGTTGATGGAATCTCTTACTGCCACCAGCCATGTTCTGCTTGCCCAGCTGAGGTAATATGGGACTGTGCTCTGTTGGTGAGGATGCTGCCCCTGCCTGTGCTGTGGTCTCCCTCAGCTGCTGGCCTGCTTTTCTTCGTGGGACAGCCCTGCTCTTGCTGCTCCCTGAAATTTAATAATTTCACCTACAACCTCACAGAGAGGGAATTGTGTGTGGATGAGAGGGACAGGGATGTGCATTGGGGGAATTAAAGAAGATCTTCCATGATTACTTTCTTGTTTATAGTTCTCTCCTTTTTTGCATACTTGTGCAGCTGCAGTTCATTGTCAGTAACAAAATTAAATTACAGTTTCAGGACTAACTAGGATGGGGGACATTATAAATAATGTCTTAAGAACTTAAGATAAGGTTAGAAAGAAGAAAGAGTAACTAGAGAATGGCAGTGGAAAGCAGAGCCTCAAGTACAAATCTAGCTCCTATCAGCAGAGAGCCAAGAATCAATGACTGAGAGGATTAAATTATAACAGTTCTGTTCCCTGTCAGAAACCAGCTCACCTAATAAAAACTGGATGAGCCATGGAAAGCAAACTTTCTCCCTTTTAAGATCAGCACATGCAAGGACAAGGCAACTTTTTCTGCTTGAATAATCTGAAGGATGCAGAAGAGCCTGGAGTGCTTCAAGGCTGTTCAATTATTGACCATTATGAAAACTATACATATCCAATAGCAGTGGTGTAATTTGAAAAACAGGACAAGCTTTGGGGCAGGTGAAGAATATTGTGTGCCTCAGTTTCCCATATTAAGATTTTTATGACATAGACATCAACTTCTTCCAGTGGGACATCTCCTTATCTAAAGATACTCAAGCACTGAAGACTGTTTCCATTCCATAGGTTGATCTGCCTCCTGCTATACTGATTTCAAAGTAAGTGAATGATAAAATCATTCAATGATTTTAGAATGAAGAAAATACTGCTAATGCTGCAGAGCTCACAGCAAATTGTGGTCATGTCTCACTCAAGTATATGAATTGCAATGATGCTCACTTTCACAGCAGTTGACCTCCTAGGAAACTTACAGCTTTTCTTTCCTTTTTTCAAGAAAAAGATTAATATCCCAGACTTGCAAATGGGGTCATATACAATAGCACAATTTTGTCAGGGTTCCACTGGCAGGGTTTCCAGGCTAAACACTAGACAGCTACCAAGCAAAGAAAGCTAGAGCAGATTTAACTCTGTAAGGATTACTTGTCACAGACTCTTAAGCCATTTGCTTGGGGTTTTTTGGTCCTGACTTTACCTAGATAAAAAATAAGGTCAGGATTTATAAGCTGGACTCCAGTAACTTCCAGGTTCTAGAACTATTTGATGGACAGTATAAACCAGATCAAAATTCATGCTGTTCAAACTCCCTCACATAGAGCCTTAAAATTAGTCAATAGCAGGGCTCACAGAGATTGGAGATTTGGACCCTTGTAGTATTTCAATACTTCAGTGTAGTTAGAAATAAATGACACTTTTCCCTGTGGTTAGGAAAAAGCACTATGCGCATCTATGCTTTTCAGCAGTTCATCTTCCTTCCTGCTGTCAGTGACAGCAATATACAGCAGAGGGACCCAAAGTCTTCTGCAGCTGTGCCTGGGCATTGTGTTACACACAGCAGGAACATGGTGAGGACAGCATCTCACAGCAGTGCAAGAACTGGGACAGAGACTGACAAGGAAAAAAGTCTTTTGAGCACAGTCACCCCACATGCCAATTAAACAGGAGGAAGACACATATATTTCTAAAGAGGTTTTTTTCTTGCCATTGTTACAAGTTTCTGAAAGGTAGATGGATGGATCAAACCAGTGAATAAGTGGGACAGTGGTAACACTTCTAAAATAGCATCCCCTATTACTAGTAGATGCTCTTCTCTTTAGCCAAAGGGTAAAATGTCGGCTTTCTTCTTGTTGTTGCTACTACATATAGCTCTGAAAATAGATTTTTACAGTAAACAGCTCTAGGGGAAAAAAGGTATAGTTGATGATGTTTTGGACAAAGAGGCATCCTGTTGGTAATCAGACTGGGATAAAAGTAATATTCTATACTACTTATTTTCAATTTTTTCTTCCTCCTGAAGTGAAGCTTTTTAGGTTCTTCTGAGTTTGAAGTCTATACTGTCATTGCAGTATGTGCAATAATACTATGCAGCTTTGACAATATTTTGTACACCCCCCTGCTCTATGATACACATTTCCTCTTTTCTCCTTTACTAGCAAGTTATTTGCTTCTCTATCTTGATATTTTAACTCACATTGAACTTAAGAGTGGTGATTCAATGCTTTATCTCCAGTTACAAACCAAGAAAGGGATATGGAAGAGGCACTCTCAGAAGGGTCCAAAGTGTGATGTTTGTTAAACAGCAAATGTATGAATGAAAACCTGTCCTTGTAGTCAGACAACACATCCACTGAGATTTGATGGACAGGCACANTGAATGAAAACCTGTCCTTGTAGTTCAGGTATCTATTGACTTGGGATACAATAAAGCAATTCTCCTAACTGCCACTAACAATGAGCAATCTCAAGCCAAAGAACAATACATCTCATCCTAACTGCCTCACTCGATGTCAAAGAGTGCATTCTAAAAACCAATACTGAACAATACAAACAGCAGCATTCATAAAACAGAATGGTCCAGCTCTGGCAAGGAATCTGAAGTCTCAGCCATACTGTCTTCTAATTGTATTGGTAGACTGGTAACCAAGATGCAACCTCAAAACTGAAAGTTCCTTTCCAGAGTCTACATAGACATGCATGTGTATGTACACTTACACAAACACATATGTATGCCCATGGACAATGAACAAAGCCATTGCCATCAGTGGCAAGGTTTCTACTTCAATATATGCTCAGTCTAAATAATGTACTACTTTAAAAACCTTCATTTAGATAGTCAGACAACACATCCATTGAGATTTGATGGACAGGCATGTGCAGCAAAGCTGCATTCAGCCTCCAAGTACCCACTTCTTAGCTCTCCAGTGCCAGGAATTATTTTTTGGAATCTGGGTAAGGATTTAACACAGCAGAAATCTACCTGTTCCTTCCCCTGGTCTATGCACCAAGTTTTTGAACTTTTAATATAAGTTAAATTCCTAATAACATTCTTCTACTAAGTGTGAGACTCCTGATAACATCTGAACAGATAATCTTCTACAGAGCTTGATGCTCCAAGAAAGCTGTGTCAGCAGCTCAGTGTTAATCAATGAATTCCAAAATCTGCCATCTGGCTGATATCATCTGGCAAGAAAATGTACAAACTGTCTTGATTCTTCAGTGTCCTCTTTATATTCTACTTAGAGAGTGCCCAATATATGAATGAGATGGCAGAAATAATGTATTTTTCTTGTTTTGCACTCTTTTGTATTATGACCATAAGTAATAAACTCCAAGGGAACCTACACAACTAAACAGTAAAGAGTCACACCAGTCCTATTAACTGCTGCAATACTTGGTGCCTCATTCAGCTTTAGATGCTGCCACCTATTCTTCCCTCATGCACTGATCTTATTTCAGGTGGTCCACAAGTTGTGTTTGGAGAAAGATGAACTAAGTGACCTGCTAAGCCACTTCAAATGTGGAATGTGATTATATAGTGCCTTGAGTGGAAACCAGGTCCTCTGGACACAGGAATATGAAGTGAAACTATAGAGTTTGGAGACTAACTGCTATGGAAAATACAGAGACAAAGCTGAGGAGACACAGGGAGGGTGCACAGCTAACCTTTTTCTTCAATAAAATGAGTCTTCTCCATCTTCTTTTATAAGTGCAAAACATTACAAAATGCCCAAGTTTGTAGATGCATCTCTAACTTTTAATTGTGCACACCATTTTTATGTGACCCTAATGTGGGTTTTCAGAATACAATGGGAGTATGTTTGACATTGCCTTAATGGTTTTCTGCTGGGAATGGATTTGCCCATTCATGAGGAAATCATATTCAATAATCTTCTTGTGTCAACACAGTCAGAATTAATCTAGTCCTCTATTACACAAGGAAGAAGTTTCCATATCCCACAGGAATATGCTGCAGTCTTCGTATATACCCTCTCCCCGAGTTACTTATTGTTTTGACAAGTGGGGTCAAGGTGTGCCCCACAATTATCCTGGGCTTCAAAGAGCTACAGTGTTTGGTGAGTTGAGGTATAGCAGCAGCATCTGACTGACTGGAATCATTTGGAATCTGACATTCCAGTGGAAATGAAACAATACATACTTAGTAGATTCTTTACTTTTTCTACAATCATAATAAGCAATGCCATTAGAGATGGATTCCTTTATAATTAATAGGGGTCTAATAGAATAGTTGAATGAATTTAGGAAGCAGTTTGATCTACCAGGTCATCTTCCATCTTCTTGTTTTAGGAATGTGTCACAACAGTGAGTTCACTGGGTTGGAGCAACTGCCCTATGAGGACAGGCTGAAGGAGTTGGGGTTATTCAGCCTGGAGAAGAGAAGGCTCAGACGGGACCTCATAGTAACTTATCAGTACCTGAGGGGGTCCTACAGAAAGGCAGGGGAAGGAATTTTTAACATAATAT
>VZTY01002830.1:0-10904 GCA_013400935.1 Turnix velox | reverse complement strand
CAAAGATAGCTTTAAATTGGTCATTTCTTACAGCTATTGCCTTTTCTTAAGAAAAACAGTTCAAGAGTAGTTGGTTATTTTCCCAAATTATTCCAACTTTTTGTCTGGGTGCAGTCTCATCTCTACTCTGAAGAACCTTGGTATGATTTCTACAGACCAACAAACTGCCACATCAATTCAACTCTGACATCAGTGTCTTTAAAAATAGCATCTGTGTCTCTCTTGGCTTTTTCCCTTTTTTAAGTCCTGCAAATTCTTATATAAACACTTCCAGAAAACACTGGGATGCCCAATTCTTTGTTTTACATTTTCCCTCCAAGAGAACAATATGTATGAAGGATGCAGCTCAGAATCTAGTTAATACTTCTATTGCTTCACCAAAATAATCCCCTCCACTTTAATCACTTTTAAAAACTGTACTAATTAGGCAAAATTAAATATAACTACACTTACTAACCATTTTTCTCCTGCTATCACTTACTTTCATGCTAGAAATCCTTGCCCTGCTCAAGTCCATATCAAATTATAAGTCTAGAAGTTGTTGTAGCTCAACTATAACTAGTGAATACTCCCCAAAATCATTTTATAATAATGTCAGGCATTTCACTATGACTGCAAATTTTAAAAACACTGACACAGGTAAAAAAAGAGAGAAGACATTTCAACCAAAATAATTAAAATTTAAAGCATACTGTCATGTATTTCCACAAGTGAACTGCTTGCCTTGCCACAGGGTTGTAATATTTCATAGATTTCTTTCTAAAAATTCAAGTTTAACTCAGGAATGTGTTTTTATCTTGAATAAGGTGGTGGGTTTTTTTTAATTTCTTTGGTCCACATGAGCCAGCATGAAATGAAAAGGCTGTACATACCTTAGGTTCTAGGAAATATCCTTTAAAATAACGATACTGAACAGGAACTCCTCTAGGTAGCTCTACAGTAGTTTTCCATAATTGACTGTGGGGGAGGAAAAAAAAAATCCAACACTTTAAATAATCTTTTTCCCATCTCTTCAGAGCCACAATAATCACTTGCACAGTTCAAAAGGTAAAGCACAAATCTCTCCTGCTTAGTTATTTGACTGAGAATTAACTGCAGCAGTTTTTTACTCAAAATATTTAGGACTAAATAACAGAAATAAGCAGAAAGACATCATCTGTGACTAGAAAAACAACCCCAAGTTAAACATTTTCACAGACACATTTCTGAGCATTCACAATGTTCAAGGGCAAAGAAAGAAAATGTGGAGAATTTTACTGACAAAATATGTGGGTTTACAGACTCAGAATCTGTATAAATTTGCTGCTACAAGGGGAAAAAGTTAAAAAAAACCAACAATTTACCGATCATCTGTCAGGAGGACCACTGCAACCTGAGGATTCCAGTTTCCCAAAGCACTGCAGCTCCCACATATTGCAAAAACTTCCCCTATAAAACATCCAAAAACACAGTAAACCCTCAAATCATCAATAATCAGGTCAATATACAATCAGCAAGTACAGCCTTACTATCAAACGTTCAAATATATTAAGCATATACAACAGAATAAATCATTAATCATTGGAGTTACTGTGCCCAGTTCTGGAGCCCTCAACATAAGAAGGACATTGAGCTGTTGGAGCAGGTCCACAGGAGAGCCATAAAGATGATCAAAGGGCTGGAGCAACTGCATTATGAGAAAAGGGTGAAGGAATTGGAGTTAATCAGCCTGGAGAAGAGAAGGCTCAGGGGGGACCTCACAGTAGCTTCTCAACCCCTGAAGTGGGCTAGAGAAAAGGTGGGGTAGGACTTTTGAATAGGGTCCAGGATGGTAGGACTACGAGTAAAGGATGCAAATTGGAAGAGGAAAGATTTAGGTTGGAGAGAAGAAAAAAGCTATTTGCTGTGAGGATGGTGAGACAGTGGGNGAGGTCACTGAGAAGAGCCTGGCTCCATCCTCCTGACACTCACTTTTTACATATTAATCAACATGGATGAGGTCACCCCGTAGTCTCCTCTTCTCCCAGCTAAAGAGCCCCAGCTCCCTCAGCCTTTCCTCAGAAGGGAGATGCTCCAATCCCTTCATCATCTCTGTTTCTCTGTGCTGTACTCTCTAGCAATTCCCTGCCCTTCTACTGAGGGCCCAAAAATTGGACACCAGGACCTCCCTTTCTCTACACTATTCCCTAACAGTTCAGGAAATCTTGGTGTTCTAACATGACCTGACACCTTATGTTCCCCTCTTCAATTACAAAAGTTATATGCTTTTGCACTGATAGAAAATCAAATCAAGCTGAATCTGCTATGGGGTATCTTCAAGAGGGGTCAAGAAAGAGAGAAAATCAGAAGAAACTCATCAATGCTTGCCTGACTATCACAGCCCATAACATACTCATCCTCACAAAATAAAAACTTATTATAAAAAGAACACTGGGTCACAATCATGACAATTTCAGTTCACTTCAAAATCCCCAGGACAATATGAAACTGTTCAAAGAAAAAGGTGAAAAATTAGTTCCCAAATCTCATTTTCACAATTCTCATGTGAAATTTCTTAATTCATATATTTTATTATAACTTGCTATTTTAATATTTGAACTTGACAAGTTGTTTCAACTCCAAAGAAAAGAGGAGAGGCAGCCTTTGAGCACTCTTGAGGTTAAATCACCAAATATAAAAGATAAAAAGATTATCTGGGTACCTGGTACTGATGCCCCTCTTATTTCAAAAGTGACTTGAGAAGAGGTCATAGTTGCAGAAGTTTTGTCCTAGGGTGGAGAGTTGAAACCTGCAGTGGGAAGAAAGAGAGAGCACATTTCAGGAACAACACACCACATCTGTTGCTGTTTTAGGGGGAAACATGAACCCTACCACTTATAGGGAAGTAAGTTGTTAGTGATGTTACTGTGAGAAGTAAAAATAGAAAGTTCTTACAAAGCAGCACCAGAAAACAGAATCCAGCTGCAGGAAACACTGACGTCAGGAAAAAAAAGACAATCAACTCAACTGTCATATGAAATCACCTATATCTTAGAACCATAGGGTTGGAAAGGACCTTCCAAGGCCATTTAGTCCAAACCCCTGCAGTGACAGGGACATCCTGCACTAGATCAGGTTGCTCAGAGCCACAGCAAGCCTGGTCTTGGATGTCACCAGGGATGGGGCCCACCAGGAGAAAAAATCACACAACATNGGACATCCTGCACTAGATCAGGTTGCTCAGAGCCACAGCAAGCCTGGTCTTGGATGTCACCAGGGATGGGGCCCACCAGGAGACAATATCACACAACATTCATAGAATGATAGAATGGTTTGGGTTGGAAGGGACCTTAAAGATCATCTAGTTTCAACCCATGGACAGGGACACCTCACACTACACCAGGCTGCTCATTGCCTCATCTAGCCTGGCCTTAAACACCTCCAGGCATTGAGGGGGCATCCACAACCTCTCTGGGCAACCTGTCCCACTGTCTCACTACCCTCACAGCCTAANGTCTTGGATGTCACCAGGGATGGGGCCCACCAGGAGACAATATCACACAACATTCATAGAATGATAGAATGGTTTGGGTTGGAAGGGACCTTAAAGATCATCTAGTTCCAACCCATGGACAGGGACACCTCGCACTACACCAGGTTGCTCAACGCCCCATCTAGCCTGGCCTTAAACACCTCCAGGGATTGAGGGGGCATCCACAACCTCTCAGCCTGTCCTTAAGCAGAGATTTTTCAAAAAGTCCTCTTCTGACTTATTCTGCTCCAAAGAAGTCACTAGAAAATTTATTATATTTTATTATAAGATTAGGATCTTTGGCAAGTAGTAACTTCTGACTGTCTCCTTATGCTATTCTTCAGCATCCTCTTTGAAACAGGAAAAAGAGGAAGAACCCATGACAGATGACAACTGTCCCAGGCAATGAGTTGTTTATGACCTCAAACATCATGTCCCAACCCTTATCTTCCATGAAGCACCACCAGACCACAGCAGGAAGGCACCTCCCACACCCTCCATAGCAAGGAGGACAGACTCTCCTTCAATTTTCTACCCTCTTCCAAAGCACAACAACTCACTGAAATCCTATCAAAAATCCTATTGATTTAAACCAGCTTTTTATTTATTTATGAAAGTTGTGATCAATCCAAATCCAAGTCTGGATCTTGCTAGACTCATTGTCATCACCCAAGTATATTCCATAGGATGTGGGTTGCAAAATCAAACTAATTATATAAAGAATTATCTATGCAGTGCTCTCAACTGATTTTTTTTATATGACTTATTTATTCTTTATATGTGTTTCTTTTAAATTCTCATATTTTTAAAATATCCTTATATTTTACTTGTGTGGAATTTTATTTTTAAACCCAAGCAAATAGGCTATTTTTATTGCTGTTTTTGAACTAAAGCTGTTTATTTCAGCACAGTGCTGGTCATTAGCTGCTCCTAAAGGATTGAGGACAAGAACTAAGGGCATTAGGGATTGATTTATCTTCCATTAGCTCTGCTACAAACCTTTGCCTTCAAAGGGCACAGGACAGTTAAAGATACACCCTAAAAGCAAGAAAAGCTGAAGTCAGATATCAAGTTGGGTGAAAAAAACCCCACAATCAATCCTTATTCCTCTCAAGCAGACTTCTGGATCTTTTCCTCCTCCTCCCCCTCTCTTAATCTATTTATTTACTAACTATTGCTGCCTTTATATTCCTTTTTCTCCTCCCTTCATGCAAGAAAATAGAAGCAATATAAATTTTTAGAGCCACACACTCCAATTCTGCAAGTAACATTTCTGTAAATGATAAAATCGTCCGGTACTGAAGCTAGAAAAATAAAAACACTTAATAATAAAAGATTTCCACGTCCTTAATGAACTTTGTCACCCGTGTGTCATTAGTTAAGCTGTATATTAACAGTGATACATCCTAGCATTTATTTTTAGCAGTTATTTATAGGCACAGAAGGGCAGCAACTAAAATTGGACCTGTGAAACCAGCCCAGTAGGACACAAAAACCTCAGTTTAAAGCAGAGAATAGGGTGTATTTATGAGGAATAGCTCAATCTTAGCTGTGTTCACTGACTGTCCTTGCTTAAACACTGAAAAGTAGGCAAAAATACCTTGCCAAAGACAACAAAGCAGGTAAGGGATAAGTGAAACCTAAATCCAGCTTCCCAAAGTAAGAAGAGGCTTTTTTGCCTCGCAGAAAAAGCTGTTTCCAAAGCCAAGGTAACATGACCCAAAATTAAAGCTGATGAAAACCTGAAAACCAGCATATTTTAACTCCAGATTAATTAACTACATCTTGGCTGCATGAGAAAAATCTGCAATCCTTCTCAAACTATGAAGCTTTTAGCCAGTCTTGTAGGAATTCTGCTTCTCTGCTCTCAAGACTTTTGTGGGGTTTTCTAAATTGCTCATTAAAGGATATTAGTTAGTTGCAAGGAGATTGATAAACCGACTTTGTAAAGTTGCCAAAATTCTGCTCAAGAGGCATTTTACCTCAAAAATCTATCCTACATCCTACAAGGGATGTATAAACAGAGAAGAAAAACTCTTGTTTACACCAAACATAGGCATGATTTTTCCAGCAGAACTGCAGCTAAAGATTCATTTTTATTGATGAATCAAGCCCCTGTTGTGTATTTTGATGCACTTATTCTGTATTTCAAGATATAAAAATCCTTTCTTTAGAGGGGAAAAGCTTTGGTGAAGCTGTCTAGTTGCTGATGGTTAAGGAGAAGAGGGACTTATTTCATTCCCACAGAGAAAATGTCACAAAAACTTAGGCAATCAAATCTTTTGACCAGTAGGTGTCAGGCGATCTTTTAAACTCCACGTTTCTCTCCTTCAGATCATCAGGCTCTGCCTCACACACCAAAGCTCACAGGGAATAACAGAGACAGCCAAAAATCCTCCCTGTAAAATCCACATCTGTAAAAAGAGACTCTTTGGGAAAATATAAAGAATCCTCAGCTTGAAGGGGTCATAACTGTGTGCTCAGGGGAGATTAAACCAGTCACATTAAGTGTTAAAGGCTTCCTAATCGGCAAAACACCCAAGTCAACCCAGTAGATTTACAAATTACAAGTCCTTATGCAACAATTTTAAAACAATCTTTGGGTTTAAGAGTATAAAAGCTGAATTCACATCTGCTGCAACTACATTCATCCAAATGCTAGCCTGGGGAGCAAAGAACTGCCCCTCATCCTCCTCCTGACTTTTTATAACATTTGAATCCCTTTCCTGGTGGAAGGAGAGGTGTCACTCAAGTGAACATTGACAAAGTGGTACCACCACTTCATCAAAGAGAAAAAGCCAAAAATCTGCAGATTCCTGCTTTCAGAAACCTTTAGAAACCCAACTATGTCATATAATTCAAATCTCTCATGCTCTCCTCCTTTCTAAAGCAAACTCTTACCTGTCACCAACCTCTGGAGGCTTCCCAAGGAGATAGTGACCACACAAGCAGTGGTGACACTCTGAGTCCTGAGGCTGCACTGACCTGCCCTCTAAAGCTTGAGTCAGGTAACCCTGCCCCATTGACTAATCTCACTGTATAAAACAGGTTGTCTGCAAGGCTTCCAGAGCAGGAGCAAAATCAACAGCCCAGAAGGTAAAATCACTGCAATTCTGGTTCCTCTACCACAAGACAAAGCTCTCCTGATGGCTTTAGATGGAAGAAAAGGAACTGGGAAACCTGTCATTTCAAAAAGCCACCCTCATACACCCAAAATAAAAGCAACAGAGATTTAAAGCACAATATCCTGCAAGCTGGAGAGGAAAAAAAATTTACTCTTTGTTCTGCTATTGCCTGTAAAACTTTCCCTTCCTATTTTCCTCAGCTTCATGGAAGGAGTAGGAGGGTAAGAGAAAACAGTATTTCCCTAAATAATAGCAAACCCAAGTCCTCTTCTTCTAGAAGAGCACTTGTAGAAGATGCAAGCAAACAGAGAAGAAAAAGTATTTGGAAGTAGAGAAAAGATATTTCAAACTCTCCCTTTGGCACAACACAATCAACAACTCGGAGCTTCCCTCTAGAATGAGGTAGCAAAGTTCATCATGAATGAGGAAGACCAAGATAACTTCCAGATGTAGTCAAAATACACCAGAAGATGGAATTTATTTAAAAATGCCAAGCTTGAAGCTCACTTGAACCTTCTGGCTTACAGGCTTGGTGGAACATAAAACCACTTCATGATCCTTCAGCTTTAGTGAGTTATTTCTGTCCCTCTCCTTTCTTCATTTCCTTAACCTCCCTTTTTTTTTTTTCTATTTACAAACCTGAAGGCCTTGAGCTCTCTGTTGTACAGACAGAAGGCTTTCAAAATGCAGCAGGAAACACTTTAGGCAATGGTATTGTGACAGATTTGAGTGAGAAGCTGACTTCCTCAAGGGTGAGTTAACTATAAAGGCTGAAGGATGGTTGGTTATACTTAGCACTAGGATGAAAAACATACTTTGACATCTAAAGAGGGGAGAAAGGGGAGATAAACAGATCAAGCCTCAGGAAATCCTATACCAGCTTTCTAAACTGGGATCCCAACTCGTGAGAAAAATCAATTCAAGGTTGAAGAAGGAACAAATTGCTCCTCTTCCAGCACATGAGGGGGAATCTAAAGTTTTATAAGCTCTGTTCCCTCTAGGATGCATCCCATAGAGTGTGAACTGAAGCAATTTCATTTATGCCCCTAGGAGTTCAATGACGCAGATCATATGAGACCTTGACCCTTTGCATGGACTTAGTGCATATTGGGTATGTTCAGTGTTTGGCAACACACTGACAAGAAAGCCAAAAAGCAGCAAACTTACACCAAAAACACACTCTCCTACATTTATTTCCCTCTCACAAAGCCCACAAACCCTATTTAATAATCAATTAGTGCTACCAACCCAAAACCCTCTTGGGTAACAGCATGTTCAGGGATGACTGGATAATATCCAACACAATTTTTTCCACGAGGCTAAAACACAATTTATGAAATTAATTTCAAAATTAATATTTTTTAAATTTAGATATATAGATAATATTTAGATAAATTTAGATATATATATTTTAGAGGTATTTAATGCGATTTTTCCAAAGGTAATTAGAATTAAAATGAGACAACTAAGTGCCATAAAATTCCTGGAATTCCTTTTGACACCTTCAAACACCTGTTCCTTGATGTAAGAATATTTTTAACCACTGTGTTACTGGTTTTGCTTAGTTCTCTGTAGGAAAAGAACACAGAAAGAAGAGATACAGATGGGTATCTGTGCACAGACAGATGCCAGGAGCACACAGAGCAGGCTACTAGGACTGCAAAAAATAAAGATAAAGGCTCAATTTCTTCTGTATCAAAAGGGCAAGGAGGAGAAGGCTGAATTATTTTATTTTAAGGTATTTTCCACTTTAAAAACACAGCTTTGGGAGATAAATCAACAGAAAGAAGAGGTTTAACTGCAGCTTGAAGCAGGGGAAAGGTGCTGTGGTGTCAGCCAAGGCACCCCACAGCTGAGAGGACATGCTGGAAAGATTGGGGCCACCTCAGCCCCCCTGCAGCCTCCACTGCAAGAAGAAAGATCTCCTGTTGTGTTTTGCCTTCCTGAATGCTGTGCTACCCACAGCGATGGAAAATCCACCACGTGTCAGATCTGCTGCTGAGCTGAACAAAGGAAAGAGATGAGCCAGCAACACAAAACTGTTTTAAGGAATTATTTCTACTTACAGCAGTGGACACTCAAGCATGAAAATAACAACTTGTGGTACTTCAGGCTACACCTGTTAATATTTAGATGGTATCTACAGGAATCTTATGAAATGCAGAGAATGAAGAACAGATTTTGATGCTTGTGGTTAGTCAAAGAATCATAGGGTTGGAAGGGACCTTCAAAGGCCATCTAGTCCAAACCCCTCTGTAGAGAGTAGGGACATCCTGCACTAAATAAGGTTGCTCAAAACCCTGAATGTCTCCAAGGATGGGGCTTCCACCACCTCTCTTTGGGCAACCTGGGCCAGTGTCTCACCACCCTCATGGGGAAGAACTTTTCCCTAATGCCAAGGCATCAGAATATTCTAAAGTGCATCTAAAGTAACAAAATCAAGCACCTGAATGTTAGAGCAAGGTCAGAGGAAACACTTAAGGGGACATTGACTCTTAACTGGAGGAGAATTTTTAGAAACAAGCATCTACTCCTTCATTTTCACACAAACAAGCACAAGGTTCCCTTCCTGACCCCTCCTTGCACCCTGACTGCATGAGAAAGGACTGCCACAAAGTCAGCAGCTCTCTCTCTTTCTGCTGCATTGCAGTGTTAACACTGGGCAGAAAACAAACTTGCAAATAAGATCTGGACATGCTGTGCTGCTTCAAAAGAAGAAATTTTACCAATAGGGCTAGGCTGACATTTAGAAAGAAGCAAAGCACAAGTGCTATTTCTGACACAGCTTCACATCAGCCTACAGGAACAGAGAAAAATATCCTTAAAATGCTATTTTCAGGATCAGTTCATCTACCTGTTTTCAAGGGCTGGCAATCAAACCTAAGATCCCCATCTGACAGGCTGTAATGCGCCTGCAGTGTTTTAAAAAACAAGAACTTAAATATTTTACAGGATTTCTTCAATTCATGCAGCAAGATTGTTGTGTCTTAGCCATATCACAGAAGTTTTTGTGCACTGAATCATAGAAAAAAGACAAAAAGGGAAGGGCTGGGGCACGTTTGGAAAGAAAGCAGAAAAGCCTGGGTGTGATTTCTCTTTGCTGAAGTCGTTTTTCAATAGGATGTGGCTGACAAAACCTTAAGCAAGTAGTAATTTGGTTCCTTGTGATCACAAATGCCATTCCTCACTCGGAAATGACACGGCCAAAGAAACACTCCCCACAGCTCTCAGTTATTTCACACCACAACAAATAACTTTTTTTCTGGAGCTCTTTCAAAGCTCGGTGCCGTTTTATTGAGAGGAAACCTCAATAAATCTAATCCTAATAAAACAAATTACACACCCCGGAGCTGTCTCCTTCAACCTAAAAACAAACAACTTTTTTAGAGGTCTTCCAAACCTTGCATCTCTTTTAGTAATGAGTAGTCTGATTAATCAAAGAGATTAATCAAGTGGTGGTTTAGACTGGGAGCTTCTAGGCAAAGCAAATAGAATCCCCCTGACTTTTTTAAAATATTTTTTACAGTTGCCTTACAGAAAATTGCATAGAAATACATACAGAGCTAGAATAAAGTGCCTATAGAAGGGAAAAATACCATCTGTGATAGAAAATAACTCCACTTAGCAGCCATTTCGCTAAGCTATTAACACTTTTAAGTATTTTTCAGCCTGATCTCCATCTAGCAGCGCATGCTTGGATGAATTAAAGCAACAACACCCTGCCAGGCAAGTTATCGAGCGGAAAAGGAAGCAAGGGGAGGGGAAGAAAAGAATGAATACCCCCTGCAGCAGCCTGATGAGGAAGCAGGTAACGAAGCCAACCGGGAGGTTTTTATTAGTCCTCGGGGAGACGAAGAAGGGCGATCACAAGCCGTCAGGGAGCAGACAAAGACCCAGCACACCCACCGCAGTCACGGGGGGCCTTACCGACCGCTCCCGGTCCACCTCCACCTCCGCCGGGCCCCGCACCGAACACCTCGGCTGGCTCCGGGCCAGGCCTTGCCCCCGCCTCCTCCCCGAAGCTTACATAAGGGACCGCCCCGGGTTAGGGCTGTGGGTGAGGGACGTAAATAAACATTTTTTTGACACCCCACACCGGATCCCCGCACCCCCCGGATCACCTCAGGGCCGGGCCTTCCCTCAGGGCCAAGCCTTCCCCTCAGGCACCCTCAGGGAGCGGCAGCGCTGACTGACCTGTGGGCTTCTGTAACCCCGGGGTGGGTTTCACCGCCCTTCCTTCCGCCGCCGGGGTGGGCAGGCGGTGCCGGAGAAAGGGAGGGGAAGGAAGG
>VZTY01002827.1:105579-135170 GCA_013400935.1 Turnix velox | reverse complement strand
TTTTAGCCCCAAACCAGGACAAGTAGTTTACCACAGTGTCCTTGGATGTGCTCCTTACTATCATTTGAATTTTCATTCATTGGAGATGCTGCTGCATTTTCTTTTTGTGCGTGTCTAAGTTTTTCTTTTTGTCTGTGGCCAGAAACTGAAGACAGTGACAGTGTGACACTGCCCTTCTAAATACAGTAGTGGCCATACTTTTGCTGGAGTCAGACTTTAAAAAAGCAACTCTCAAAACCACCAGGAGAACCCAAAATGACTCCTAGGTATTGTTTTAATTTCAAAATGAGTACACTTGTTTCTCTGGTGAGTAGGTGCTTGTGCTCCTCAGAGCACTGTTGCATTTCATCCATGTCTTGAGTTAACACAGGTGTCTAACTTGGTTTTATATCTGCAGTGCTCCTGGGCTGATGCAATGCTAATGGTCCATCAGCTTGTCTTGAGTTCTCAGGGTGGGATTTAAGGTCTTAACTTGATCTTGTGGCTCATCTGTCTAGGAAGTTGCTCTCCTCTCTGTGCTGTGCTGTTTTAAAAGAGGATGGCCACTATAAGGGAGTTTTTGATGAGCATTGCAGTTCTTCATTTGGATTGTAAATGGATCTAGCTTTAAAGTAAGTTTCAAAGCACCTGTTTTCTATCAGGTCTTGCAGTTACTTTCTTTAAGTACAGTGAGAATGTCCTGAAAAACAACTCTTCCCTTATGTCTGCCTGCCTACTGAGAGAAAATTTCTTGGCTCTTTGTACCAGCTTCCCAGGCCAAGGCCCCAGTCCCAGCAGGGACACTGTGGCTCTGGAATGCTTTGCATGCTGCACGGTTAGTTACCTGCTGTTTCCTCAGCTTTGTTAAAAAACCATGGGCAATGCAGACAGAAGTGTTTAACAGTGAGGCCAAACAGTAGCCAAGTTTAGCAACAGATATAATCACAGCTGAACTTCCTAGAACTCCTGTGGTTTTATATACCAGTGTGCAAGTATCGCATTATTTCTGATAATCATTGGATTGGAAGCACTTCTCTGTGATTAATAAACCACAAAGAAATGCAAATATAGGGTTTTTTTGTTGCTGAAATTAAGGCATACATTATGCATCATTTAAAGCAGACACTGAAATAAAACTGCAATCAGGGGGACCATGTTTTTGTAAGGAAAGAGCTGCTTCTATGGAACTGTGTGTTGAGGAGATTGAGAAGATAGCAAAGGTATTCAAAATGATAAAGCAAATGAACACAAAAGAAAATTATGGCACTGTGAACTCATATGAAATAGAACAAGGGCATAAAACTCAGTGGATATTAATGTTTGGGCAAAGAAGACATGTTATTCCTGAATTGATGTTAACTTTCTGTCTCCTTGGCAGGTTTTACCAAACCTATTGGCTGACTTTGGCTACAGTGTACTCATCTCTGAGCCCTCAATGTGCTCTACTCTGAGCTCTTCTATTCCCTTCCCACTGCACTGTAGCTTACTATAAAGGAACCTTAACTACATCAAGGTTTAATCAGCGTTGATAATAGATTATAGCAATTGATTAACCAACACATTGCCTACTTTACATCAGAACTTGCCATGTTTTCCACCTCTGTGTTTTCAGGCTCACAGTTGCCAGTTGGCCTGTCTGCTGATTTAGTGACTGGTCTTGTTTGATTGCCTGGGACTTCTGTCTGCTTTGTGGAGCTGGCTGGTGCTAGTGAAGCGGTAGCCTGTTACACCAGCAAACAGCATGGCCGACTGCTCTGCAGGATGCTGTGGCTTTTCTTGAGAAGCAGACTGGAGATGGTGCAGGCTACTTGCCTTGTTGTGGCTGACACAGTCACTCTGCTCAACGGGAGTTTTTATTTCCTGGAGTTGTCAATTTGGTATATTTTGTAAGCACAAAATCCTCTTTAAAAATCACAGATATACAAAAAAAAAATACCCTTAGGACTGAAGCAGAATCAAATAGCAGAAACAAATTACCCAGAGTTAGACAAGCATAAACATTTTTTTAAATGACACAAATGTTAGAGAAGGGGGGGAAAGTGCCTAGTTTTGAAGAAATGAGAATTCATCTCAAGGGTCTCTGATAATAGACTTATGCTCAGCCAGGCATGGACCCAGGCAGCTTCATAGATGCTTTCTTAGCTCCCTGGCTCTGGGCTGCTTCTCTGGCTGTTCTGAATGTGGTTGGAGACTTCTCCTCTCTGACAATACTCAGTTTCTTGCTGTGTTTAGTAAATAGGGCTGATTTATGCCTCATGGTAGCTGCTGAGAGTAGTCATTTGCTGCAGTCTTGCTACAAACACCTTTCTCACCTTGGGGTTGACTGAGCCCTAACCAGCTGTATGTAGTCCTTCATGGAGAAGATCATCCCAGGTTGGATTAAGCTGGCAATCACTAACTTGATTCTGTTCTCTTCTCCTGGCCTTCCTGTCAGTCAGGTGGTGTCCCTTCTGACATACTTCTTCAATGAAGGAGTCATTCAGTATGAAACAGACGGCATATGTTGGATATGGAAGGAGTCTATAAGCTCTGTTGTATTCCCAAGGACACTCCTATTGATTTTTACGTATTCTTCATAAGTTCCTTTTTTTTCATTGTACCTTACTTGCAACTGATTGCTGTACTTCTGTCTTTAACCATGTGCTCTCTAACCTTGCTGTTCAGGTAAATTTCTCTGGCAGATTTGGATGACGTTATTAAAAAATAGTACAAATTGCTATCATTGCAGTCTGATAGGATGTATCTTTACCTTGGCTCAGATCTGACCTGAAGGTAAGAACAGAAGGCTGCAGAGCTAAGGATGCTTAAGAGCAGATGGATCTAACTTCACAGTGGTGTTTCCAACAGAGATAAGTACAATTGCTAAGAAGTAGAACACTTAAGACTGCTGGGCAAGGCTGCCATTAGGTGATAAGATGCAAAGGCCAACAGCAGCTACAGTGCTTGTGCTATCTAATAATCTCTACTTAAAATGGCACAGGGAAAAGCAGAAGATAAATTTATTCATAAGACAATCTGACTGAACAGTATTGTCCATGAGCCTGAGTGCTGCACCTTCATGTGGCAGAAAATGAGGTAGGCTGCAGAACTTGGGTTTAAAGTGGAAGGATGTGGTATATCACTTCACAGTGCCATAATTTTCTTTTGTGTTCATTTACTTTATCATTTTGCTGTCTTTCCACATAGAGTAAAATAGGTGATTCTCATATGAAAGGTGTGGGTCATGAGGCATTTTATATACAGGGGTGTGATTTTGCACCATTCCATGCTAGATTTGACCTGAGCTTTTTTCTTTAGTCTTTATTTTAAAGTCTTTAAAGTCTTTCAAAGCCTGTTAAGATACCTTCCCTTTGATGGGAAGCTCTCCAGAGCAAGAAGTTGATGCACTACTGGAGTATGTTGGCCATAAGTAATAACAATGAATCCAGAACCATAACAGAACCATTTAGCTTTGAACCCAAACTCAAGATGTACATTTCAGTGTCAATTTCCATTAAGTATTGCTTTTGAACTGAACCTTAGGAATATAATATATAGTTCTGTCGTCAAAGCCCCATAAAAATGCCATGAATTATATTACTTTAGTAGGAAAACTGTGCTGTCATTGTTTAACTTCAGTGACTTTCTACAGAGAATTTTTGGAAGGGGGCTGCCTGTTTTCTTCATAATTAAATGAAGACTAACAAGAGTGTGAGTCTGTATATGCACACACACATATTAATCCAAGGCAGAAATCTCAGGGGGTGAGAAATGCAGAGAATAAAACTCATTGCACTTAATGCATCTCAGCAGGCACAGTAGTCAGTTTGGGAGACTAGCCCTTCTTGTCTATTACTTTCCAGGGACATCTTTGGCAATTTATTTTCTGCAAACTCTTGTAAACACAAGGAAGGGAATGGAAAGAAATGGCAACTCCATCTTACCCTTTATTTTTGACAAAGTGTCTAGGTCCACTTTTGGATTGCCTTCTGCATCAGTGGCTTCAGGAGTTTGTGCTGCAAATGTTTGGCCTGTTCTTTAGTGGCTGGAGAGTGCAACAGAGAGCATTTAATTTAACTTTGTGAGGCTTCACGACTTTCAGATTCTGAGGAAAATTGGCTGCTTTTGAAGGGAAACACTGTTTAAATATAAATTTATTTCAGAATAAGGCTGGAGGAACTTTTTAATATTTATGGTGCAATAATTGATCTCTTGCCACTGTCAAAAGCCGCTAAAGACTTATCAGTTTGCTATTTCTATACCATATGCTCTGTACAAGTTCCTCACCATGTGTCTTCCCTACACTTCAGGGGAAAACATTTGTTAGAATATCAAAACAGAATCACTTCTTCAAGTGGTGATGCCTCTGTAGATTTGTGGGATTTTATCATAAGCCCTCATTTGTATACAAACCTCTTGAGTATGAAGAGGTCTATGGGGATGTACAGTTTGGGCTTTGTATGATGAAGGATTGTTAATAGTGTTTTATCAGAAAAAAATTCTGTTTGAATTTGCTCTCATGCTGGCCACAATAACTTAATGCAGTGCTGTTGTGGAGATACTAAGCTGCACCCTTGCAGTATAGCAAATGTTCTTTGCATTGGCACATTCACCTCATTTAGCTTTTATTTTCCTGGTTTAGCTTAAGTCATTTGTTCCCACTCTTTCTGCAATCTTACCTCTCTCTTGCCCACTTATAAAGAGTAGTGTGATGGTGGGAGGTCCCTGGGGCTGCCAAAGAGCAGTAAGAAACAAGGACTTCGGATACCACCAAAGCTGAAATACACCCTTTACTTGCCCGAATTGCTGCATGAAAATTGACACCTGGGGCGAGGGATAAATGAATATTATGAAATATAACGTGCAAGGTTAAGTCTTCAGCTGTTTGCTCTTCTGTAGAGTTCAGGCATTAAGGCTGTGCTTGGCCAGTTAGAAGTTCCCTCTGGTGAAGAGAATTCACTTGAGGTCAAGTCAATGTAAGTAGTTGCTGCAACATCTCACATTTCACCCCCACAAGATCAGTGGGGAGGGAGTTTGTACTCTGCAGGTCTCAGCCTCAGAATCTATGGAGAATGTAGGTGTCTGTGTTGTATTTTTGCCTTATAGTGGAGTGCAGAAGAGTCTCGGTGAGCTTTCCTGTCACCTGATCATCCAAACACCTCTGTGTTTCCATTGCAGTCCCTCTCTGCCTTACCCTTTCCTACATCAGAAATGCTTATTTAAAATAAGAGTGAGAATAAGAAATAGGCTGGAAAGAAGAGTTAATTAAATTAGATTTCTGCTTATTGTATAGCACATTTCTGGAGAAAGAGGGCTAGAATGGTTTTTCACAGTTCATTAAGGTCCTGCTTAAAGGGCCAGCCATAGAGTAGCCAGTGAAGAGAGGAAGAGAATTGTGATCTTTCTAAAATCCTTAAAGTACTGAAGAACTGCAGGTCTCCTTCAGTGGTGGGTCTGTGCCATAAACCCACCTAAGAGTATGGGCTGTGCTCATTTTTTTTTTAGGAATATAATTTTGCAGTCCAGGCTTCCAAATTCTGGAGCAGAAGAAAAATGCATGCAGATTTTGGAGCATCCTTAGTTTCTGCCTCCACCAGGGGAATCTTTGCAGGATTCAAGTCAAGACACTGTTGGCTGGGGCTCTTCATAAACTGAGGCCAGGAGAAGCTATTATGGATGGCTAACTGGATTCTTCCATCAAGGAAAGCTGGGAGGCATGAGACACAGTTCTCATTGCACTTTATCTGTACAATTTGGACCTCTTCCTCCTTCAACTCCTGTAAAAAATTCCTGCTCTAAGATCTGAGAGAGGTGTCAGCCTTACCTCTTGATTTCTTAGATGTGCAGTAGATATTGTTGTGTCTTACGAGACAATTTCTGAAGATTGTAGTTCTTTTAAAAATCTGTTTATTCTTTACTAGGAAGGAGAAAAGTTCTTATGGGTGGTAATGTCTGCCCTGGGAGCTCCATCAAATTCAGATCTCACTTTTTAGGTGAAATTTCAGCCCTCCATTTTGTTGATCTTGCTTCAGGTTTTCTTGGTTTCCCTAACCTCCCTGTGACCTGTTCTCTCAGAGACCATCTAAGAGCATTTGTAGAACTCTTGTAACTGAGAAGGTGCCTTTGAAGAGTAGTATGTTAAACTGTGATCTTTTTTTCCTGATTGTTTTCCTCTTAACCCTCTGATTTTAGCTGTGTTCTCTGGATGCTGGTTTCCTTCTATGCACAGCTGGCTGTCAGATTTAAGACAGACTTTTGGAAGTAAAATTTACTTAGGATAAGCTTCCTGACAACAGTCTGCTAACTGTTTTTTTGGAGTCATGTTTTGCTCTCAGGATTATTTTGAACTAAATGAAATTATCTGAGTGTGAAACAGCCTAGCACCATCCCCGATGTATAGCCCAAGGCTGGGAGTGATGCAGGAGATGTATCACCATCCAAAACTGCTCTATGTGTGTGGTTTTATATTCACCTGTAATTGGATGAGGTCTGTTGATATGCAGTAAAACAAGATGAGGTAAAAGCTCTGTGAAGAGGAGCAAACAGAAAGGTCCCAGTTGTCATGTGCTGCTTTCTAATGAGACTGGCAAGGCAAAAGAAAGGTAGAGAAATTTGGGAGGCATTACCATGGCAGCTTTTACATCATGTTAGTTGAGCTAACACCTGACATGAAGACTGATGGGCTTAAAGCTGTAGCATCTGTGTGCCTGGCATAGTGCTGTGGTGCTGTAAGCATAGGGCTGGCAGCCAGGACACCTGGGTTTGTACTCAGCTTCTCTACTGCAACCCTAAGGATGTTACTCACCCTTATGCTGTTATTTCTCCTCATGGCTCTTGTCTGCTTCATCTGCTGAGACTTTGACTTTCCCCTGAAGATGATGTTTCCTGCATTTGAACAGCAACTGATGCAATGGGGCTTTGCCTCTTATTGAAAGATTTCTTAGGTTCAGTAATAGTATCTGTTGCTAAGGAAGTGTCCCTCTGGCTCATGCTGGTTTGGGGATGAGTCAAGATATATAATGTTCTGAAGTATTACAGCAAAGCAGTCAGTTGTATCTCTGCTTCAGTGGAAGAAGTTTGGGAATCCAGGATGTTGTCAGGCACCATATTCTGGATGTAATGGCCTAGGTCTTAATGTCTCTTACAGGCACCTGGTGTTTTCCTTTTTAATTTGTGTGCCTTACTATGGCTCTGTCTCCTATATACATTGACTGTTGTCAAAATTGTAGGAATTCAATGTATTTTTGAATGTCTCCATTTCTGTTGAATTTAAACTCAATCTTTCATCAAGCTCAGTAGTTCCTGGGGGTGGGTGAACAGAGGGCACAAACAGTGCTGGCTTCTTCTAGGAAGATGAGACTAATAAATAATTTCACATTTGTTTCCTGCTCTCAATTAATAATGTTGCTCATAAAAGAAAATCTTTCTTAGAAGTATTGTTTTAGAATTTGGAACACAAGTAGCAAGTGTGACTCCCCAAGGCATTTTTTTAGTTCTTATAACTTCTCAAATATATGTTCCTAGGATGGTACTAAATGGAGTAGAGAATTCACTCTAGACAAGGTATTAGATGGTGTGCATAATGCAATTACTATGGAAATTGCTATAACCAGTACAGCTAAGTATAACATATTTTTCTCACCTTTGGTAATTCTGGATTCTTTTTTTGCCTCTAGATTTTATGATCCCAAATTAGAAGAATTGGATTCAGTTGCAAACCAAATAGAAAAACGTGACTGTGTGCAGTTCCCTTTAAAAAAGGCAATAGAAAAATGATCCTGCAATGTTGCACCTTCTTTTTCCCTCAGTGACCTCTGTTTCATTTGCTCAGTCTCGCAGTATTTTTCAAAACTACTGTTCCCTGCAAACTCAGACTGAGTTATAAAAAATAAAGGTTCTGTTCTCCTGTGCTGAGAGTATCATACATAATCGGGACAAACCGGTGGAAGTGGAAGGAGGTGGAATAACTCTATCTTACGCTTCTAGCACTGAAAGCATGTCTTTCATTTTATATTTTTTTCCTCAGAGCCATACCTTTTCTTCTGGACCAAATTCTAGCAGTCTGTTTATATGGAAAATATGACCAAGGTTTGGCACTAGAAACACGGGGTCCTGGCTACAGCTGTGGGATGAATATCAAGAACAACAGGAGGCACCCTTTTTTCTCTTTTTTTTCCAGAGTATGTCTGGTTTCCTCCAAAGTCTCTGAAGCCTATGGGAATGTGAGTATTGTGGTGTGGAGTGAAACCAGCATTTGCATTGTATTGGTAAATCTGCACAATGAACAGATTTGGGGTTTACATCCAGTATTGGAATTACATAAATTGAGAAGTCCCATGTATTAATTTTCATCTGTTCAAGTTTCTTTATTAAAATTGGTAGCTGGCCTTTGGATCTGCATCCATGTCCTCATTCAAAAAAATACTGACTTTGTCCATTGATTGCAGGAGGGATTGACTTTGAGGTTTGGAAACTGATAGAATCTGTTGTACTGGTGAGAATGATATCCCTGTCACTGCCTCTGGGGGATAAATTGAACTACAAGATGTCTGGTTTCTGTAGGAGTGCAGCTATCAGGTCTATGGTATTTCTTTTTGCTCACAATACTTTTTAGGTATCCTAATAAAATTCTTCTCTGTTTAGACATCTGGCTTTGTCTAATTAACTTGATGAGCCCTGATGCTCCATTCATCCATTTCTCACATAAACAGTTCTGTGTCTCATTTTCCTGCTGCCTTCTCTTCAAAGGATGCATGTTTATCTGTAAATTTGTGCTCTAGCTTTAATCTGACCCGAAAATTCCTTGAAGACTGCCCATAGTAAGCAAAGTATAACAATTTGTGTTGGCTCTGTCACATTTAATCATGGACTTAAATTTGTTTTGGGACCCTAATCTCGGGTTTGATTCTGGAAAAGTAAATGCTGTGCTGAGATGCTCCCTTGTACAAGTAGGAATTATCAAGTGCTGGCATAAAATGACCGTTAATTTCCTAGGGATTTTTGATCACTTATGTCTTTGGCCTGAATGGTTTGAAACCTACAGCAATTAGGATAAAATTCTGTATTTCCCAGAATTAAAGCTGAATTTTCCAATGTACCATTCCATTAGGTGAATTTTTGTCATTGAAGATTGCAGAAATCTCTCGCACACATATTGAGGCAGGTCTCTCTCCCTTACAAAACTTAATAAGAAGGACCATTATTATCCTTGCCATCTTCAATGCATTCTGCTCTTTCTTAGTTGGCTCAACTTCCACTTGTGTAATCCTTTAAATTTCTTCAAGGACAGGCTGGAGAAGAATGGTTAAGCATCTATTATTGCTGTGGTACTTTATTGTTCTGCATGAAATGAAGCCTTGCTATACATTCAGAGACCTATTCCCTTTCCTTTCCAGGGCAGTGGCTCAAAATATTTTGAGGGATGTTTTTCTGTTTAACTCTTTATGTGCTTTGCTGGTAGCAGGCAGCACAGTGAGATTGCTCTTAAAGGGTTGTTGTGTATTATGTTTGGGAGAGAATGTCAGCTCTGCACCACTCCTCAGTACCATTTGTGACTAAAGTGACAATAATAAATGGCAGGAGAGAGCTGGGAGGTGGCAGCAAGAGTTCAGTAGTCTTCTCTGTCTTGTTTCCTTCATTTTTTTGTTTGGGGTTAGATTCCAAACAGATGAGGTGCAGACAGGATGGAAATCCTTCTGTGTGGGAGAGAGGGAATGAGGGAGACATTAAAAGACACTGTGAGGTTTTATAGGCCTGTGCTGTCCCAAACTGAGAAGCTCCAAGTGATGGTGACTGAGTTAAACTACCTAGATTGGTAAAGACATAACCTCCACCCATCCTCCTGTGGCATGTCACAGCTTGGAGGGTTCAGTGGCTTTGTCCGCAGGGATCACAACTGGGGAGCTCTGAACTGGAGAGTGTTTGGTGGGCTCTTGAGTGTCTTTTGAGCTGGACTTGAGAAACCTTTTCAGCCTCCACTCAGCAAGTTCTGTCTGATGGTCCCTCTACCTCCCTCAGGGTTGACACTCTCTCTACAGTGTTTCTCTTAAGCCCCTGAGCATGGGATGTGGCACAAGGGATTTTGAAGCACCAGAAGATTTTGTGCCCTGGTGAGAGCTGGTGGTGATCAGAAACTCAGGAGCTGAGCTAGATTTCAGGACTCTGTACAAGTCCTTGGGAAGTGTTGATACAAGACCAATGGCAACTTTACAAATTGACTGGTAGTCGTTGTGTCCTAGAGTCCTGTTGCCTCGTGCTTTGACCCTTCTATATCTTTGTCAACTTCAGAGAATGAAACCACCTAACTTTCACAGGACTACCTGTTACTTTAGATGTGAACATTTGCTCTTTTACTCACCTCAGGATAGATGCTAGACATAAGAGCTGGTACTCCAAGCCCTATCTGTGGTGTCTACAAGACACACTTGGTGCTCTATGTGTCATGTCAAGTCTGGAAGTCTCCTGCTTTTTTATTTTTAATGATGTTAACTAATGCCCAAAGGAAATTCAGATTGCATCAAGCAAAGCTATGGTCTGAACTCTTCCAATGGTCCATCACAGTAAGCTAATAAATCTATTGCATAAGCAGGAAAGACATGTGGGACAGAGGAAGCTCCACTTAAGTTATATAGATAATCCATAAACCCTGTCCTGCAGGGAAACAGAGCAGAATGCACTGCTGCTTTAGCTATGAAATATCTGAGGATAGCACACCAAATCCTGTAATTAAATGACTTTTAGTGTTCCTAAATGTAATGTTTCATCTAGACTTCCCAAATACAATTAATTAGGGGCTAATTAAGAGCATCCAGCTTTCTTTCAAAAGCCCTTTCTGGTATTGACTGTAGTGAGTTTATCTGTTCACAGAGCACCATGAATCCCTCCCCTGTTTAAGAAAAAATTGATTGCTGCTCTAATACTTATTGAACATCTATAACAGATGTTTAAATCTCTACAAGCTTGAGATAATTAAAATAATAAATCTGTACTCATTTGACAAGACTGTTAGCAGGAACCTAAGATATAAATAATCCAGTGGAGCCATGAGACATTATTCTGCCAAGTGTTATGATCATGTTCTTATGGAAATTTCAAGCCAGGTTCTATAGTCCTTACTTAGGCAATGCTCCTATCAGATGATGTTGTCAGGAATAAGGCAGTGCTTGGTAAAGTGCCAAGAGCAGGGCTTGGGACTGTGTGACAGCAAGGACCTAAAGAGCCTGGCCTTTAACCATAGAGGCCTGTATCTTCTAGGACAATTGGACACAGATTTCCACTGTCCTTTCCTTGCTTCAGTGAATTAATTATGTGTTGTCATATGTAGGTACCTGCATTTGCGCTCTGTAGTGCTTGGCTGCTAAGGTGTGCCTCACAGTCTTGGAAATGTCACTGTTTCTAGCCTAGGGGCAGAGATGGGGTGAGATTTTCCATCTCCCTTCCTTTGCAGCAACAAACACAGCTATTCTGTTTCATCAAGTGAATCCCTATGGTATCTAGCCCTTTCTAAGGGAGCTGACACAATCTCAATCTTGGATGCTGTGCAGAATTCAGGAGTCACTAAGACTAAGAAAGAGGTTGCTTTTCTAAAGCCAGATAATCAGAGCACTCCTAGGAAAGGGCTGTGGTGTGGCCCTGAACCAAGGCTTTTGTATCATTGGCTGTTTTGTGTCCCATATCTGAATGGTTCTTGAAACAGGGACTGAAAAGCATTTCTTCCAGGTGAGTACCTAGAAGAGCCTCTAAACCAAGGGACGCTGCCAAGATGCTGAAACTTGTTGACCATGGTGAGGATATACCTATGTCTCCACAATATCCAGTGTTCTGGGAATCTCTTTCAGCTTCTGAATGGAGCTGGGTGTCAAGATAAGCAAAAAAGTACCTATAGGTTAGCCACAGCCTTGAATAAATCAGCTTAGCTGACTGCTAGGGCTGTAAAACTGTAGCTGCACTTCATGCTTTACTGCCTAGTGCCAGAATCAGAAGGATATTGATCACTTCCTTACACTGACCAAGTTAGTGAATTATCTCTCTGGGCATGTCAATGAGAGTACAAGCAGGACAGGTCATTGCCCAGGCAGGAAGACAATGCTCCTCTGTGTACATGGAAAAATTCCCCTTGTGTCTTTTCTACACAGGGTCTTGAATGTCATTAGTTTTAACAACTTTGTGTGGAGCTCATGAAGACATTGAACTGATATAAATTATTCTCTGATCCACCCTGCTTCTGGCCAAGAAACACATCAGACTGGCAGAGACCAAGAGAAACTACTATCCTTGTGGAAGATGAACAAATGATGTTCATCTAGGAGGAATGTCCAACTGTCTTTTTATTAAAAAGGCTATGGGACTAGAGGTCTAGATTCACATAATGAGATGTGTATGATGGTGATTAGTCAAGGAAACAAACAAACAATGTGTTTAAGAAAGATCTGTGTTTGCTTTCAACTCACCACAGTGGTAGCCTTATGATTTAGTTGTGGTATTCTGCTTTCACATTAATGAATATGTTCAACTGTGTTTAATATATCACTTCTGGCACCATGTCGTCTTCTTCAGGTTGCTTGAAAGGGGGATCAGTGGGAAGAATGCCACAGCATAGCTTGAAAAATAACTTTGCAAGTCTCCTTTGTTTTAGTTCTCCTCTAGCACAAGCACACTCCCACAAGAATCCTTGCTGGATGGAGAAGGGAGCACTGTTACCTTTGAGACAATGCCCACCATACACTTCATAAGTGGTTTGCAGTTCTTGGTGTGAGGTGCTCACCTCAGTGCTGCAGTGTCACCTGTCCCTGTTAGTGCCTGCTAAGTCCCTGGCAGTACATCTGTTGTCCTATCACTGCTGGCTTTGCTGTAATATTTGTGATATTTATGCTTTCAAGTGTTCTATTTGTGCTTTTTTCCCCTCTTCCCCTGTAGCTCTGTTAGCAAAAGAAATTGACCGGTACTTCATTCATCACATTGGGGTTTCTTTTTTTTGACTTGGCAAACATATATAAATAAATAAGTCTTCATCAAGGGAACTCTAATGGTATGCTCTTGTGTGGGTAATTATTACTTCCCTGTCAGCAAAAGGTTATAAAAATTTTTCTTTTGGGAAAATGCAGTAGAAGCTTTTCCTGCCAAGCAAATATTGTACAGGTGTTCTTCTCTGGATAAGGCAGCTGAAATGCTCCTTGTAGGATAAGCCTGACATAAATGTTTCTGTTAGGCTGATTTCTTTGTCACTGAAAGAGTGTTAACCACTCTCCTATGAGGAAAATATGCCTACTATGGCTTCTTCAAATGGGGAGAGCACTATTCATGCACCTGATTTTGTCAAGAAAATACAAATTAATGCTGTTTTTTCCCCACTAAATGTATCAGATTCTTGGTTCAAAAAATCTGTTAGTCACATTCTTAAAACTCTGTATTTAGATGGACAGATTCTTACTGCTCATTTATTTACTAGCTGCATAGGATTTCTTTTCCTAATGAATTTATTTAGTGCTGCAAGTACCAATTCACAGTGAAGTGGAAGATTTACCAGCTGAGTGGATTTGCTACTAGAGCCACGGTTTAGCTGACACTAAGCAGCACTTTTGGCTGGCTAGGCTGGATGAGCTTTTTTCTGGATACATCTCACTTGCACTGAATCATGACAGGCAAGTTATTTGAGGGAAACATCACCTTCTGGAGAGTATGTGGTTGGGGAAGATGTAAAGTCAAACCTTGTGGTAAATGTTGTATTTTCTGTCCACCACTGCAGCTGGATGGTGCTGCAGTGCCCAGCCCTATGTGCCCATGCAAAGGAGTGTGTGTGGCTAATAGCAGATGTCAGGTGTCTGGATTTTTTTTTGCTGTTCCCATGAAAACATTGTATTTTTGGGTGAGGGTCCTGTCTATCAATATGAACTGCAGCTGGCTTTGTTGCCTGTGTCAGGCATTATAGAAGACGGGCCCAGAAGAACCTCTCTTGCAAACCCTATTTTGCCACTGCTGATGGGAATTGGAGAGACTGCTTTGGGTGTTTCAGATGCTTTTGACTACCAGCTGTATAATGGAAGTGTTTGAGATTAAAGAGTAAACCTTAATTGCTGACATGCAGCATGATGTGTGTACAGGAGAAAGAGGGAGCTACTCAAGAAAATTATTACTTTTCACCCTTTTAATTACTGCTGCTCTGAGATCTAGGCTGAGGTCTAAGTGCTGTTTCTCATCTGCTTTGTGACCGAGTAAACCGGTTCTGAGAATTAAGAGGAAATAGAAAATTATTTGTGGTTCAGACAGGTCTAAATTTGTCATATTCCTTTCTGTCAGTCTGCCTCCTTTCCTGCAAACTACTTGTGGAGTCACATGTACAGATGGGTGGTGGCACAGCAACAGAGCTGAGCAGCATGGGCTGCTCTGGGATCTTTGCAGAGCTGGACTGAAAAAACTTGATGTAGTTTGTAGGACAAAAACTTGGGTGTGACTTTGTGAAAACTGCTGTCAAAGATGCTCTGCCACAGCCATATGTCCTGATGCAGAGCAAAGGTGTGGTTGTCTTCCAAGGGAAGTTAAAACAGGCTGACTGCAGTCCTCATCATAGAAAAACAACAGTGTGAGGAATGTCAATGTTAAAGATGGTGGAGTTTACCTATGTGGAAAAGTAGCACATCCCCTGGGATAGCAATTTCCTGGGGAAGCAGACAAAATGGTGTCCTGCTTAAATAAGTTGGACGCACTTCATGGATCTGGTCATGTAACAAAGGTGTTCCTCTTTCCTCTCCTGTAATGTTTTGTTAGCTCATTCTGAGAGGGGCAGGAAGTGCTGGGATGGAGATCTTTGGGCAAAAAAGCACATGCAGGAGTGAAGCACAGAATGAGGCAGAGGGCATTTGAATGAGCAGAGCAAGCAGGACTCCTGAGGCTGCTGAGCACATGCAGTGAAGATAATGATATGCTTGAAAATGAAGTGAAAATTCTGGAGAGAGTGAGGGGGGTTGATGGAGTCGCGCTGCTTTCATATGAGTACAAGGAAATAAAATCCTCAGGGGTACTGGTGCTGCAACAGCTGAGAGACTGTTAAAGGAAATGCTTTGGTGGTAAAATACTCTCTGCAAAACCTAAGTATGGGTTTGAGCGTGACCCTGGCTAAAAGGAGGCACAAGGACAACTGGTGGGCATGGGGACTGGGAACAGCACATGGCAACTCTGAATGGTGGACATTTAGTCCACCACCAAAACTTTGAATCAATATAAACATATACCAGAATTTTACATCCTCCCCTTGTAAGCTCACTCTGCCTTTGTCATGAAGAATACCTTTCTTCAGACCAGCTTGGAGTTATCAATGAATCCCTGACAACATGACAACTTTACTGGATTAACCTCCAGGGACATATGGGAAGCTGCCTCATATCCTCCAGCTCATCTGAGTCATTACAAATGAGTAAAGCTGAATTTGTAGGAGAGAGAAAGACACCTCCAAAGTTTTAAGCAAATGTAGAATCCAAAGTAAAATATTTCTTCAAAGTTTAGCCATTATTCCTTTGATGGGAAGTGTCTATATTTCTCAACTAGGAGTTTTTCAGGCACTCGGGGATGTATTTAATGTACAGCTCTGCAGAGTGCAGTTGAAAGAGGCTGGCTGGCCATACTATTTCCCTTCCTCTCTTAATGAGAAATATTTGCTTACAAAGCAAGAGGAGCACAGTCTGCTTGGCCTGTCACCCTGCCTTCCAGGCTGGAGTCATGTCCCTCGTGTGTGTATGTGACAACTCCCCTTTACCTGAAGAGTGCTAGGCTCATGCTTGAAATAAATTTTCTCAAGGTAACTGCAATTCTTAAGTTCTTTTTGGAAGAAGATATTGTATTTCTTTCCAGCAGTAGATGGCAGCAATTTTCTTAGTCCTAATCCGGTAAGATTGATAATGCTAATTACTGTATATTAATGTATTTTAGAAGTTAAAGATTTCAATAACTCTTTTCAGCAGTCACTCTGACTCATGTCTGGTCTTTCCAACAGTCCAATGTTGGACAACAGCAGAGGCTGGTCCCTGAGCCTGCCCTTCCTATACTTCTCTTGTGAGAAGCTCAGCAAGTGCCAGGTTTGCTCTCTGCCTCAGCTTCCTTGCTTGTGAGGCATTGTGGGAGCAACAGCTGGGATTATACTTTGGGGATAACTCTGGTGTGGGAAAGTATGTGCTGACATCTTTGCCTTCAGCTAGAATGGGAAGTAAATAGCTTGGCAATAATGAAATACAAAAAAACCCCTATGATAAATGACCACTTAACGTCTGAAGAAAGACGAAAGAGCAGAAATGATCTGTCTGAGAAATAATCAACCTGTGTGTATTTGCTTTAAGCTGACTTTACCCCATCCAAAATGTTGTATATGTATTTCCAGAAAGACAGTCACTGAGACTCATTTTTAAATGAAATGTTCACAATCAGTATAAAGGTTTGCACCAGGAGATAGTGTAAAAAATAAATTGAGCAATATTACTATATGAATCTGAAATATAATGGTTCTTGTTATGTCCACAAAGAAATAATGGTGTTGAAACTAGAGAAGCTTCATCACCTTTAAATGAATAATGGAACTCCAGTGGACAGAGAGGAACCCAATTTTAATGATTGTTTTAAACTAACATTTGGCATAATAAATGTTTGATGCATTTGTTCTAAAACAGAATTAACTGCAGTGCCATGTCTTATTCATGGCACAAGCACTGCTTCTATTCACCAGTTTCCCTGTCCTTTCTCTCTCCCAGAGTGTACAGTAAGTTGGAATTTTTAAAGTTTATGACCCATTTTGGAATGTCTGGTAAATGTACCCCCTATTATTCCTTTTTTGTCATGTTTCTGATTTTTCTGTGTCATGGGAAATGCAAGGCAATGAATTAGACAAACTTATAATTGGCTAAATTGTATTAAAACCATATTAAGCTCTGTTTGTCCTGCAGCACTGCAGGAATTATGACCTGCAACTTTGCAGTCACCTGTGTTCCATTTGTGATGGGGTACAGGAGAGAGAGAAGGATTCTTGAATAACCTGGACATCATCACCCCTACAATAATTATGGACAGACAACCTGTCTAGTGAGGGAAAGAAAACCTTTTCCTTAATCATTAAAGCAAACTGTGTCTAAGATCTGAGACTGTTGAGACTGTAATAACCAGGTTGTTGTATCCAAATCATTCAGCTGCTTTGATTTTCACCTTTTAAGTGAGATGTAGAGTTTTTATTTATTTGGTGGTATTGAGATGCTGTCTCCCTTATGACATTATCAACAGATGTTCTTGCATTTTCTGGAAATGAGACATTTAATACCTAAGACTTTCTCCCTAGGACCTGGATTGGAGTGATTCTGGTCACTGATCACTGATATGCTTTATGCTTTGAAGTGACTGCTGCATGTGAATATGGGGTCTGTGCTTGTCTTCTCTGTGACTGCTGAGCAAGTGGGTTCATCCCTGGAGTTCAAAGCTTTGCTTCCCCTTGCTACTGCTGGCACTGTAGTTGTTTGGTATGTGGTGGCCTAGTGCTGGTTTTTGATCATGTGCAGATGTAGAGGCTGTGAAGGGTTTGCTTGTAGCTTCATGGTAAAGGTTGTGTGAGGATCAGTGGCAGCAGGGACCAGCTCCCATTGCAGGGAATGAAGTGTAGGTCCTGTCATTATCAAACATGCACCATGTTCTCACTGAGTATGGGCTGCATTCACTGGGAAGTTGAAAGGCAATGAGTTTGCATTAGACAGTAAGCTTGAAATACAAATTCTTCCTCTCCCTATATCCCTCATGATGCAGTCCTTTGAGCAAGGACCTTCTTATTCTACATGGCTGGTAGCTTATCACAACAGGACTCTGGCTCAGCTGATGCCTCTAGATTCCAGCAAGAAGTAGATGCTCATAACACAGGAGCCTCCCTGCTCACTGTATTCCTGTTACAGGCCACCTTATTACTGCTCCTTTGCAGCTGGAGAAATGGATCCAAAATCATCTTTCCCTTTCAAATAAAGCTAGAATGAAAGTGGAAGAGGACCTAAAAGGGCAGCTGAAATAGAGGCATAAGGGGTCTGTCTTGGAGCTCACTGGCTCTATTGACTAGCTTTGGGCATCTTGTCACAGAAGCCATCCCTGCAGCCCCCCCCCAGCTACCAAAACCTTGCCAACACAAACTCTCTATATGTGGGGTGTTTTTTTGCATTTGTGATTGTTGTTGCACTTTGTTGATGTTTACTTTTGCTTTCTAGTACTTGCCTGAAGATTTGCACCACCAAAACAAAAGTGATGGAAATATTGAACGCGTGACTTTACTTATCCTTGGATATTAGTAAAAGTAGGATAAATGACTGCAGATTTTACTTTGTTCTAAAATTGATTACATCTCTTTTGCATGCTTTGTATTATCTGGGCTGTTTCAGTCACGGATATGATTGAGTTATCTTACTTCACTGAGTCAAACCTGCCTCTCTGGAGCACATTTAGTGCTATCTTGGCAGTGGAACGATGAATACCATATAGATAGATGAGAGTAAGTTGAGCTACTTTATGCAGCTTGCATTGTCTCCTACAAACCCAGGGCTTGATTCTGATCTCAGCTGCATTATCACTGCTTCCAGTCAGTAGCTACCAAGGAAATAGCCAGGCCTACTAGGTGGATTCTTTGAGCAGAGAAAAAACTCTTGCTTCCTTTTAGCCTCCTGGTCTGGATGATGATCATTGCATGTTAAAGTAACATGGATTACCAGACAGGAGACATCCTGGCCAGATGGCATGTTAAGCAACTCTGTAGCTTAGCTGCTACATGCATTTGGTATCATGAATATAACTCTCTGGACCCCCACTGCTGGCAAGTCTGGACTTAAAGCCCAGCAATTCAGATGGGATTCCTTCAGTTCCGCTGAAATGGAGGTCCTCCATTTTGAGAGAGAAACTCCAGCTGCAATACTAGTGGAGTACTTAAATTTAAAGCTATTGTAGAGCTAAACTGTGGCCAGTGAGACTCCCTCAGTCCCACAGAGATGTTTGAACAGAAAGTTGTATTTTTGTAGCTTTTTCTTTTAGGGGGAAATACAGGAAGGTGAAATGCCAAATGTCTCAACCAGCCCTGCTTTGTACCAAACACAGGCATCTGCTGAACACAGAAAGCAACAGAAATAACTCTGGTGATTGTTTTACAATCATCTAGTTTACACAGATGTTCAGCAAGGGAATTCAGTGTGCTGGCATTGTTGGCCTTTTCAATTTTTAAATGAGGCTGAATGATGAATTTTGATCATCAGTCTCACTAAAATTCTTACTAAATACAAATCTAGTCATTCAAAGGACTTGGGCTTGCATCAAATAAATTGGAAACCACTTTTCATTCCCAGTTTTGAACCTATCACCCAGAATAGTCATCCCACAGAGTATTCATCTAAACCATCTGGTACAGCAAATAGCTGAAGGACTCAAAATAAAAAGAAAATTGTTTACCTTTCTAAATAGGAAATGTAACGACTTTCTTCCCTCTTTACAGCAGCTCAAACATTTACTCAAACTTGTTAAGCTGCTTAGAGAGAGAATTGTTTGTCCAGGTAATGCTTTTTTCAGCTGCAGGGAAAGCAGATGCTTGAGTTCATGGAATTCCCAGAATTTCTGCCTCTGGGAGAAATTTAAATAAATTAATGGAGAACTTCAGATTTCTTTTCCTCTGTCTTTATTTTGAGTGAGATTTTTCCCTCTCTATGCAGATGGATCTGCGCTACGCTTACAAGGAAATAATTTAATTATGTAAAGCTGCTCCAGGTAAATGTTATTTACAGATGGCTGAAAAAAAATGGATTTTACTAATTTCCCAAGAATTAACTCCTCTTTTCACTCTTAGCAGAGAGGTATTTCTACTAAGTTGCAGATTGCATACTCCTGTCTGTGTCTTTTTACCCATTTTGACTGTTTTATTTTTAATATAATGATTTTTAAATAGTAACCCTGCAGGCACTGTGCACATAATTGAAGTAAGCAATCTGCTTATTTATCCCTATTTTCCATTAATTAGATACATGCAATCAAAATTTCCTGTTGAAAAACACAAGATAACATGCTAAGGGGCTAAATCTGTTTATCCTCAGGCAGCTGAAGATGTGGCCAGTGTTGGAGGAGACATCTCCAGAGCAGGGGCAGAGGAGTCTTGATAGGAATGGTCTGGAAGGAGTAACTGGAAACAATCCTACCCTCAGCAGTGCCTTGTGTCCTTTGGGCTGGCTGCAGGCTGGGTGTATTGGAAAGCAGATGCATATCCACAGGACATGATGATGCTGTGCCATTGTCCCTGGGCAGTGTGAGAAGATGCTCTAGGAATTTCACTCCCTGCCTGAGATGGGCTCGTGGTTGATGTGGCTCTCAGATGATTTTTTTTCTAGACAGATTTATTTTATTTTGTTCACTGCTGACCTAGGGGCTCAAATTTTCACATTTACAGTGAAGCAAGGTGTGAGCCCTAACCTGAATAGTTACTTCTGACTAAAGGCAGGACCTGTGAGGCCTGAAGGTACTGCTAATGTTAAGGGTCTGTATTCTGAAATGGCTCAGCTCTGTGGTGGCCACATATTAAGAAAGGGCTAGTAATCAGCTGTCAGGTTCAGCCAAGAACCATCGAATCTGCTAAAAGTGAACTTACTAAGAAGCTATCAAAGAAATCTTCATTTAACAGGCCAAAATAAACTGTTTTTCCGCCTGCCCACAAATGAGAGGAGAGGAAACATCCTCAGTCCTAGGTGTGCAGAATGGCAGATGAGTGGAGAATTTCATGAAGAAAAGGATCAGTGAAAACTGAGCTTGGGTGAGCAATCATAAGTACAATACATGGAACTAGGAAAAACTTGTGCAGGTTTTTGAGGTTCTTCAGTTGCAGAAAGGGAATCAAGCTGTATGAATAACCCCAAGGGATTCTGCTGCCCCTGGAAGTGGTAGGAGATAGCCTCTCCTTTCCAGTTTGCACAGGTTCACGTACTGTTTTAAGTGTCCCAGCTGTTGTAACTGCCTGGCCAGCTCTTGGTCACTAGTGACTGGGTGAAGAGCCTATAGGAAGGATTCTCACCTTTGCAGAGACCTTGCTGTCTCCTGGCAGAGGTGGGATATTCATAAACTTTCATCTGGATTAATTGGCAGACCAAGCCAAGCAAGAGCCTATGCTCGTTGTCAGCTTGGCACCCGTAGCTATTTAGTGAAAGGGATAAGAAGTGGTTCTTTAAAGCTATGTATATATATATATGCCACAATCCCATTGCAATCCTGTAACAGTCTCCCTGATGTCAGACTGGCCTTGTGCACCTTCACATTAATGAGCTATTGCATACTAACTCCCTGCACAGCCCCCTCCCTCTTCCTTCTCTCCTTCCCTCTGCTGCTCTGAGTAATTCCTCTTTCCCTTGCTTGCTATTTGCCTGCAGTGATGGGTGAGTACCCTTTTGCTCACTGGGAGTCTGGCAGTAAATCATATGTTTGCTTCTTTTTCTTTTTACATTCTGGAGCAGCTGCTCTGATTAGTTTGAAGCATAATAAAAGACCTATAAATGGGAAGAATCCTGAAGGTAAGTACTTTACTGTGAACTTAATGTCAAGGTACAGTACACATACTAGCTTTTAGTGAGACCATTTCAAAACTGTTATCCACTGTGTATTTCAAAGACAGGACATAATTCAGACATCTGATTGACTGCCCTTGAACGGTGATTCTTACTCTACAGTTTTTATTTTTTATAAGCCTTGATCTGAGAACTCTTGAGAACATCTTGTATAGCATTCCTCACCCCTAGTGGGTTACTTCTGCTCTTTGAGTTGTGCCAGATTTGTGGTGACAATAAGGCAGAGGAAGGAATGGCAAACTCTATCAGAGGAAAATTCACTCCTGTAAATCTGAGGGCTGTCTTCCCTTTTCATTGTAGAAAGTGTTACTTCTTATATTTCGCCTGATTCTGATTACTCCAGACAGGATGTGATCCAGTGATCCTGGATCCCTGCATAGACCATGTCCCTGTCTCAGGCATGGGCGAATGACAGTGACCTCCAGAGTACCATTATGAAGCACTGGGTTCAGGGACTGAAAACAAGGATTTAGGAAGGGAACTGGACTTGAAATGTACTTTAGAAATGTGTCGATCAGTGGTCTGTAGCTTTCAAGTCACACAGTAACTCTTGAATGTATTGCTGCAGTTGTCTTTTAAACTGAGTCTCCCTCTGCAGTAAAATTACTCTGCTTCCTATGACCATTTTCCTGCCTCTATTCCCATCTGCCCCAATACAGACTTCCAGAGTTCCCCTTTGGTGTTTGACTAAGTCTATTCTAGTCCTTCCAAAGAAATGTTGTGTTTGTTGCATGAGATGGGGGGCTGTTACTTAAATTCCAAGATAACCGACATGTTTTCTCTGGTCAGACAGCTGCTGCTGTGTCTTCATTACTAAATACAAGCCTTTTATTCTGGAAGTACAAGAGGTGGACTGCTGGGTAGCACAGGCAGTATGTGCCCATGTGGAGCAGATACATAAGCACTTGTCTTCTGCCTGTTTTCTTACAGGGAATATTAACTCAAAATAAAAATTAAGCAAGTAGTTTGAGTACACATATTCTGTTTCCTCTAAGACAGGGTATAACTCTAATGCTCTTGATATTTCCAAGCGCTAGCATTTTCACACAGCTAAGAAACCTTCAAGTCTGCAGTACAGCTTCTTACAGAAATTCCAGCCAGATTTAGATTATTACTGAGTTATCACAAGCCAAAAGCATTGGCAATCAAAAGTGTTTCTGAAGCTGTTAGCTCCAGTTCTACTGACTTGGTTTTTGTCTTTGGTAATACTCATTGCTTTTGAGAAAGTGAACTCACTGACAGCTCAGAGGGCAGGACTGACTTAGGTGTACCCAGATGCTGTATCTAAAGCCACTATTCGGTCTTTGAATCTGAAATTAAATCATATCACTTTATTCCCATAAATATTTCTCTTTGCAGATGTACTGGGAAAGGAGAATTCAGTGTCTCAGAATGCATGGACAACAGAGGTTGACAAAACCTGAAAACAAATGTCCTGGAAAGTGTTTATTACCAAGCATTAATGCAAGTAAGGCTGGAAAAAGTATTTTACTATAACTTTGCTTTATTGACTACTGTTTGACTATGTTTGACTGCTATTTTATTTTATATCCTCCCCCCATCTCATTCATAGGATATGGTCACTGATGCTTAAAGAGACCTTGAAACGCTGACATTTGAATTGAATTGCTGATGTGATAAATTGGAGAACTACATGAGTAAGTCACTCTGGAGCAGTCTACCAGGTGACTAGGTGGATGTGTAGGTATTAAGTGTGGGGTATCTTTCCCTTTATGAATATATTTCATGTATGGACATCTCAGGAGAAAAAAAAGGAATCTATTATATTGCTTGAAACCTAGAGTATCTTTATGCCTTAGTTATCCCTTGAAGTGAAGGCTTGAGAAAGGAGCTTGGCACATGAGCCTCCACACCATGCCTCTGGCCTCTAAGGGACTGGAGAAGCCAAGCCAGACTCTTGCAGCTCCTCTCTCCATCCATCCCCACCTGGAGCCTGGCATGGGCTACTGTAGTTGGAGCTGTGACACCACAGCCACACAGCAAGGGTCATTTCACTTGTTTGGTTCTTTCTGTGCTCTGGCAGCCCTGTCAGTGGCTGCAGCATGCAACTAGGCAGAGGCAGGAGGACCCTTGTGTGTGAAATAAATAGGAACAGCAAAATTCTCCTTTTCTGTACATCAGGCCAGCCTGCAGCTCCTGCTCAAGTTGAAGCCCAGTCATCTTTTTGGGAAATTACAGAAAATCAGACTCTGGAATTTAACCTTGGACTTTACATTTTAGTAATGGTGCCAGTTAACTTGAAAAGGAGACAGTTGTTTGCAGTATGATACAGGTGTGTAAGTTTAATACATGAATTATCTGTATGTGAATAAGGATATGAAACAACATTTAAAGTTGATTATTATAATTTTTACCACGTTTCTCCCTTGCCCTGAAACTTCATTTTATTTTAATCTGGAATAACATTTTTCTTTTGCCAACTGAACATGATTATCCATTACTCAACTAAATCTAAGCTAACCCAAATATGTGTAGCTCCTGTTCAGAAGAGTTATTTGTATTTTTTTTTTGCATCAGTCCAGAGTTTGAGACAATTTGTTATACCCTTCCCTTCACTCTGCTCTGCTCTTTTCTCTGGCCTGAAATACAATAATCTGAGTAGAACAGAAATCCAAATAGGACAATTTTTACAACCAGATTTAAAACTTCTATTGTTTGTTACAAACACAAAGAAGTAAACAAAGTGCTGCAAAAAATGGAGAGGGAAAAAACAATCTGTAGTAGAAAAACATAGATGTTCGACATCAGTATTGGTTGGCTTCTAGGATTCATTTCCTTTTACTTATTAAACTAGTTTTTTTAAGTTGCTCACTTGCAGAAATTTGCATTTTATGAGGACAAAGTTAGAAAAACAATGCTACTGTTTTAGATAGCTTACCTCTTTTTCCTCAGCCTGTGGCATCTAAAACTAACCATGCTTGTCATCTTCTCTGTAATTCCTTGTCATTGAAGTTAAAATACAATCTAAGCTTGCACCAAATGAGTTCCAAGATTAGTCTGCCAAACTCTGTTGCAGTGGCATTTCTACAATTATGATTGGATCTGCCAAACAAAAACGATTTGTGGAATACAAGTGAATCCAATGTTCATTAGCTTCTAATCTTTTTTCTCTGTGTCTGCCAAACATTTTTGCTAGTAGATACTGCACAACTGATAGGGGATGAGGGAGAGAGAAGTGAAGGGCTGCTGAAAGCTAGTAGAGGCTGATCTGTTTTAGGATGTTGGTGCTTGCCAGAGGTCTCAGAATTGCTGGATCAATTGTTTGTGCAGCCGTGTCCCATCCAGAGAGGATGGGACAAGATATCAGCAGGACAAGAGTTTGGTGTGTGTGCTAATTATTTGTATTCCTTCACCACCTCCCCACCTTTTCCTAGCTGATTATTGGTTCTTCCACCAAAAAGTGAAATAGACAAAGGCAGCATTTGTCTTAGTCTTGGCTGAGAAATTCTCAATGGGAAATAGAAGCACATTTCCTCTGTCTGTTAGTGGATTTTACATTTGTGCTCTACAAACTATTCTTTCTGCTCACAAAAATAAAGCTGCTATTTGAGCGGCTTCCCTAACAACCTCCATTGCGGTTTGCTGGATTAAGGCAAATTTGGGATTTGTATCTGATTTTAATTAATCCCAAATGGTGCTTATATTTCTGCTGTTGGCCAGTCAAGAGAGACAGGTAGATAGTCTATATGTTGCATCTTTTTACTCTTACAAAAATGGGATGTGTAATGCATGAAGATGTTACTTCTGATGTATATCTTCTGTGTTATTCTTTGGGGACAGGAATTCTTATTTTCTGATCCATATACTTATGCAAAGCCTTTACTCCTCTTTATAATCTGTCCTACAGAAAGGCAGGGGAAGTCCTGCAGAAAGGCAGGGGAAGGACTTTTTAATATTATATCAGATGGGAGGACTAGAAACAATGGATGTAAATTGGAAGGGGGTAGATTTAGACTTGACATAAGAAAGAAATTCTTTACAGTGAGGGTGGTGAAGCACTGGAACAGGTTACCCAGAGAGGCTGTGGTTGCCCCCTCTCTGGAGGTGTTCAAGACCAGGCTGGACAAGGCACTGAGCAGCCTGATGTAGTGGGAGGTGTCCCTGCCTATGGCAGGGGGGTTGGAACTCAATGATCTTTAAGGTCCCTTCCAACCCAAACTATTCTATGATTCTAATATTTAATAATTTTATCTTCAGCTTTTGAGCATAAAAGCGAGAAAGTTATCCTATTCCAAACTGAACTACTTGTTTATGTTGTTGTTATCAAATAAGATTGCTGCTTGGAGTATAGTGCTTTGATCTTTCACTTGAAATAACCCAGGAGAGTATCGGATACAAAATGATTTTTGAAATCTTGGCGTTTATTGCTTCTTTTTACTATCTGTGTGCAACTTCAGTCAACTGCAGCAACATTGTTTTGTGAGTGCCTGCAATTGAAGGGAACCAGCACCTTATTAAAACTCTGCTTTGGCAGAGCTGAACTGGAAGTATGTTACTGTGCAGCTCTGTGTTTATCTCCCGACGGGCAGCGATCAGAATCATGGCTGCTACCAGCCAGGCAGGATTCTCTCCTTGTCAGTCTACTCCTTCCTATAGCTCATCCTCCACTGGGTGTTATCCGGCCGCCGATGTCCTCCTCATTCCTTTCACAACAGGCGCTCTTTGCTTTGGCTTGTGTCCCGTGTAAACGCAGCCCTGCCAAGCCTCTCTGTGATGAGCTCCTTTCCATGCTTTGCTGTTGCAGCATCAGCATCTCATGTACTTGTGGATCAGCAGCTTCCACCTCTCTCTGCTCCAGCAACGTGGGTGCTGCTGGCAGAGCTGCCTGTGGAGAGCATGTGGGGTTGTAGATGGTGGACACAGCGTGGGGCACATGAATGCTCTGCAGCATCTTCAGGTCTGTCACTGTCACCTGATCTTAGAAGACGTTGGATGCTTGCATCTGGCTGCAATTGGATTATCTACCAGCTTTGAGTCACTGTCTACTGGAATTATTTGTTGGGAAGGGTTGTTGCTGTTTTTGGAGAGATGATCTTAGCTTTCACCCTTATTTCCTCTTGCTAATGGTGGTTCTTGCAGGAGCTTTTCTGTGCAGGAAGCATACACACACATGCTCATAGTTTCCATGTGTAGTCATATTTCCCAAATATCAGACCTGAATCTGTGCTGCTATATAAAAAAAAAAAATAGACATAAGGTAAATAAGTGGGACTTCACATAGCTGTGAATTCTCTCATCCTGTCATCTTCCCATTCAGAAAAGAAAGATGTGAGAATCATGTATGTTGAGCAGCAGAGTTTCATAGCAGAGTGGGGGTCTCCAGATCCTAGGCACAGACACAGCCCCTTCTGTTATTAGCTATGTTAGTGGTAAGTTTTATTAGGGCAATTTATGCCCTCCCAGTTACCCTATTCATGCTGGAGGGTGCTCACCTGGTACACTATTTCTGCCAAGCAACCTGTTCAGCTGGGAGCTCTAATTTCTGGTGGTTTAAGTCAAACAAAACCTATATTATTTAACTCAAGCAGGACTGAGTGCAGGCACTCATCTGGAAAATCCATCTTTCCTTGGCAGGTAAGAAAAGAGCATCTGGGAGGACAGTGTCTGCTCATGGCAGGCAGAAGTGGATGTTTGGCCACAATCTAATTGTAGGGGATGTAAGTAAGTCCACACATAGACTGATGAAAATTGATGAAGAAAGTGTGTCTGGGGACTCTTCCAAAGCTAACTGAAGTCAGTAGAAAGAGATCTGTTTCACTGAATTCTCTGCCATTGGATTAAAATCCTAGTATAGCCCATCATGGAATAATTTGGTTAGCAGAAAAATCAGAGATTTAATAAATCTAGGATGGGAGAACTAAATGGGAAATCAAGATGATGCATTTAGTTCCTTACTCTCCACAGACTTACTGCTTGATGGTGCCCATGTTAATGAGTCTGTTTGGACAACCCTTCCTCGTATAGACAGCTGTGACTGTAAATAATAGTTCTCTCTCCCACTTTTATCATTGTCACCTGCTTTATTCTGTTCTTTCTGTGTATGTCTAGAGCACACAGTGCACCTGGAATGTCTTAGCTGAGGGCTCTAGCCTGATTTATCACATATATTTTAAAAAATAATGGTGAGAAACAAAGGCCAAAACAAGTCTCATCTTTCTAGTGGTACCTCAGAAAATAGTGTAGGGCTTAGTGCATGGCAGGCTGTTCTTACAGTCCCTCTGCTCTCTATTCAACTCCATCAATACCTTGTTGTTCTTCTCCCTCCTGCTGAGCCTACCTAAAGACCAACAGCTCTATATTATATTTCTCTTCATTGTGAAATGGATTATTTTCCACAATGTGCTGAAAAGAGAACAGAATAAGGGAAAAATTAGTTTTAAAAAAAGTCAGTCAGTAGTATATTCCCCTCTTTTTAATGAATAATGTATACATACATGTAGTGTAGCATGATAATGAAGGGATTTTGACTTGCTGGTGATAATGTTTTATCTAGTCATTTAAAGTTCAAATATGAATCTAAGGTATCGTTAAATAGAGCTTCACCTAACTGTACTTTTCATAGTCCATGGGATGTTTTATTTCTAGGCTTTTCATCTTTTAATTCAGCTAAAAAGTGACTTTAGTAAGTGACTTACTAAATAATTTATACTGTAATCATGCCAGGAGAAATGAAAGAGTAGCTGAAGTGTCAGAGGTTATAGGTTGCAGCAAAGGTATTAGCATCTCTGTGAAGAAGTCTGTGTCACAGGGGGAAAGCGAGGTCTCCTGGCAATATATTGACTCTTTCTAATTAGTTAAAAGATTTATACAGGCAGTAAAAATGGGCTAGTTCATTGATTTTTTTTTTTGTCACACTCCTGCACTACAGTAGTTTTGCTCATTTACTGTAAGAATTCCTTGTTTGTGCCCCAGCCCAGGGAAAAGCCATTGCATAGGTTGATCTTAGCCTCACCTCGCAGAGTGAGCTGGCTGAGTACAGTTGGGCTCCAGCACCTCCCCAGCTCAGGGAGTTTTAAAAGATGGTTATACTCAGAGAAATGATTAAAAATGCTGCTACTTCTGTGATCCCTGTATGACATCCCCTTCAGATTTGTAGGTAGGTAATGAGGCAATGTTTCTAATTGTCAGTTCTGCACACACAACAAGGATCTGAAAGCAGATCTAAGTGTTTGCTTGTTTCTGACATCAATAATTGCAAAGATGCTGACATGGATTTGTGGCCGAGGTGGGTCATGTGTGACCGAGCTCTTCTCAGCTGCCCTGCCTTGGAGTGAGGATGCTGAGACCACACTGATGTCTCAGGAGACCCTCACCAGAGGAAGAGGCTTTTCCATGGCCAGCTGGACACTGCTTGCTTGTTTGGATTATAAGCTTCTTTTTTAGGTGTTTACAGCCTCGGAGGGGTCATGTGCAGGACGGACAATGCCACACGCTGTGACACAGGGCTGAGCAGTGCCAGCGATGGCACTGTACCACTTCACTCACAGAAATTTGGCCCGGGATTTTCCCCCCCGCAATGGCTGTTGCTTGACAAACCCCCGTCCTCCTCTAAACCTCAGCAAAATGCACAAGTCTATCATATTCTGCACGGAGCTATTCTAAGATAGTTAAATAAAAAGCAGCGAAGGGAAACTAAAAATAATAGCGCCGTGCTGTAGGAAGCATGGACGTGCCACTTCTGAAGCGGTGCGGGAAGAGAAAGCGAAGCTGGTCCGGTCGCTGCTCCCCAGGGTAGCAATCGGAGCAGCGGCTTCGGAAGCGGCTTCTCCCCGCGCGGCGGGAGGGAAAGCGCCGACCCCTTCGCCGCTTCCACAGCCCTTGGCGGGCGCTCCTTCTGTTCCGCGGGACCGTTCTTGGCCGGTTGTTGGGCCGATGGCGGTCCGGGGTGCGCGGCCCCGCAGCCGCTGAGCGGGGCGCTTTGCGGGGCGGCAGGGGTCGGGCCGCTGCATGCGGGTGGGCAGAGGCGCTCTGCGGCCGGCAGGGGGAGCTGCGGCGTCTCGCTGCGCGGGGCGGGCGGGCGCA
>VZTY01002827.1:0-105528 GCA_013400935.1 Turnix velox | reverse complement strand
ACCTTAGCGGAGGGAGTCCGTCCGCAGCCCACCGGCCTCGGACGGGGCTCTGACGGCATGGCGACCTAGGGGGGAAGCTGGCGAGGAGGTAAGCCCTGCCACGCAGCACTTCTCCACGCAACTTCTTTTTTTTTTTTCTTTTCCTTTTAAAAACCCTTAAATTTTACCTCCAAATGAGCGAAAAGTTCGGGTGTAACGAGTATCCCCTCGGCGCCGCCCCCGCCGTGCGCGGGACGGGGCTGAGGGGCGGCAGCTGGCGGGTCCCTCCATCAGCCGCGGAGCGAGCCCGGCGGCCCCGCTGCAGCCGGGGCGATCCAGGCAGGGACCCTCCGCAACTCTGCGCCTCCGTCCGCCGTTCTCGCCGGTGTCCTAGAGAGCGGCTACCGGCAGCCGGAGCTGTCCCCGCATCTTGCCCTGCGGCTGCAGCGGCTCCCAAAGTGTTTTCTCTGGCGAAGGGAGGTTCTAGCTGTTTCCTCCTGGATTTGCGGACCCGCGGGGGGCCCCGGGGGAACCGCGTTACCGGCGGGGATTTAAATTAAAGAGGCTCCAGGAGTTGCTTTTTGGGCTGAGCCTGTTGAAAAGTGCCGGTTGTTTGGAGGCTTGGCCGCCCCGGGGTACGCGGTGGTGGCCTGGACGTTGGGCGACTCGGAAATCTCCAGCTGCCTCTGAAAGTTTTGAGGTAATAAGGATTCTCTAGTTTTGTTTGGGGTCAGATGGAAATCTGTTTTAAAGAACCTGTTCTACGACTGTTGCCTTTGCTGAGATTCAAAGGATGTAAAGTTTCCGGTGGAATATACTGTAAGCTGCAGTTTCTCGAAGTTATGGTAAGGTCTGTGTGGTTTGGGCAGCCTCTGCTCCTGTTGGGCTGACACCCATGTTAGCCTTGTACTGTGAGGAAAAACCTATCCTGGTAGAAGCTGCTTCTTTCTCGTGCTCTTCTGCAGCATTTATGCTCTCTGGGTTTTATCTTGATTATAAAAAAAATATATTCTTAGAAGGTGGGGAGGGTTGCGGCTGTTACAATGTTATCATCAGAGTGCATCAGAGTTTTGAGGTTTTTCCGGGCACTGACTGTTAGAGGTTGTGCAGATGCAGGGCAGGGTGATGGGGTTTGGGGTGCCTGGATGATGTGTGAGTGTGGTTGCTTTCATGCATGAGAGGGGAACTCACCCCAAATGCTCGCTGTTGGTTCTTAAAAGGAGATGTTTCTTGGCAGGGCTAAAGCTGTGCAGCTGCCTGGTGGTCTGTGCTATCTGTCAGCTATTTCAGCTGTACCAGCAGGTTTCCGTCTGTGTAGTGTGTGGGAAGAGGCTTTCCTCCAGAGGTAGGAGTGGGCCAGCTTTGAGAGGGACGTGGTGGCTGAAAGGCTTTGCTTGTGCCAGAGCTGAGGCAGGAGGTAAGTCCGGGGAGAAGCTGTATAACACTGAGTCAAGTTCTTGCTTTGCAAGGGACAAGTGGCTGAGGAGGGGGTGCAGGGGCAGGCTGGAATTAGGAGTTTTGGGCTTCACTAGCCAGTGTAGGGTGATGCACACACAATGAAGGTGAGAAGTGGAGACTTCTGTCAATTCACCAGGTCACAGACAGTACTCTTCAGTGTTTGGTGAGTCTGTGGTAGGGCAGTAGTTGTAATTGATGATGTGCAGGATGACTTTCCAACAAACTACAGTGGATTGTATCCTTCTGGGGGTGATTCTCTGCATATAGGAGACCTCTTGCAGTAAGAGGAGACGGGCATACTCTGACCTCCCTAAAGAGCACTTGTGTTGCTAGGCAGCAGTTGCACCTCCAGCATGCTCCAAATCCAAGTCTGCAAGGGGACGCCTTCCTCTGCTGAGCTCGAGCTTTCTAGCTGGTGATCGAGGGTGTCAGAAAAGAGAGAGGTACTTGCTGGGAGCTTGCAGGGGGCTATTAGCTGATATCAGGACTTCCTCACCCCTTCTCCTAGTCTGCAAGTGAGCACAGGAGATAGATGTGAATCTATCTATGTGGTCGCTCCATTTGTAAGGCTCAAGAGTTCTCTGCAGACCACCCTTTCACTTTCACAGTACCTGGTAGCTCAGAGAAGGGTTGTCTCCAACTTGTTTGGAGATTGAAACTTTGGCAGTACAATGGAGGAGAGGAAGGTTTGCAGAAGAAAGACCAGGTGTCCCACATCAGTGCAATTTGCCAACTTTAGTTTCTGTGGGTGCCACACAGTGGCTGGAGCTCTTGCGCTTATGTGGTGTCAGCCAGTTTTGTCTGAACTGCTTTATATCTTGCAGAGCAGGAGCAATGGAAAGCTTTTTAATCTCCACAGCTGCCAGTCTAGTGGCTACTCTTTGAAGCAGTGCAGTAACTGAAGCTGTTGGAAACCAGTGTGGGGGACTGGCCACTATCCAAAGAGAAATCAGATCATAAAAGAGCCTGAGAAGGTCAGGAGGGGTTCCCCTGGCAGGGAGAAGGTGAGCTCAGTAGAAGGGCTATTCTTGTGGCAGAGATCTCTTCTGATCAGACAGGGGCTGACAGTGCTAAAGAGGGAGGAGATTTCCTGGTTTGATGGAGGCTTGAGGACTGGGCCTCAGGAGAACTTGGAGTTTGCAGCCTCAAGTCCAGAGGAGGCTTCAGAGGACTGAGGAGGCAGAGGCAGGTAAGGACTGCATTTGCTAGGCTCAGCATCTCTGGGGTTCGTGCCTTGCCATACATAAACTTGAGACAATGGAAGGTTTAAGAGCACATTTGTCTGGAGATATAGGGCAGCTGCTGGCTTCCTTTCCCCTGTGGACAGCTTGTGTATGGGTGCAGTGCGTGTGAGAAGCCCAGCAGAGATTCAGGTAGGCTACTGCAGAGCAAGGAAGAGGTAATGGGGACAGCAAGTGAGGCCTGTAGCCCTTGGGATGCTCTACTTGGTGATGGCAGGAGGAACCAGGTGAGGCTAGTTGGCTGTGATGGGTTTGTAAAGGGTTTGGCTTGTTTGCCAGGGCAGAGTCATCTGTTCCCCAATTGTCTGCAGCTATTTCATGGGGAGGGCATGTGTTGAAATTATTTAGTTAAAGCTACAGAGAACAGCTTCTTCTATGTGGCCTTTGAAAGAGAGTCTGTTTGGTCCAAATTTCATCAGTCCTGGGTTGAGATGTCCTTGTGGGATTGGAAGTGGAGGAAGAGTTCCAAGGACCACGTCTGTGCCTGGAGTAGCCTTCCCTGCTGGCTGAGGTGGGAAGCTGCCAGAGGTGGCTGAGGCTGGGAACATTGACTTGTGCATCTGAGGGAAAGGACTGAGGATTTGTACTCACAGTAAGAAGTCCAAATAAAGCATTTATAATGTATAGACTTTTCCTTCTCTCCAAAATATTTGGACTCTGAATAATCTCTCACTTCAAACTGAGGCTGAAGCTGAAAATATCAAGGGATGCTAAATCATGAACAACTATTAAGCAGCCTCACAGGGCTGTATGGGAAACCCTGTCTGCTCTCCATTCCTAAACCTTTCTCAAACAATGTGAGTCTGAGTTATTTATTAGGAGGTTTTTGGTGCAGGAAAAGGAAGTGAACATTTAAACTGTATCACAGAATAAGGAGACACTTTAAGAGGCTGTTTGTTTTTCAGAGTGCCCAACTAAAAATAAATCTTCCTTTAACCAGCCTTGAAGAGAGGACAAAGGGAAGAGACCTTACTCTTGCTGAAAATAATGAGAACTTTTTAGTTAGCTTTCACAGACAGAATTTCCTCTGGCACCTGGTACTTGACTTAAGTATGACCCTCTGGAATTGGTGGAGGGCTGGAGGTTGTGTTATGTTTAGTGACAAAGCTGATGAGAGGGAGAGAAAGTGCACGTTAGAAACTTTGGCAGGGTTTGTTTGGCTAGTCGTTTCCTTTCCAGCTCCTTCCTATCCTGAAAATGCTACAGAGTTCTTTACACCCCTCTTGGCACTGCTGTGTGTAACAGGGAAGTTAACAAGGATGACTAGTTGGCAGAGTAATTCCAGGGCACACAAAATACATATTTGAATTTGATTTTGGCTTGCGTTGTAACAAAACTCCGTTGTTTTCAAAATTTCCACAAAATATTTGGAAGTAATATTGTATAAGTATTTTCCCATGACTCTCAAATTCTGGAGAGGTTTTTGCTTGCTTGCTTAAATTCTTGTTTTCACACAGGCAAATCTAGCAGAATAGGTGTAGGTATAGGTTAGCCTCTGGTTATGTATGTGAAAAAAATCTTCATCAGGAAGGTATTTATCACTTCAAATAACTATGAGATGTTGCTGATTACAGTGAAAGCAACTAGTCTTTGCTGAGAAGAGAGCAAAGTGCCTCGTTTCACTTCTCTGCACCTGTTTTCTAAGTGGAATAATGTGCAAGATTGTTTTCTAAGAATTGTAACAGCTTGTAGGTCATCTTTTTCTGTTAATTCTTTGTTCTTTGAGAGTGATGTATTAGGGAAGTATGTGGCTTTGAGTAAGATCAAGGAATGAAATTCTAAGCACATTGCATGCAGAGTTGTGTTCTCTTGGTCCTTATTAATGTGCAGCAGTGAATGTGGACCAGTGAATAGTGCAAATACTGTTACTTTGTACACATTGCAGAGGTATGAATGTATATAGGAGCAGCTATAAAGTCGGTAAGGCAGACACTTAGAACAACTGCAGTTCATCTTCTATGTAGTCCCAGAAAGGAGACTGTTTTAAGGATGCTGTAAAAGCAGGAATGTTTGAGCATGCAGATGGCAGCCCCATCTAAAGCTCTGTTTTGTGCTGAGCACCTCTGTAATGAGCCTTGAGGAACACACAGGGAACAAGGGCAGCAGTGTCGGGGGGAGGTGGAGGGATATGCTGTCTTTCAGGATTGAGACCTCTCTTTGAACTGTCTCTCCATTTTTAATAGCATTTCTAGAAAATCTGCTTGGTGAGCAAGGTTGGTATGAGTATGAAAAAAGCAAAGCATCTAATCTTTTGTATTTATAATGCTCTTGCATAGGCTGCTGTGAATTGAACAGACTTCCTTACTGGTGTAAGAGCAGAGAGTTAGTTTTGAAATTGGTATGGGTGAGAAGGGACTTTTCACATCTTTGTAATCTGAAACATCTTTTCCTTTTGTGGTTGAAGCTCTGTAGAGCAGACTTGTGATCACTGCCAAGATTGTCTAAACCACTCAAGGGCCATGACTCAAGCAGTGGCATTTGCTCTTGGTGCTAGTGGCTGAAGAAGTGGAGTCAAGTGAAGCCATGGCTTTTCTGGAATTCACAGGGTTCATCAGTGACTCTAAAGCCTAAGATTTCTCATCAGCAACTTGCTTTTTTTCCCCTGGACATCTGAAAAGCAGAATTCAGGGTAATTTTTTCCCAAGTGGAACCTCTCTGCATCACAGGATGGGCTGGCTGTCTGGGCTGAGTCTGAGAGAGTTCATTTCAGACTCAAAGTCTGCCCTCCTGGGACAGTGCCCAGTGGCTTTCTCAGTGGAGGGAAGTGCAGTGATCACCCCTGGCTGGGGATTCTCTTTCCTCTCGTGTGGCTCTGATTACTTCTGAGGCTTATTCTGCTTTGGGAACTGGCTTACTGTAACTGCAACAGCTGTAGGACCTAGGCTGATTTAAGCCATTCTTAATATCATTCACCTTCCCTAGTGATGTACATGTTTTCCAGGTATTGCCTGTTTCCATGTTTTCTTCTCTCTCCCAGCTGGCTTTTCTGTAATTTTGTAAGTAATTCTGCAATGAGGCTAAGACTCATGCTGTAAACTGACACTCTAGGTCTGACAGTCTTTACATTGCCTTTGGTTCTTCAAGTTACCAGAAATATTGTATTGATCCAGTCACAATCTGCAGAAGTAAATATATGTAGAATATTGATAACTCCTACTCCAGGGGAAAAAAAAGGCTGTAAATTAATAGATCCATTATGTTGACCTCATAAACCATGAGGAGTTGAACCCTCCTCCTACAACATGTATTTCACTTTGAATGATACTGGACAAGCATATTGATGTGTCCTGGGGCATGTAGTTAGAATATTGCAAAGTTAAGGCAGGAACAGTAGTTTTCTGAAGAATTCAGGGGAGTGTTGAATCACTAGTTCACTGATGGTGCAGCTGGGCATGAGGCTTAAAAAACAATAGCTAACTTTGCTTTGTGCATTTGCAAGTGCTGGACTTGCTGCAGTAAGGGAGGAGTGTGATACAGGGATTTGGAATCCTATTTGAAGATATAATGAAGTTGAATTCTGTGTGAGTTGCTTAGGGACCTGAGGTCAGTGTGTGATGTGAGCTGATAGCACTCCATCTGCTAATCAGGGATGAGTAGTTCTAGTTCATGAATCTGTTTAGATGGACTGCTCAGGTTTTTGTTGAGTTTTCTTAGTAAATATTTAGGTGAGTGCCAGTGTTGCACACTCACTGCTAACCTCTCTGGCTAGCATTTTGATTCTGTAGAAACTGGAATCCATGTGTGTGTTTGGAATATTTCAGGGGATTTTTCCATTTCCCACTTTTCTCTTTTTTTGCCGTGAATGAGTACTATTTTAGGCAGTGATTGGATCAGAAAGTTACGACAGGAAAAGGCTCTTAGGATTTTTCTCTCTATGGGGCAAACTCGCAGTTTGTTCATAGTGTTGAATCTGAGTGAAATAACTTCTCTTTGCAGTCAGAAATGTTAATGGGAGAAGTTAGTGTGTGGAGATCATCCACAAGATTTTTTTTTTTCCTGGTGCTGCCACTGAAGGCAATTTTTTATTATGGTGTCATTCAGTAAGATGCCTTTTGAAGCTTTAAGGTGCTGCTCTTGGTATCTTCTTAGGTTGCCTTTTGGAAGTTGTTTAACTTTTTAAAGTAAGCATTCCAACAAAACCTCAGTGTTAATACCCAAGGAGTGGTGCTGTTTATTTCTTCTGAGCTGACAAGATTCTGAGTTTACCTCCTTCACATCACAAGAGATCTGTGAGTTTTACAGCCTGTTCCTTTTCTTTGGCACACAGACCCTTGGCCTTCAGAGGGATCATTATGCATTGGTGTTGTGACCTTGTCAGGTGCTCTGTGTATTTAGCTGTGATTCCTTTTGCTTCCTCGGGACAACACCTTGGTCTTTTTCCTTGCTTTGCTGTTGTGTGGCTGTTACACTGTTGAGACACTGATAATCCCAGACACTTTAGATGTTGTCTTGCTGTTACTGGTTACTCTCAGTTTGTACAACACACACACTGCCAAGTGCCCTTACTTCTCACCTCAGCAATAAAATTCTCATGGAATTTCAGCCAAACAAGGAGAATTTGCCAGATGTGAATTTAGTTAAAGACTTGAGCCCTGCAGGGGTTCAAATCCAGTAAGACGAGTGGTGAATGCACACTGCCTGGCAGAATTAATGTCCTCTGTGTATTTAGACAACTGAAGTGGCTGGTTATGATGGTGAAAATGCACAGTGAATTAGGCAAAATGAAATATTTTTTGATGCTTATTGAGCAACAGAGCAAAGAATGTTGCATGACCAGTTCAAGTAGAACTGGAGGTATGTTATTTGAATTAACATGAATCTCTGATCTTAAATAATTTTTTGTTTGTGTTTGAAACATCAACAAGAAGGGATGGGTGTCATTCTGAATTACCCCCATCCATCATATTTTATAGAGTAAAATTCTTTCAGTTATAAACTGCTCAAAATTTGATGTGTCAGCAAAAGAATAATATGAACCAGAAAGAAGGTTAACATTAAAATTCAAAGCCTTAAAAATTGGAAGGGGGAAGTGATTTGAAAAGAAATTAAGTCAACATCTAGCATATTGTGAAGACAATGAAAGAATAATTGTTGCCTTTTCATCCTTTGTGTGTGGAGTGAAAACTGTAATTTATTTCTCTGAGGTTTGTGAACAACAAAACTTGACAACTGCAAAATACTAAAGAGGTAGACTGTTCTTTTAATGAGCACCTTCTGCATCACAGCTTCTGTGGAGAAACTAGGACCCACAGAGCCTCATGGTACATCAGCAAATTTCAGGCACAGATATGTTCCTGAGTGCACATGTGCATCACTTTTCTTCTCTTACTTTCTCTTAAAAAGCAACAATATAACTAAAACTGGAGTTAGAAATTAGAGCAAAATTAAACTGTATTTGTTGTGAGAACTTGGGAATCTCCGTGCAGGTGTTTATGCAGAGTATCAGTGCTCCAGTTTTGTTTGTTTCTAAGTGTTTTCTTCTAACATTGTTGCTTTTACTTGAAATCCTTTTGAATATGGGAAGCTCTGTGAGCTGAAGTGGCTGCTGGAAGGACAGCAAGCAGTGCACAAAGAAAATAGGACACGATTTCCCAAGCCTTGTTTTATGAAGACTTGGAAGAAAGAACTAAGTTTGACAGTGAAGGGCATGAAGCAGCATATGAGAAGGTTTTTGTTAGAAGGATAGAAATTGTGCTGCATCTCAGCCTGGTCTCCTTGTAGTTTCTGGGTGCTTACAGCACATTGGAAAAGCTGCCTGATGCCTGTGGTCTGTAGCATGAAAGGGTATGAGGAAGGAAAAAGGTGGCTTCGATAGAAGTGGAATGATTGAGAAGAAATTTCTCACGCCTTGCTTCTCCTACACTTCCCCCTCTGATGGTAGCAACCTTCCTTTACTCATCTTGATACAAATACAACCTGGCAGGTTGCAACAAGGGGTGGATTAACTTGTTCAGCAATTCTTTCAGCTTTCTCAACAAGCACTTCATTCGCTGTCTCTCCTCCCTCCTCTTGGTGATCTTGGACAAGATAACTGTAATTGATATTTCTGTATCCTCATTCACTCTTCTGGGAACTGTCATAAGCTTGGTCCCCCTCTTCTGAGATGGGATGGGAATGGAGGGACCCACATGAAGAGAGACCTAGGAGCTGCATAGCTCAGTTGTGAGGACTGAAGGGAGGAAAGTGGAGAAAGTAATTTGCGAAGCTATGCTTGAAAACCATTCTAGCATAACATCATCATTACAATTATCTGTCAAAAGATTTAGTTCAATTACTTCCTCTTAAGCTCTCTTGTCAAGATGGCCTTGCTTGTTTCAGGATTTTGGTACTCTAAGGAGAGGTTAAAGAATGAATACTAATTCTGCCATTAACCACTGTCAGACAGCCTTCAGTGCCTATTATTCCTTGAAAACTCCTTTAGCATTGTTACCGCGGGGAATCAATAGGCATAAAGTGCCCACGGGGACATAGAATTTATGGTGGTAGGGGGGGAATTCAGTGCCTATTTATAGCTCACTGTAGGGTAAGGTGAGAGGGGAAACTTCAGTTTTAAGTAGTAATTTTGAAATAATTGAATGGCAGCATAATTGCCATTGTGTAAAAGATTACACATGGTTCCTTACGTTTTCCTCACACAACAATAGGCTAGAGGTCTAATTACACGGAAAGACTAGTTGATGTAATAAACTCAAATTAAACTGAATAACTTTCAGTGAACCACAGGATGTTGTACCCTCTTGATGATTTGTCATGTTGAGCAAATGTTTAGAGCTGCAAGAGTCTGGGCTGGTCACAGAGCTCTTGGAAGGTGCTTCTGAGTGGGTGGGTGGATGTAGTGCAGCACTGAAGGAATATTTCTATTTTGTTGTCCTTCATTTTCACTATTGATAAGGTAGCTTTGTGCATTTCTGTTTAAAGGAAACTGCTATGAAATGTTTGCTGACTCTTTTGGTGCAAATAGTAATTTCATACTGGTTTAAGTGACTGTCCTCTTTGTCTGAGAATTAGGGTCTTGATTTAATGTCTGTGTTGGATATGGAGATAAATTCCTGGAGTCTAAATACATAAAGCCACTATGACTTCAAGCTAAGCATATGTTTGAAGATTCTAACTTATAATTAAATATTTCTCTCTAATTAATTTACAGAGAAAGTTATCTGTAGAGATTGGCTTTGCTGAGTTTAGATTCATTCTACCTGGTTTTATGTACAGAATAGCAACCTCACTTTGCTCTTGCTAAATTTTATTGAATGACCTCATATTTGTAAATGAAAACAGAAGTAGTTCCACAATAGGATAAACCTCTAAAATAGAATTAATTTATTGTACAAACTTTTACAAGGTCACCAGTGGGAAAACAAGATTGCTAAGAGAAATTATATGAATAATGTACTGTTATATTTTCCTGAACAATGTGAAATTTTTTCAAGTGTGTGACCTGTTGTATTAGACAAAACTGATCAAGGTCTTATCCTTAAAGAACATACAAAAATCTGCCCATATTAGACCTGTGCTATTTCACTTGATCATTTGTGTATTTGTTGGATTTTTTTTTAAGCCAAAATAATAATTTCTAAGCGTCATTTTAAAAACCCCAACCCTTTTGCGTGATAGTCAGAGATAAATTATTCATAGAGAGTTACTTTGAACCATTATGTTTTCCTACCTCTGCATAAAAATAAACCCAGAAGTCACTAGATTAAGCCATTGCCCTGTAATGGCTCTTAGAGAAATGTTTAACTGTGGCTGCTGCTTTGTTGTAGTGAAAAGCTGTGATTCAGACTTCATACTATGTTTGCATTTCAGCTGTCACAGAAAGTGAAAGATGAAGCCTCTTGTTCTCTTGGTTCTTGTGATCTGTACTGTAGTCAGCATGAATTTGAAGCTCGTGTCAAAGAGAAATTCTGGTAAGTCACAGAAAAATATTTTTACTTTTGAATCTGGACCTAGTGCTTATGCAATCAAGAATTTTAGATGACTGTTTTTTTGTTTTGCGTGTGTACTTCTGGTTGTTTTCTGTAATAAGAAAAATCATAATCAAAATGGTTTGTTTACCAGATGCTACAAAATCAGTTTTCTCACTATGAAGTTCTATTGATGTGACTTGAAGCTATTTGAAATCACCCTTGTGTTCTACTGAAAAAAAATTAAGAAAAAGAAAAGGTTGGGATTTGGCTACAGTATAGCTCAATCCGAACTCTTCTAAGGGTGGTGGTCTTCCTCTCTTTCAAAACTGCTATTTGTGGCCTGGATGGGAACCTCTGTAAGATCCATAATCTGTATTTGAGCAGCCTTGGTTCACTGATGCCAGGCAACACTACCTGACTGCAAAGAAGGGCTCTTGCATTTCCTTTATCAGAAGTACACATCTGTAGGAGAAATATTGCTGCAGTTATAGCATCATTAAGCTGTTAGCTTACCTTTAATTGTATTTTAGGGTTTTTTTTTAATATGCTTTCTTTGACTCTGCAAAATGTCTTGTGTTATTGGCAGCTGTTGACAGTATTAATTCAGGTTCAGTACTGGTGGTAAAAATGCTTTAATATGTTACACTGTCTACTGATAAATATAAGCCACTAGTGAATAACTGGTGTTTTTTCTTCTTGATTTGGTTGAGTTGGTATATGTTGAGTATAAAATGAAGTGGAAATTTACAAATACATGATTGTGTAGTTGGTTTTCATCTTCAATATCCACTTTGTCTTATATGCTGGTGTTTAGGTTGCTTGCGTGGAGCAAACTATTGATTCCTTCCTCCCCTCTCCCCCCTTCTTTCTTTTTCCACTACATTGTGAGAGAAATACGTTTCCTGTTTCTGTGATTTCAGCACTTTGAGCAAAATTGGTAATTTGACTCCCTTGCTGAAAGGACTCCATGGGTATAAAGGATTGTTATTTGATTGCTTGAGGCTTCACTAAATGTTATATGTTGTGAAGGGGCAAATGCTGCAGAGGTTTCTCAGTGTTAGCTATTAGTATTGTTGTTTAATTAGAGCACCAGAGAGAGTGGATGGGTGCAGCTGGGCAAATGTTACTAGGCAGGGCAACAGTAGCTATGAAGTGCTGGTGCTGTAGTTTAGGGTCTTCTTCACTGGTGTCTTGATAAAGAAGAGTGGTAAGGGGGAGATTAATTTAATGGTTGTTTGTGGTGTCTTGGTTAATTAAGGACTATTTATGGGCAGCTGCACTGCAAGGTAAACAGCAGGATGTCTGAAAGCAGGAAAATTGTTTAAGCTGCAGATGAGAGGGGATGAGGGGGGATGTGGGGTGCTCAAATGACACTCTGTGGACAGGATTTCTGCACCTGTGTTCTAGATGGAAGCTGTAGTCTTGGCTATATTGGTATGGGGATGTCTAATCTGCTGAGCTGGGAAAGGAAATTGTGCAGACAGTTATGTAGAGCTGTGTGAAGCATTGCAGAGAAAATACTGACACTGATGATAAAGACAGATCTGGGCTAGTAGGGCAATAAACCAGCAACATCAGAGTATTGGTGTCTTTGCTGACTTACATAGGCTGGTATTTTTTCCAAGCAATATGTAGGATTTTCTGTATGAACAGCTAGAATTGTGATTAGAGTTCAGTAGAAGAGCAATTATGAAGTTGACTACCATGTATGTGTTATCACACAGTAGAATATATCCTGTTTAAGAGGTAGGAAGAATCTAAAGATTGCTGAGTGAAGAGGACTTGGGGTAGAGCAATGAGAAGGTTTTCAGGCATTACAAAGACATCATTAAAAGATGGCCAACAATGCAGGGCAGGAGATCCAGAAGGATGTTATCAGTGAAACTGGAATTGCCTTAAGTAGAATAGGAATTTGTCTGGGAAGGCATTTTCAGAGGCTGATGGGAAAATATTGATTTGAAATCAAGGTATGGAAACCCAGTGGGAGAAAGCTGAGGATGGGAACTTGAGACCAGCAAATGCAGACAGTACATGGGGCTGGAAAACTGGCAAGAGTCGTTGAAGAGAGGCCAAGAGTGGAGGATACAAGTTGTCAAACAGAAGATGGTGAAATAGTGCTCTCGTTACAAGCATAGAATTACAGTTTGCTGACGAAACAATCCTCATGGAGGGAAGAAAACTGAAACAGATTTCTCATGTCTTTTATTTGCCATTGGTGGTAGCATGTGAGGGCTACAGACAGCTTTTAAAGTACCTTGCAATACTGCAGAAATGACACAGAAACTTGTCAAGAGACAAGTTTATTTGGCTGCTTCTCACTTGATATGTGATACCAAAATAATTTAAATGGGTGAGTTAATTTTATTATGCTAGTCAGATTCTTTGTTATAGGCAACAACTTCCAGATGCTTCAGAAGAAATTTGTCGTGTCTACAGAGTGATGATTACTGTTTCTAGTGGGAACAGAACAGTTTGCCTCAAGCATCTGTGTGAATGTGATGTTGGCTTAAGTTTCTTGAGCATTTCTTAATATTAAGAAGCTTTTGTGAAATCTGCATGTTATCCTTCTTGCCTGATTTAAGAAAGGAAACCAAGCAAGCAGCTAGTGCTGGTACTGCAGCCTTAGCAATACCATAGAAAAGGTATTGTACAGTCATAGAGATTTTTACAAATAAATTGAGGATGTGGGAGCTTCTAGATTCCCAGCCGGTGGGCAATTTTTCTTTAATCCTTCTCCTTGCACTCAATATTAAGTGACTTCTTTTCCCAAACCCTTTGCATGTGGTGCTTTGAATAATCATAGCAGGGAATATAAAACCAATTAAAAATCATTGCAGTCTTTAAGCAAAAGATTTTTTCAGATTATAGATTCTGTTTGACTTACTAGACATAATTCCATTAGTGAATAATTGATGCCATTTATTGTTGCTGTATTTATTTACTGAGCTGAAATACCCTGTCTCAGCATGCTAGAGCCTCAGAGGGCATACCAACCTTGTGTGAAGGAGCATGGGGAGACATTCCCAAGGTTTCTATGAAGCTGCTGGAGGAGAGCTGGTAGTAATCTTCCTTCAGGTTTTGCCCTTTCTTCTCCTCTTGACCCAAAAATCAGTCATATGCCAGAAGAGCAAGTGTGCCTCTGATCCGTCACCCATGCAATCACTTTGTTACCAATGCCTTGGAACAGAGAGGACTTAGCATTACACCTTGCAGTGTATGGGCACAGCCAAATGTCTGAAATTTTCTCATTGATGTTGCAGTTGTTAGGATATAGCACTTTAACAGATCAACTTAAAATGCATTGGCTTGATATTTCATGCCTTTTAAATCCCATGCAATAATTTAATGTGGCCTGCTATAGATATTTCAGGAGACCTTCACCTTTCTGCTAGCTGTCATGATCTAGGCTAGGATTTCCCTCTGGTCCCTTCTGTGAAGCTCACTCTCCCTCTACTGCCACCTGATCTCTCACTGTGACATACATGGAAGAGGTAGTGTTTGTACTTCAGAGGCATAATAAATAAATCATGGATTTATGTAGAGTGGGATATCCAAAAGGAATTTAACTCTTAGAAGTCTATTGCTCCTGCTGGTGGGGGGTTCTAGAGCTTCAGGATGAGCGCTCACAGTTGCCATTTGCTGTTTGGTTGTAATTGTGTCTGCCTGAAGAGCTGACTCTGGCCCTGATGTAAAATGCATGGCTATGGGCCCTTCCATTTTCTGAGATAGGAATGTTGCAAAAGAGGCTTTCAGCTTTTACTTCCTTCAAATAATTTGCAGATGTAGAGGAAACGGGAGCTTGGCAACACTAATCAGTGCACACTGATCTCTTACTTTTCCCAGAAGATGTTAAATTATTCACAGCTCCAGCAAACAATAGAAAAAAAAAGGTAAAGATCACCATTCTAAGCTGTCATCAGTGCAGGAATGTACAGTCCCTCTTGCATACGGTTGTGTCTGCTTATGGGTTCACTGCTGCTCTCCATCTGTTCAGTTTGGATCAGCAGGAAGAAGGAGCCTGGCTGCTGTGCTCAGTCAGGTCTCGGGGGGCTACCAGCAAGTAAGCTGTGAAGCATGGGTAGTCCATGCACCTCATTACAGGAGTCTCAACCTTGGTTTCCCTTCCTCTAGAAGGAGAGTGGAATTGCAACCAGCCAGACCTTTCTGGGAGACAGCTGGCAGCATTTAGATGTTCTGTTGCTTGTGGGAAGGAAGGGAAAGGAACAAGAATGGAAACAATTCACTAGATTCTTGGGTTTTTTTTTAGTGACCTCAGCATGACAAAGTTTAAATATTGAGCTTATTTAAACACTCAGATTTTTAGCAATAACACTAATTTAAAATGAGTTCATGTATAATTAAAATAATTAAAATATTGAGCTGATACTTAAATATTAAAGGTAGACTCCTTTCCTGAAGGGGAAACCACAGCTGTATCTGAGTAAAACAAATGAACACAATTAAATAGTTCCAACCACAGTAAATCAAAGGTAGGATCTTTAGGAACAGGGGGAAATAAGCAAAGAATTTCCTTAGTTAAAAATCTATAATTTTCCACTTTTCAATGAGCATCACAGCAGCTGTTTGAATATCTGTTCTACATCTAGCTGCAGCATGTAAGAGTTTGTTAATAACATGTGAAACTCCAGTAGACATAACATCATAATTGAGAAATCTTCCAGCCTTTAACTGGATAATAATTTTCCTCCACCAAATGAGGCCTTTCTGAAATGGAAAAAAAAAAGTACCAAGGTGTCTTTGCTTTGTTTTCTTTAAAATAGAAAATTTAAGAGACATTTTTATTTCTGTATTTCTAGAATGTTCACTTTGAGGTTGTGTGGCCTGGGTTCATGTCCTTACTCTGAAGGTCCTAATTTATTTTTCATCTTGTTCATGAAAATGTTTTTGGGAGATCTGTCACCCTTAATGTTCAAATATATTTAAACAACAGAGCTGCAAACTTCCCCAGAAACAACACAGTCTTCAAGCTCACTTTGTTCACTAGAGATGAATGTCTGCTCACTCTGGGACATGTGTTGGTGGATCAGAGGCTTGGAGGTGACTTGAGGGGATAGAAGCTATAGGGAAGCAGTGATGTAGTGCCTTTGCGTTGGGTGGGCTTCTGAGCACAGACATTCTGAAATGCACTTTGTTTTTTGTAACCTGATACATGTTTAAGGCAGGTTTTATGGACTGCTGTACATAATATATATGTAAATAAGGCTCCTTAGCTTGAACAAGGCATGCATATTGTTATATATTCTCGTATCTCTGTCCACTGAATTTAAAGAACTGTTTCTGCTTTACTTTCGGAATCTTGCTTGTTATTTTCAATTTCAAATTGCCAGCTATTGTGACACATTGTATCAGAAACCTCTTTTTTATTGGTTTGTTTGTTTTTCCCATGAATGTAGCTGTGAAAGTGGCAAGCAGTAAAACTGTGAGATGACAGATGTTGGGATCACTAAGGGAAACAGTGACAGATAGGAGTCTTAAGACACTCTTTTGATTATTTTTTTTTGGCATTTAAGTTTGGAGAAGTTGGTTTTGCAAGTAATAAAAGAAGCATCAGTTTTCACTTTCCAGGAGGTGAAGAGTTAAGTATTTCAAGTCATTGACCTGTAAAGAGGGATGGAATTTTTTATTGCAGTGCATGTAAGTGCAAATGTTTGTATATAGACCTGTGTGAGATTGTTGTGGTACTGTTGTAACTTGCTAAAGTAGAAATGATTGCCTGTCTGTGAGCTGAAAGCAAAATTGATCTCAGCTTCAGTGTCACCTCTAGAGTGTATTTTTTATCACTTTATTAATCTCTAACCCTCTCAAATCCCATCGATTCTTTCCTACAAGAAGCATGATTAGTACTTATCATACATACTGGTATGGAAACGTACAGTGCTTTGCCACTGAAGACAGAGACTTAGATAAAAGTTTAGCTTCTGACCTGAGCATTTTGCTTTTCTGAGACAGGGTGTCTGGACTGCCCGTGCATTCCAACCTCTGCCATCAATTCCTGCTCTCTTCCCCTTCCTGCATGGTTCCTCATTTGAGGCAGGAAGGGAGGCAGCCTGAGGATATTTCTGTTAGCTTGTTTTGCACCTCCTCCACCTTTGAGATTCACGAAACTGCAGCCCTGTTGTTATGCTACATGTGGAAACTCACTCCTGGTCTGATTTGGATGCAATTGGATTGCATCTTTGAGGGATTACTATTTCTTTAAAAAAATTCTGCATCCACTATTGCAGAAGTAATTGAGTAAGTAGGAGACCTTTTGATCCAGGCAACTGTAAGCATTTTTCTCACATTTTCATAAAGAAACTGGAGGCAATAGTAGAACCTGGCACAAGACCTGGCTGTCTCATTGCTTTTGCTCTAATGAAGTGGGAGGAATGGGAAGCTACATCAGACCCTGAACATTAAGCTGACCTACCAGCCTCTTTGGGCAGCAGGCATCAGGGAAAGTGGTACATGTCAGGACAAACCCCCAAGGAATTCAGCTCCACTTTCAATAAACAAGCCTGAGACAGGACAAAAGAGAAATAGCCTAAAGTTTCCAAATCCCTTTATAATGTGTAAAGTGCAATATTTTGTATGTTACTCTTGCTCGTGTCTTATACTTCCTGCTGTTTAGGCATCCAGTAAGCATGTACAGTTTAAGGGGCCTTGAAGCACAACCAAGTTGTTTTTTGGACTTGATTACCTTGGTGGGGTTTTGGTTTTATTTTATTTGTTTGGTTGTGTTTCTGTTTTTAAAGTTATGAGACTATTTGGCATTTTTAGTAAACATTTCTTTTTGTGATATTTATAATGCAAGTGCTTTTTGTTTCTAATGTTTTCCATCTATAAAATGTTTCCCATTTTATAGACAGTAGAAAATAAGCCAGACAAAGTGATGTTCAGGTTTCCCAGCACACTGATCCTGATGGGGAAGAATAACACAAAATGTTTCCCACTCCTTGCTGTGTTGCTAACGCCTTAGGCAAGGACAAGGAAACCAGTCTTATCTCTTAGAGAAGTTTTGAGGCTAAATAGTCATGTATGTATAGTGTGCTTTTATGTCCTTGGATACATGTGCTAGGAAAAAGCAGAAGTGTTGGTAATCTCTGTTATTTTTAAGAAGATAGTAAGATATATCTGCTAGAAATGTAGGAGGAAGAGGAGATTCTGTTATACCAGGTTTTGTGTGCTAGTTTTAGGCTAAAAGCTTTTGCCTTTGAATATTATAATCTGTGTATTAGCTATGAGTTGTCCCTGTAGTGTACAGTGAATGACCCAGGGGGATAAAACACTTAAGACTGTAAAATGACATATGGAATACCTGAGGGACTGTGGGCTTTGGAGATGCCAATCAAGTCTCTTGAGTAAGGAAGTTTATAGAAACCAGTGTATGTGCTTACCCCTCTGACCTAAGGAACATTTGTTGCTCACAAACTGCAGCAGCACTGCAGGCAGTCAGCTGCATCTGAGCCACTCTGGGCTCCATCTGTGCTTACCTAGTAGCTGCCTTTAGATTTTCAGCAGTACAAGGAACTGCAGTTCTCTCATCAGATGTGTGAATAGCTTAAAACAACTTTATCCAAGGACACTTCACTGTATAGTCTAACCAGATGTTCAAGTTTGTTTAAAGAAATGCTGGTCCTTTCATCCCACTTCCTAAAAAAAAATTGAGTACAAAATTGTTTCACAGACTTGCTTTTTTAAATATATTTTTTAAATTATTTGACAGTTAATGGATTTTTTCAGTTATGTGGAGCACAGAAGTATTTAGTATTTGTGAAAAATAGTTTTCTTATAGCAGATCAGATTTTTCACAAGAGAAATTGCTTGTTCTTGTATTTAAGCATTATGCTTTTGTTTTGCTGATGCATTCTGATCCTAACTGTATTTGGGTCAATGAGCAGAGCTATTTCCTGAAGGTTTTTGTTATCTTATATGTTCAGCAAAACATGTATGTGGGTGAACATGGAAAGGGAAGAATAATGTGAGACATAATCTTCCATTGTCTTGGAACTAATGATAAACTGCAGAAATATAATCACCTTCTGCAGAAGAAGGATCATCAGAATTTATTTTTCAGTGGCACAATTCCACTTTGAACAGTAAATTCCCTGAGATGGATACATTTAATAAGCAGTGGGAAACTGCTGGAATGTGGATCAAAGGCAGGGTTATTCCCTGGCTCAGGATCTCGGGGGCATTCAAGAAATGCAACTGAATGACAAGACTTCTGAGGACCTTGATACAGATGCCTGATGTGAAAGCCATAAGATTTTAAAAACATAGTGGTGAGAACTCTACTGTTTCTGGGATTCCCTGCTGTGAAGCAGGTGGCCGTGTAAAATCTCTTGGGTTGCCTGCAGAGGAGATCTGAGAACTGAGAAGGTGATAGTGCTTTAGTGAAGCCTGGTCATCCCACAGACTTCCTCAGCTCCCAGGGATCTGTGGCCATCTGTACTGTTCTCTGGCTGAAGGGGAACTGCTTTCTGGATGTGCTTGTTTCTCCCTGATTGCAGGCTCCTGCAGAGTGTATTTTGCTGGGAAAATACTATTTTAAAGGATTTCTAAAACATGTTCATTCTTGTACATGTGGTTTAGAAGAGCAAATTCTGAAACTCAAGCCAAGAAGATAATTATCATTGCTTTGATACCTTAAATCTACTAGTTATTTTTGATGTGACCTTGAAATCTTGTCCCACTGTATAAAGCCAGTGAGGTATTAATAATGGTGTAGTTTCAAACAATAAAAAATAAGGAGAGAAATTAGGGTGTATAACACTAATGACATTTGGATGCATTATTTCCATTCCAAATGACATCTTTTTGAGCAGATTTGGGGACTACAGTGGTAACTGCACTTTAGAAGTGGAGTGTCTCATCTTTATTGGAGCAGATTGAAAGCTGAAGCTTTTTGGCTGACTTCTGATGTAGGTCAACATAATTCTGTGACTTTACATCATATTATTTACAGCATTATAATTCTTTCATCTGGATTGGATGATTAAATTTGCTCTCTACTATTCTCTACTGCAAAACATGCCTCTGACTTAGTGCAGGATGAGAGATAAAACCTAAATTCACCCATCTGGGATGCCTGGCTGCAACCAAGGGGTGCTTTACACAAGGAAAGAGTAAAGCTCAGTGATGAAAAAAACATCTTTATTAAATCCTTTTTTAGAAATTTCTGTAAATTAACTGCTCCATTTGCTATCCATCACAAAGATCTGTACTTAAAGGCTTTCTCTGAAGGATGCAATTCCCATATAAACACCTGACTGTCCAGTGTGAGGTCTCTTGCAGAATGTGTCACCAACTTGCATCATCTTGTAGGGCTCTTAGATGTGTTATAGTAATTAATGTTGTCTTCTGGAACAATTTCTACCCCTCACACTCCTCTCCAGTAGTGAAAACGTGGCTATTTTGATTATGACAACTTAAACAAATACAAGTTCCACAAGTAGAATGTCTTGGTGATGTCAAACCAAATTGAAATGTTGCATTTGGTCTCTTATCAGTGTGTAAATATGAGCATCCTCAGGGGATGCAAGTGTTTGTTTTCTAAGGGTTGTGGGTAAAAGCTCTTCTCTGTAAGAGTTTCATTGCTGTGATTGGAGTTTCTCAGGTTTGTGCAAGACAAGTGCATCCTTTCCAGCACATAGGGTTGCCCTTTTAGAATGATTATGTGTAATATACTTGTAAAATCAGACCTCCTTTAGTGGTTTTATTGTGCACATGAAGGTTGTGCATTATCAGTGTAATTACTGAGATAATTTAATACTCATTCAGTGCTTTACTACAACGCTTTCCAACAGGGAGCTGTAAAAGGTAATTTTGATCTCCTTAAACTTTGTTTAGGTTATTAAGAAATATTTTTTAGTGGCAGAAGAGGGAATTCTCTTTTTGCATAATCTAATAGCCCCTTAAGGCTCACCTTCTAAAATAGCATCAGTTGGATAAGGGAAGAGAGGGAGCAGTCAGTTATCTTCCTAAGTGTTCAGTGGTTCTTGAGCATTCAGCGACCATGGCTGGTGATCCTCAGCTATGGAGCAATTAATGGGAGACTACCTCAGATATTTCCAAATGACTGGGAGGTGAGAGGGTATAAAATCATTAAAGGTTGTGTGTAATCATGGGACTGGCTTTTGTAGTCCATCCTTCAAAGTAGTATCTTGGTTCTCCAAACACTCTAGAGTGAGGGAGAAGGCTGAGCTACCCCTTTGCTACCCCTTTTCCCCATAGTCCCAGGATGGATTTCTAAAGATCATGTCTCACACACAGCAGCTGGCTCTTCTCTAAGGAACTTATCTGGGCTGTGTCATGTTCTTCTGGTTTTTATGTTCTTCTTTGAGAAAATTTGTTTAAATCCAATATACTGTATGATGCCAAGAGAACTAGCCAGAGGAAGCTTCTATCTAGATTCAGAGAGAAACTCATTAATTGCTTAAAAATTAGTCAGTCTCCATCTGAGTAATCAGTGTTGGCTGTCTGGCCTTCCTCAGTCTAAGCAGCAGCTCATTAGTAGAATACACACAGATGGTACTCTGCTGTAAGGTATTTTAAAAGACACAGGCAGAGAACTATATTAATAAGGCAAATCTGTCCTTAGTTTCTGGGACTGAGTTTGCTACTAGCAGCAGAGGGAAAAATATAATTTGGTAAATATTATTAGGTAAATACATTTCTATAAATTTATTTAGTTTTCACATTTTACTGCAGTTAACAGATTATGATAAATATTCAAAGTACTTTTCTGGAAAAATTAAATGGCAAGAACAGACTTGCAATAAGTATTTAATTTGTTCAGTGCTGAATTTACCCATTTAATTGTCTAGAGAGAGATGTATTCTGAGTCTAATTTTATGCAATATATAATATACAATATGTAATAGTTCTTTCCTTTTTGTTCTTTCTCATGATGTTTTTTTCTCTGAATTTTTACATTTTATTCAAAATAACATTCAAAATTAATTTTTCTGAATGAGTTGGGTTCCTTCTGCAAATACTAGAGGATAACAGAATAAGAAATCTCCTGCTAGGGAGGAGACAAAGCTCGGAGCCTGGAGCCCCGAGTACTGCTGGAGGGGTGAGGAGAGGCTGAGGGGGGGGCTTCTTTCTGAGAAGGCTGCAGAGGTACTGCCCTGGCTCCCTGCCTTCAAAGCTGTGGGGTAAATTCAGAGGGGATAATAATCAGAGCTTCATTTTCAAACAACAGTCTTGCACTTGGCTACTCACCCCATTTGTCTCTGGAGATCTCCGGAGATGACCTGGAGAACTGCTTCACCCCTCCTTTGGGCAGTCTCTTCTTGTCTGAACAGGGTTTGAGCTCATCTTATACTTAGTGTTCTCCATTAGTGTGCTTGCCCCGAGGCACTGAGAATGTCTTTCCTCATCCTGTCTGTGAATTTCTAATTTATTTTCCTGTTTGAGAGACTTTTGCCATTGAAGTAGGGACAGGGAAGAAACAGACTCCCTCAGATTGTTGATTCTCTGCAAACTCTCTGCATTTCATACCTTCCTTGGGGGATTCAGGCTAGATATAAGAAAGAACTTCTTTATGGTGAGGGTAGTGAAACACTGGAACAGGCTGCTCAGAGAGGTTGTGGATGCCTCCTCTTTGGAGGTGTTTGAGGTCAGACTGGCCAAGGCACTGAGCAACCTGATCTAGTGGGAGGTGTCCCTGCCAATGCCAGGGGGATTGGAACAAGATGATCTTTAAGGTCCCTTCCAACCCAAACTATTCCATGATTCTAAGCAAAACTGCTAGTTACACCCTTCTGGTGCGTATTTTTTTCAACAAGACCTCAGCAGAGCTTTTTGTTGTGTTTTTAGCAGCTATAATCTACATTGTTGCTTCATTCTGTTTTTAGTTTCTGTCTATCAGTAGAGTACATGCTGCTGTCAAAAAGAATTGCTTCCCTTCAGCTTGATTATTCTTTGCAGTGGTGTGTACGTACAGATTACAGTGCTCTTTTGGTATATCTTTTTGATTTAGCATTTGTTCTTGTGGAGTACATTTAAAAAATATTAGCCTGGACTAGGCAATTCAGGAGCAGATGTAGTCTGAAAATAATATATTAATAGTTACAATGTCACTTTAGTGATACACAGTTCTTCTGAGAGATGCTGATCCTCTCTGATGTCTAGTAGCACTTTTCAGTTCAAGTCCCACTTTGGGCTCAAGTTCAATCCTTGGTAGCATGAGTGGTTTCAACAGCCTGCACTGGAGGGAGCAACACTATTATGAAACAAGGTTTATCTTGTGGATCTCAAATATTTGAAACTGGAAGAATTTCAAGAAACAGTGGAATGTACTTACTGCTCTGGGCCAATGGGATTCAATGTTTCTAAGGTCCTGTAAGGATGACTGCAAGTAGAAATGCAACTCAGTGGTGTCTCGAGAGATGGGATAGATGCTGTGCAGATGGAACTGGGAAGACTTTCTGCAAGGATATGTGTAAATGACTAAGGCTTTAGAGGAAAACACTGAACTCTTGCTTAGTGTTGAACACTGAATCAAGCCCTTACTTAATTATAGATTTGACTTGATTGAGAAGTGGGAAAGTTTTAGGATGGGAAATCACCAAGTGGCATAATTTCTAAGGAAATTCCAGGCCTTTGGTTGCAGTAAAATTCCACAAACTGTTCAAAGGTGACAGCGTATGCAGCTCTGCAAGCAAAGCAATCTTTGAAGTTGAAGTGTCAAAGAAGGAAGAGCAGTACTTCATTATAGCTTTCAAATTACAGGGTAATTTGATAAGGTTTACTAGTAACCCCAGGCTGTGTCTTTTTTTTTTTTTTTTCTTCTCCTGCTGTAAAGCAATTGAAGTTGGTGGAATTAAACTAGGAATTAACAAACATGACTGTGTAGCAGTGGAACCATTTCTCCCTTCCTGTGCCAAGCTTCTGCTTGTTTAGTGTGATTCGGCAAAAACATCCATTGATTTCAGTTATTCAGAGGCTAATTACCTTGTAACCCACAGGATCGAGCAGCAGAGCTGCTTATTTAGCCTAAAACAACACAGTTCTTGTTATGGTGCCCAGTTGTGTTGGCTCTTGCTGTAGATAACCTGCCTTTGACCCTGCTTGTGAGATGGCTGCAGTGCAGGCCCCCACGCACATCTCCTGCCTCCACATTGTGACTACTGTGTGTGCAAATGGACAACAATTATCATCTAAGCAATGAGTAATTAGTGGATGTTTGTACTCTGTACGTTTGAAGTATCTTGAAGCTGAAATTTCCCTGCTGTTGAAATTTGATGTGTGCCACAGATTGCTGAGGTGAGAACACAAGTTGGAGCAAAGTTATCAGTGAAAGTAGACTCTGACAGCTACCTCTCCTGCTTCTACTGCCAGCATTGCGGTGGATAAGTGGAGAGAGAGGTATAAACTTAGCACAGTAAATCCCCAAGAAGAATTTTTACCTTTTCCAGGCAGTACCATGATGAAAATAGCACTGCAGAGGATTTTGTAGGGACCTAGCTGTTCATTAAAATAAAAGTCAAGCCTGCCAATATAGCAGGTGTAGCCACAGAAATTCCCCTAAAATGACATCTTGGCTGTGGCTTGACTAAAAATCAGCCAGTAGTTTAGTGCAGGCTGAATTCAGATATGCTGTGCAGATTCCTTCAGTGCATCCACTTGAAAAGCTCTTCAATGCTAATCCTTTTGGATGCCACAGTATTGTTTTGAAATTTGAATTTTAATTGAAGTTTTGTAGCCCACATGAGAGAAGTAATGTATCAGTATGTAATTTTTCAAAGTCAAATTCTTTGAGAGGAACTCCCAATTGCAATTCCTCAGGCATCTTTATGATTCTTAGAAACAAATCAATGCATTTCTCAACAACGATTATCCTTGGAAGCCTTCTCAATTAAATATGATGTAAAGAAACAAAGCTGTGGTGGTTTTCAGCTGAGCTTTGCCCCTGAAACTGCTTTTGCAACTGGCAGGCTAAATGAAATTATAAAAGGGAACTTGACTGTATCAGTAAGCAGCTGTCAAGTGCATGTGGTGATAAAATTATCTTCGAAGTTGCAATTCTTGACTCATTTAAACCAGAAGTTCTTGTGGACTGACATCATGTTTTTTTCTATATTTGTATCTTTTAGTGCTTCAGCATTAAGAAGGATGAGAAATACTTTGTTAGAGCTAAACAATGCCTGTTGAAAAGTGCTTGTTTGAACTTCTAGTGTTAATGATAAGTTAGTGATCTATCAGAGTGTTAACATTACTTGTAGTCATAGGGATGTTCCATGCAGAAGCAGACAGACTGCAATTCCTGGCAGGAGTGTCTTTTTGACTCAGAAACACAACTGCTTTACTGATATTATTTGTGATTAACTTTTCATGAACTTGTGCTTTGGGAAGTGATGAACTACAATTCAAGATTGCTCAATAAGTCTTTTACTGTGAGTTGGGTAGCATTCTCCAGCTCTTGCCTGAATGAACACACAAGTTAACTCCTTTTTACAAGAAAAGAGGTGGGGTTGTCTGACCATTTGTTTAGTGGCCAGTCTTATTCCTGTCCTGCTCTGCTTAAGGATACTTGCTTGAGAGAAACAGTTTGTTGGGATGGAAAGCTCCAGTGCTGTGTAGTGAGTGTTTACACATTAGTTTTTGGTGCATTGTGGTTGGATGCTGCTAAAATGCTAGCAAAATCTCCACCTCCCTGTATTAGTCAAACCAGAATACTCCTATGTAGCTAGAAGAAATTGGTTTTGTCTGCTATAAATTCATCACGTTCAAACACAAGTATAAGAAGCATGCCTCTGCCAAAAAAGCTGTGTGTCTGAATTCTTGGGAGGAGTAATAGGCTGAAGATCTCTCTCATCTCCTGTCATCATTGTGGCTCTGAAGAACTGGTGAAGGCCACCAATAGCCAGGTGTCTTCCTCAGAGAACACAGAGAGACTGAGGCTGCAGAACAATCTTCTGGAATCCAAGTTCATTCCAGACCAGGTTTATTACCTCATTGAAGCTGTTTTGTTGTTCTAAATAAAACAGACATGGGAGTAGAGGGTTCATAAAGGATGCTGGAAATTCAGGTTCATGCATTCTGTTATTACAGAAACACTATTTTCTGTTACTTTCTGTTATAAATTATCTTCCTACATTTAGTCATCTAGTCTGCATTTGGTTACAGTTTTCACAGTTTGAATGCAAGTCCATGTAATTTTTGTTGCTAGCTGGCAAAATGAAATATAGCAGCCTCGTAGAGATAGTAAAGGACCCCAAAATCAGGAAGAGGTTGAGTGAGGCTGTAAATTATGGCTCCTTTCTGCCATAGTCTTTGGTGGCAAAGTCTCATATATTACTACTCTTAAGTGTTATTCCAAAAGCACCACTAACATACTCCTTTGGGTTGTTAACTTTTATGACTGTCCATACTGACAACAGTCCATCCTGCCACATTTCTAACCAGGAAAAAAGAGTAAAAAAAAGTCTGTTTTCAATGCAGCTGCATTAAAAATGTCAGAGTTGAATTTTCTGGCTGTGTTGGATAAACTGTATGTGAAAATGTATTCTGCAGGGGACTGCAGAATACGGATAAAGCACTTGATTGAGGTCTCCTTAGACTTGGTGGGGTCTCTGACCTGTCACACCTTAGCAAGCATCTGCTCTGCTGTGTAAGCTCAGAACGAGTTAAAGTCTTTCTCGCAGCTTCTGAATACTAGAGCAGTTATTTTCCCTATATAACAGTGGAAGAATGACTATGCATAATCTAATTTTAACTTAATTTAGTGTACCTCCCTGGTTTTCATATATAGAATAATGCAGGAAGAATTTGAAAAGGCTTTTCTCCTACTGAAGCTGCTGTTAAAATTCATCACAGAATCACAACAGAGGAAAATATGTTGGTACAAAGAACTTTGAAAAAGCCCCCCCTTGACTCCAGCATTTGATGATTTCAGAACACATTATTGTGATTAATTATTTGTTCTTAGGAAAATCTTAAGCTCTCCTTCTAATAAGATTGTGCTGATAGCAGAACTTCATGTTGTGGTCTGATTCCTTATGTTAGTTAATAGCTAACTAATTAGAAAAGTAAAAGTAATTCTCATATAAACAAACAGACTTCAAAACCTCTTAATGGATAATGCAGTTTTACAATTTAATTTCTACAGTCCTGACAAAGAGGGGACTTTATTGTGAGATATCTCTAGCAGTAATAAGAAAAAGATGTACTTAGAACTTTACTGATTCTTGATAGAAGGAATGAATTAGGGTTTTGAAATGGTGATGTGGATTCCCTTCTCCTGTGGAAAACGGAAGCAAAAGAATGAACATGTCAGAGAGACTTTTATTTTCCCCTGTTCTTTACATTTTCCAGAGGCTCCCTGCAGTGCTTGCATCCATCTCCAAGGACATATTTTATAATATCTTCTCTTTTTAATTTTTGTAATGAAACGGGGGTCTCCAATGTTCCTGTCATCTCTTCTGAACCAGAAAGCAAAACATTAGGGAGAGAAATAGAGAAAATTCATAATGTGAGTTCTGAGATGTGCTGAAGGCCTTTGTACCCTTCAAAGAACTGTAGCTTCCAATTCTTGTTGACTGCAATACATTTTCAAATGCCTGGCTTTTAACGAAATTTGGCCTTGAGTACCTACAACTTGTACTGCAGTTGATGAGAACTGCAAAATCTAAGCACCACTGAAAATCATACTATCAGTCACGCTCACAGGCTTTCTTTGATGAAAGCAACAATTTGCCTTGGGGAGTTTCAGGAGCTTTACTTCAAATTTCAGCACCTAAATGAAAAGTTTCTGTTCATCTCTTTGCTTCTAGTGGTGTCACCTTCTGACAGGAGAGCAGAGCTGGGGTTCTCTATGACAACCAATGATACCAAAGGGTGACCTGGAAGCCCTTTCACAGTCCCTGAACCCCAACATCCCCTCTCCCCCTTGTCCTGTGGTAGGAAGGGCAGCATAGAAAGTGAGTGTATCAGTATACAATGCTGTGATAGATGCTGATGGTGGCAAGTTCAAGAGTTGTTTATTGATTGCTGTAGTTTATTGTTAACAAGAAGAATTATTTTTTTTCCTCTGGTCAGGAAACAGATGTGCTTTTTTTTTCTGGACAAGATGAATTACCCAGGATGGAAGGTTCTGTCCTCATTAAATTAGCAGGTTGTGTACCTCATAGATTTGAGGAATATGAGGTTGAAAGGAAACTCAAAGTTCATATGGTCCAAATTTTCTAGGCAAAAGCACAATCTAGAAAAGGTGGTCCAGCTCCTTTCCAAATGAAATATAAAAGCATCCAATCCACTTTTAAGATTAACCACTTCCCTGGGGAGATTATTGCAGTGGCAAGTAGTCCTCATTGTGAGGACTTTTTCTCTTATGTCCAATTGGAATCCCTCCAGGAATTACTTGTTTGCAGTAACCCTTGTCTTTTCCATGTGTCTCCTTGAAAAAAGGTAGTCTCCATTGTCTTTGCAGCCACCCTTTGAATACTGGAATGTGGTAATAAAGTGTCCACTAAGCTTTCCTGCCTTGAGATCCAGTTCTCTCAGCTCTCCCAGGCATTTGATCAGCTTGGTGGACCTTCTTTGGATCCTCTGCAACCAGGTGTGGCCTGACAAGGCTTCTTTAAACAATAAAATGCACATAGTGTATAGGGCTTTTAAAAAACTTTGTAGCTTCCCTAAGATGGAGGATGTTAATACTAGAAGTGATTGCATACTAGAGTCACTAGGTGAAAATTTTAAATTGGGGGAGTTTCTTTTTGTTGCAGTACTAACTGAAAATAAACAAGTAGATATGCAGTATTACACCCTGGTACATACGTAACAAGTGGAATAGGAGTTTTTGCAGGACTTGTGTTCATGCTTAGAGCTGTGTGGTTCACTCCCAACTTGCATTTCCCTGTGCCTTTTCTCATGAAACAGGATTTCCTGGGCTTCTGCACACACTCACTAGGTTTTAGGAGTGTAAATTAGTGTCACTGCAACAATTGAAAAGATTAACCAATTCACAATAAAAAAGACATGTTATAAGCTATATGAAATAATGGAGCTGAGGTTCTTTGCAAGAGTGTGTTTGCACAATGGAAAGAAGGTGGGAGAGGAAACTGAAAAGTTTTGCAAAGCCAGTAGCTTTGCCAGGATTCAGAAGGTGGATAGAAGAAATGCTGCTGCATTTGTGGAGTGTGGGTTGTTCATTCAGTGCACTGCTCCTCACAGTTTGGCTTTGAATCTTGAGCTGTGTCCTCATGATGCCTTTCAAGAGAAAGGGAGTTTGCCTCTGGGGACGCAGGAGCTTTGGCTCCCCAAGGTAAGCAAGCAGCTCCAAGCTAGCCTGGAGCCTCTGCTGAGGACTTATTAGTTTTTCCTTTTTACTTGAAAAACTTTGTGGAGAACTGCAGAACAAGGAAAATAAATAGAAGTTGCAAAAGAAACTTACATGGCAAAATTGTCAAGAGATGTCAGAATTCCTGTGAAACTTATGGAGGCCTTGATTACTGCAGGGCCAGCATATTTTCATCCAGGTGCCATAAAATGGTGCTGCCCTATTTGTCCTCCCACTGTATGGTGCTTTGGCTTGTGAGACTTATAGGAACTGGGAACTCCTGTGAAATAGACCCCAATGGGTCTTGTAAAAGTTTTGTCCTTCCAAGCTGCACTGATGAGAGGTGGAGGGAAAGGCTGGTCTTGATGGACCAAGGGAAAGGACTTGTGACAGAGAAATGGGCTTACTCAGTGAAGAACAAAGAGGTAATAAATTTATTAGAGGTGAAAATTTCAACCACAGTGGCAAGAAAAAGTTCTTTTCTAAATACAAAGAGAACCTGGGAAAGTAACTAAATTCCTCACATATTTCCAGGCTACATTCAGACCTTTTTTTTTATTTGACTCTGCAGAAGCAGGAACTTAGCTCATTGTGTTCAAAGGGAAACCTGAGGTTGCAGGTTTTATGGCATACATGTAGGCTGCAGTGGGCATCGAGTCAGAACTTCTTTTCCAGTTGAAAGACACTGTAGTGCCTCTAGTGCTTAGGTTGCTTCTGGATCCCTACCTGCCTCCATGAGCAATCTTGTATGCCCCTCTTGAGCTGTCAGCAAACATAAATAAGAAGCAGATTATCATTAAAAATGCACAGAGTAGTTGTAATGTAGTTAAAGAGACTCTTAGGGTCATGCTCTTGTTGGCCTAATCCAAGTTTCATCTCACTGAAACATACTGAATACAGAAAGCAGCACCCTTTCTGGAGTGCAGCTTTGTTGGGCTTTGCTGTGTCATCTCTGACTTGCCTCAAAGCAGGTCTCTGCTCCTGACGTCTGAGTTGGCAGCTTTGGCCCCACATCTTTACCCCCTGTCCCTGAGAAGGACCTGTTGCTGGCCAAGGGCAGGTGTAATGTGCTGCCAGGGGTGTCCCATCCTGTGATGGGTGTCAGGCAGAGCTGTGGTAGAGGTGGGTTGGCAGCACTTGAGAGCAAAGTTTTCCCCATGCTGTTCTCACAGGCACTACTGCTGAAGCTGAGGGACTGCTTGCAAAGTAAAGAGGATTTTAATCAGCAAAGCGAGGGTTAATGATAGCTCTTTGTCTAGAGCAAGCTTCCCTTGCATTTGATTTCTTACAGCCTGATGCTGGGAGGTCATTTGACTGACTTGCACATTTCTGCAATACCTGAGATGAGCTTTTGCTGAATTTCATTATATGTAGCTGCTATTCAAGGCAGAAACCAGAGTATAATTAATGTATAAAAGCCTCTTTTCTTTGCCTCAGGCTTGTTTCTAGTTTGTTTGTTTCAGTACATCTCAATGTGTATTTCTCTTGGTTCACTGACTCCAAACCAATGGCTGGCATCAATACATAAAGCCTTGCAATCACTTTTGCTTCTTTCCCATGTGACTGCCTCGGAAATGGTGTCTCAGAGAACTAGAAATATCAACTCTGAGCAGTTCTGGGGCCTACACATCTCCTTTTCCATGTCTGAATGTAAAAAGGCTTTGGCCATAGCATGAGTTTATTCTTCTCAGTGCAGGAGATTGATGATGGCTGCAACAGCTTTCAAACAAGGTAATCTTCTGGACTTGATCCTTTTGCTGCCTCTCACTTTGGTTCCAGGAAAAAAAAAAAGGTGTTTATTCCTTGGTTTTGTGGGGTATTTGTGTAAAATAAATAGAGGCTTCTTTACGCTTATTTGATTAAAGACAAAGATCAAGTTGCCATTGCCTTAGGAACTGCATTGAAAAAAAAACAAACCAAAACTGGCTTAAATAAAACTGCTTAAACTGTGGGAGGTCTCAGAATGTTGAGGTGTGAGACAAACTGCTGGTATCTCTGGGGCTACCTCCCTCCCCAAAAGTAATCCTGTTAATAACCCTCTTGAATCATGTGGAGAATTCAGGAGTGGCAGCTGTGCCACTCATTTTGGACCATGGCTTGTTTCATTTGTCAGTGCATTTAATGCAGTACTTGATTAGAACTTAATTTTCAAAGTTCTAAAGCTGTTGTGATATAAATATATTTATCCTGGTCTCCAGTGACTGCAAGTCTAGGATACTGGGGATTACCATTGAGGGATAGCAGGGTTTCTCTACCTGGTGTTCTAGTTGAGACCACGTGTTTTCAGAGGTTTGCAAAACTCTGTTGTCTCTTGTCTGAAATATTGCATTTGCCTGGTACTTAGTTATGATTTATCTAAAGCATAAGATTATATTCCATTTCCTCTGCTTTCTTGTACTTTTATATGAATCCTCTTACCAAGTTAGCCAAGTAGCCTGTCTCCTGTCATACACCTCCTTAAACTCCGGAAATTTTAAGTTTTGTAGATTCATTGTGATAATGTTCACCATGACACAACTGCAGTTCCCATGTTTTCCCTTTAAAAGTGCTTTTTTGGTGTGGAATACTCATCTAAATGTGGGGTAGCATCTGAGTTCTGGGAGTTTATGGTATTATTTTGAGATATTTCACACGAGTTCACACGTGGTTACCTTAAACACATCTGTCCAATACTGTGAGATATAAAAGGTCAGTGAGGTTCACTCTGAGTTTCTTCTTGACTTGGTTAGATACATAACTGCAGCTCAAGGCCATCAATCTGAAATAGTAACTTGTTGAAATGAGATGTCAACAAGAGTAGATGTGGAATGTGGTTGTCCTGCTCATAGAGTCCCAGCAGAGCGAGTCAAAACTCAGAACTTCTGTTTAAAAGGAGATTTTGCACACTAGTTCAAAGCAAAACCTCACCTTCCCTCTACTTACATCAAACCAAATCTTTTAAAACTCTAAGATACAGGAAATAAGAGTTTAAAGACTGATGAGTTCCTGAAACATTTTCAAATGAGAAATTTCGAAGTGTTGAATTTTCCTTGATGGCTTATATTTTATGTATGTCTTTTAATGATGTCTTTGAAAAGAGATCCAACATGCTACAAAATAATCTTTATATAAGGAGGAGAGACCATTAAAAAAATCCAAAATTTAATGTGGCCATTGAGAACTTTTTTATGACCCAATGTTTTCCATAAATAAGAGTCACCTAAAAGTATGTGTCTTACTAGAATGAAGAAAACCAGGGGTAATAGACTTTATCAGCAACTTCAACCAAAAACTAAAAGCCCATCTGCCTGGCCCTGGAGCTGCAGTCTGCACTAGTGCTGCCATGTTTCAGTGGCAGTGAGCGGCAGTGTGAAGGAAAGCTCCTGAATGAAAGAGGAATGTGATGTTGAGAATGTCAATATTTCACTTTCTAAATTGAAATTCTTGGTAGTGTTGAGATAATCCGTATGTCTTAATCAACTCCTGGTGTTTGAGTGGGAGGAAGCTAACACAGTGACTAGTTGAAGAGGAGGAGCAGTTAGTCAAAATAACTGCTTTTCTCCCCGAGGACTTTTGAGTTCTGGAAATGTTTAACAGAAGAAGTAGCAAGAGCAGCTGTCCTAAGGGAACTATCAGAGAGGCGTTTGACACTGCGAATCATATAGATTGCTAAGTGAATGTTTTGTCTGCAGAGGACTTGAGGTGTGACAGTGCGGGAGTGGAGCTGGAGGATTTCACTGGTTGCTGTGATCCTGAGCAGCAGCAGCACAGCAATAGCAGCTCCAATGGGGCAGGCTCTGCCTGCCTGCTCAGCACTCCACAAGGGGCTTTTGGGGACGGGCATCCGACTGGGACCATGCTGGTTGTCCTGCCTTGCCTTTTGGAGTCACCCTGAGCTGTGAATCTCCAGAACTAGGAGTGAGGATGGTGTCTGGAGCCCAAGGCAGTTGCGCCTGTGGTGGACTTTGCTGCCCATCACTGGGGTGGCAATAGGGGTAGGCAAAGCAGCCCATAGCTCTGCTGTCTGTGTGGCCAGGTCTGGGAAGAAATTCAGATGACTTTCTGGCATATATGGGAGCAGAAAGGTGCCCTGCACTGCAACCCATTGCCTTCTCCTTGGGAGAGAGTGCCCATCTGTCCCCAGCTCCTTGTGGCAAAGGGTTACTTGTCACTGCTTTCCTGAAGAAGCTCTGCTGCAGAAGTTTCCCCTGCCTGCCTGGGGATGGCCTGTTACATCAGAATTAATAATTTAACTAATTATGAAGGTTTCTTGTCAAATACTGTGGCACCTGTCAAACTTACCTGCCTGTACATTTAATTAGTGTGCAAAAACTACTTTCAGAATATACCAGAACTTAATTAGTCAGCATCTAAAGGCTGTTAGTATACTCTCCAGGGTAATAATATCTGAAAAAGGGTACACGAAGGCTGTGATAAAATAATTAAAAGTATAAGACTGTCATTGCATATTTTCTTTATTCCTCATCTCTGCTGTGTATGAATGAGGATGGAGGAACAGGGACAGCAGCATCCACCTGGGGTCTGATAGTGGGTCTCTTCCCTCACTAGTGGAGGAACAGGTAATCAGAAAGCATGGTGGCTCAGCTCAGCTCTGCCCAGTCTTATGCAGAGGATTAAACCCATCTTTGGAAGCATCTTATGTTTTTCACCATGATGCATCAATTTGCTGATCTGTCCATCTGGCTGACTCCAGTCTTTATACAGGTACAAATACAAGCTTTTAATTCAGAATTTGATATAGAATAGACTACTTCAATTGGAAGGGGCCCACAATAATTATCTTGTCTGTTGCCTGACCAATTTGGGACTGACCATGTTAAAGCATGTTAAGAGCATTATCCATGTGTCTCTTGAACACTGACAAGCTTTGGGGAATTGAACACCTCTCTAGAAAGCTTGTTCCAGTGTTTGACCACCCTCTCAGTAAAGAAATGCTTCCTCATGTCCAGTCTAGCCCTCTCCTGGCACGGCTTTGAACCGTTCCCACATGTCCTGTTACTGGTTGATAGGAGAATATTCTGGGATTGTGGGGAAGTTTGTAGTTGATTTATTAAGCCTTTCAAATAGGGTAATTTGGGAGAGGAATCAGAAGTTCTTCAGGAGTATTAGGAACAGCCTGAATGGTGATGGCTTCTCCTAGGCTTGTCTCCATCAGAATGAAGCACTTTAGGTGTTGCTTTTGGTTCCCACGGTGGCTTTGCAGCAAAGGAAAGCTACCCAGTAAGGAAAGCTGGTTCAGTGTTTGTCTGCACAGTCCTGCCTGCAGTGCTTACATGGGGAAAAGGATGTGTGACTTGCAGCCAGTGTTACTACTGAGAAGTTTTTTACAGTGTGATGAGACAGCACAGTGTAGCAGTGACTCACTGCAAGTTGTTTGAAAGGGAAGGAGTGGGGTTTAGTAACACTGCTTGTGCTCCTTCTGTCACATCCCAAAGATGTACACACTTTTCTTCCTAATGTTCTGCTTCAGCCCCAAGATTCTGAAAAATGCTTACACCAACAGCTTGTATTTTTGTGGGAATGGCCTCTCCTATGAATGGATCAAAATGGAGGCAACAGAAGTTCCTTAGTGCAACTCTGGGTCTATCTACAGTTTGTTGCTTGATATTTGCCCTTTGAATGTTCCTTCTCTCCCATTGTCCCCATGCATCATGGGGAAGGATGGAAACAATGAACCTTCTGATCCCTGTAAGAATGTATACAAGTCAAGTGTGACTAAGAAATGTCTGGAGGCTGAAATCACTTATCCACTTATATTAAAAAAGGAAGGAATCAATAGGTTATACATTGACTTCTCCTTATCTTCCTCAGAGGATGGTTGGAAAGCCCATTCTTCCTGCTTACAGCAAGACAGTTCAGTTCCTTTATTCTGTAAATTTGATTTATAAGAGGAACTATTTTGGAGACATCTGAAACTCCTCTATCTGCCAGTGCCAAACAGTGCAGCCTTCCTAAGTACTTGTGCCATGGGTCTCACCTGGCTATCTGCGTGGTTCTGTGTCCCTCCCTGACAGTACAGAACAGTCTGCTCTGGTACTGGGAGAGAGGAAACACATTACCCATTAGTACTGGTCTGCCTACCTGGACTAATGTCTCCAGCATTGCCTGGGCAGGAAAGTGAAATTATAGCTGGGGAAGGGACTTGGGATCCATACCAAAGAGTCTCTTCAGAATTGGTGTTTCATGGAGTAGGACCTTGTTTCATGATATAATGAACAGCGTGATGGAACATGCAGTTTTCTCTAGTTCCTGTATTATTATGGGGCAGTCTACGTACATGAGGTGGGGTTTGATATTTGAAGAGCTGATGTAGGGACAAAAGGAGGAAGGGAAGACAGTCTGGGTGCTCTGTCTGTGTGCATGTAGGTGCAAACATTTTTTCCCCTGGAGTTAATATGCATCTGTTGAGTTTCACTTTGGTTTCTAGAGAACCTGAAAGATCAAAGCAGAGTTTATCTGCAGAGGCTCCATTTCAGAAGGCTCCTTGCACGAAGTTGACTCCCAACTCATGCTGGACCTGCTGGAAAGACAGATTTGTTGACAATCTTCTGCAGAACTGGGAGCTTGTAGTGGTACAGGACCAGAATTGTGTTTAGTTCTGGGTTTTTGCTGTGACTAGCTCATGTAACATCCAGTGAGATTTTCATCACAGGCCTGTGACAAAGAGTGACTGACAGGATTTGGTAAACAAGCAGATTCTGAGAAACAGCCTGCATGCTGCTGAGTGGGCTTAATTTAACGAACTGAGGGATGCCATGTAATCTAACTGCTTATTATGTTAAGAGGCACCAGATAATCTAATAATCCACGGGTGGCTATTTTGATTTTACTGTGTGAAGTTAAACATGTGCTTAACTCTACCAACCCGAGCAGCACTTTTTTCAGTGCTCCAAGTGGTACAGAGCAGTTGATGTTACCTCACCTGCCACAGGCATTTAGTGTCTTGGCCTGACTGTGCATGATGTAGAACAGCTCATCTTGAGCCATCATGTCATCCATGAGGCCCTTCCCAGAGGTGGCAGGACCTGGGGTTTGCCTGGTAGCCCCCTGGCCAATATGCAGAAGGAGGAGATGACAGTGCTGTGGAGGGCTGTGGAATGGCACAGCCTCAGCCTTCAAGGGATCTTCACTTCTGTGAAGAGTTCCCTGCTTTAGTAAAAGTGATGGTGAGGATGTGCCCAGATTTCTTACTGAAGACCAGAAAATGTGATTTTTCTTTCTTAAACAGCTGGTAATTTCCTGCCTTCATTTGCCTGATCAGCTGGAGGAGTGCATGTCATTTATTACTTACTTTTGTAGAATGCTTATGTATATAAAAAAGTACCTATTCACTGTCTGTAATCAGGCTGTAATCATAGCCTGCAATCACAGTCAATAAAGTAACAGATTAATATCTGTGAAATATTATTTTTCTTTTGATTGTATGTTTGTTGATTTTTTTTTTTATAACTGGAAATGTTAACCTTATCTTTTAGTGTATATTCAAATGAGAAAGCTGATTTTTAATGGTATTTTCATATAGCACATAAGAAAATTATTTTTCTGGCATGAGCCCTGCTCCCCTTTCTGGCAGTGTTAATGTTATTAGTATAAATTGTTTCTGATCTCAATTGTAAAGCTCAGCTTTAATTTTAATTTGTTTTGGTTCTGTTTATCTAACTGTAATAATTTAATTTTTCTGTTTAATATTTCACTCATGCTTACCATAAGGTGAGTATCATTTTTACATAAAAGCTACTTGCTATTTTACCTTTGGAAATCGTTAGGGCCTTCACAGTAAGAGCTTCCTAACCATCTGCTAACCTCTCAAACCCTGTGTTAATGTAGACATCTGCAGCTGTGACTCCAGGGTTATTAAACAGCAAAGTCCAGTCGAATGCCCTTGTGCCTGGCTTTCCAAAAATCAGCACTGCAGAAACTGATCACTTTAACTGCAATGAAAACCACTCCATTTGCATACATGGAGGGTGTGTGTGTGTGCCCCTCTTCACACTCTCCTCTGGGTCCTGTCCCACAGGGTTTGGTTGAGAGGACACAGCCTTCTCAATTAGCTGTTAGTTCAGATTGATGTCCCTTAATCCTTTAATGCTAGAGAGGCTCCAGCATTAGACTCTGTGCTAATCCATTTTTAGAATGTGCACTGTGAACAAAGAAGATTATGCCATTTTAAAATGAGCTAATTATTTGTAGTTAATCAGAGTATCCCTCAAATGACAGAAGAAAATGCTGTAGGTCCTTTAAGTCAGCAGCAATAGTGGGGAGTGCAGGGCTGAAGTGCTGGAACATGCTCACCGTCACTGCCTTGGCTCTGGCTGTCTCCCAGCATACTTTATATTCTGGGGTTTGGGGCATTTTTGGTTCTGTTTTTATTTTTTCTGTCAAATTTTTGTATGCAAATGTTTGTCAAGGAGCAGAAAGAGGTGGCTTCTGGTAACCTCTGATCTTGCAGTAGCTGAGAAATGGAATTAATTTCAAAATTTAAATGCTTGGTGTTTCCAGTGTTCAGAGACTTGACAGTCTTCGAGTGTTGTGCAAATTGCAGGTGAAGATTAATGGATAATTTGAAAGCCATACTCTTATTAAAAAAAAAAAAAGGCGAGCTGATTTCATTGTGTGGTTAGTAAATGTCCTTTTAATGATATTTAAAACAAATAAACACTGCTTACTAGAGCTGTTAAAGTTGTTTGTGTATATATTTATCTTTGGCATTGCGTTCGACCACAATAATGAAAATTAGACTTAATGCATTTTTGTGTTAATACTGGTTGGTTTTCCCTAAAGCAGAATGCTTTTAAGCATCTGCATTAATTTTACTATTGAATAGCAGTGTGATGATCAGCAAAAATGTTTTATCTTGGTAATTGATTCAGGTAATACGTGGGTCTAAAATTGATTCTTATCCACATCACTCCTTTTAAATAACACAGCAAGAAGACTGCTCTAAAATGTATTGGAGATTAATGGATTAATAATTACAGTTAAGTATTGTCATTTCTGCTGAAAGTTATCAGTTTTTAATGTCCCAACAGCATCTAATGTAAGTCTTGATGTTTTTGTAAGAGTTTAGTGGAAGAAACTGTAACCTGGGGGAGCAGATACAGCCACTGAAGTTGTTTCTCCTCAGTCTGTCTGTCTACAGCCCACAGGGAGGCTGTAACTTATGACTCACAGAAAAACAAACATGCTTTTATTATTCACTGGTAGTGATGTAGTATTGCTTTTATTTTATTATTTTAAAAAATTAAATTGGCAATCACATGGATTTGATTTGTGTAAGAGATTATTTTCTGTGATGGAAGTGAAAAATTTGTCCATTTTGTGTCACATAAGGCAGTCACTGTGTTCAGGTGGATGGTAACCAGTTTAGGTTACCAGTGATTCTGCCTGTTTAAATGTGTGGAGAGTAAAAATTAGACTGAAAAAGTGTGTGCGTTCTCTGAAAAGACATCAGTGAATTATCTAAAATACTTTTTCATTTCTTACTTTTGACTAAATTCAATAAATGTTTTAAGGCAAAATACTTGGGGTTTGGTTACCTTAATATTTGCATTTTTTTTAGGAAAGTTTATTGTGAAAGTTGCTGTTTCTTGGGAAGATGTGGGTAGGAGCAGGGTGGCAGATGGGGAAGTCAGGAGAGAGCAATGATACACTTTTAAAATTAAATGTAAATAGAAATGTAATTAAGTAACCAGAATGAAATAAAAAAGTATTTCTGGAAGGATCTATTGAAGCAGGATGGCCGTGCTGTTCAAAGAGGGGTTGAAGTATGGTAGCAGCTTCTTTTGTGGGTCCAGCACCTTCCTTGCTGGAGAGGAGTGAATTTGGATTTTCAGCCTGGCAGAAGCATGAATTTGAGCTATTTGTGCTTTTCTTCAGCCTGGTGTAACTCCTGCAGCCTGGCTGTGGCTAAGTGGTTCGTTAGGGAGTGTAATTGACCTTGAAATGTGCTGCGTGTGCGGAGAACAAACTCTCACACTTTGGGGAACTTGTTTGTTGCCAGTTGCTGCTCGTTCCTCAGCCTTAATTTAATTCCTTTCAAATTCCTCTTTTCAAAATCCTTTAAATAAATTCATGTGGAACAAGGAGAAGTGGCAATTAAGGAGTTATGCTCGTGGGTGCTTGCCTGCAGGAGCAGCATGAAGGAGAGAGAGAGCTCTGTGAGCAGCAGTGTTCTAGATGGACCCTGTGCTGCAGCTGTGGGTGGCTGGGTCTGTGAGGACCTCCTTTCCTTTCATGGGAAGGAGATACCTGTAGTGGAGCTGAATGGAAGGTGTAGTTGCCTGTCCATTTTTGCTGTAGTCATTTTACTTAAGCATCACTCCTACTGATAGGAACTTGAAATAGGGTGCAGGCACTCTGCCTTGCTGTCTGTGCTGGGTAGTAGGAAATGAGCAGAGCCTGCTTCTGAGATGGCAGCACACTTGTAAAATCTTTGTGAGTTTGAAGATGAGCCCAGTGTGCAGTGTTCTCTTATGGTGGTGAGGCGGATGTTGAAATGATCTACATATGATATACTATCTATACTCGTTCAAGGTTTTGTTGCTTCTTCTGCAGCTGGTCAGGTGGATGCACTAGTGTGCTTTACTCTAGCCCCGTGGTAATTTACACAGATTCTGAAGATTCCAATACTTATCTTCCTTTAGCTCCTGGGATTAGGAAAGACAGGTTTCATCTTCCCAGGAAACCTGACCCTGCTTGAACTGTCTCTGCAGTTCCTTCTTGCTTTTTAGTTTGTCCCACAGGTTCCGACTCAACCACTCTGGTCTCTTCCCTTGCTAGATTTCTCGCACCTAGGGTGCGGCATGGAAACCATCCATGCTTTTCCTACTGAGTAACTCCTTGAAGAGCTGGAGGTTTGCTTTCCCAAAATTCAGGGTCCTAACTGTGCTTCTCAGCTGACACAATTTCCTCAGGACCATAAATTCCACCAGCATGTGGTCACTGGATCCCTAGCTGCTTCCAATCTTGACATCCCAAGGAGTTCGCTGGCATTGGTGGTTATCAGATCCAGTATGGCATCTCCTCTTGTAGGGCTGTTTCCTGCCCCAAGAGGATACCATTGAGGCACTCCAGGAACCTCCTGGATTGTTTACACCTCACTGTGTGGCTTTTCCAGCAGATGTCAAGGTGGTTGAAATCCTCCAGTAGGACAAGAGCTTTTAATTGTGATGCCTCTTGTAGCTGGAGTAGGAAGGCTTTGTCAGTAACCTCCTCTTGATCAGGTGGCCTGTAGCAAACACCAACTACCTGGATCCCCATGTTACCTCCTTTAAAAGGTTTTAAAAAAACCCTACTATCTCTATCAGCAGATGTGTTTCTGGACTAAATCCTGACAATTATACCAAGAAGTCATGCCAGGTTGTGTAGACTCTCTTTTAAAATGATTGAATACAGTTTCAGCAGTGGAAGTGTATGCCTTGTCTTGTTACTTTCAGAGTTAAACTGCTTAATATTACCTTCCACTGTGTAACATGACTGCTAGCAGTTTAATGAAATTAACTGTTTTTCTGCCAAGGTTCAGCTCCTCTTGTTGCAGCTCCTTACCTGAGAAGGAAAGGTGTGGTGCTTGTTGCATAGACAGAAAATTCAGGTATGGGGAAGAAAAGAAAACAGCCTGTTTCCATGTTGGAGGAGGGATTTCAATCATAGTCTACCAAGTTCAAATTGACTGTGCTAAGGTTTAGGTGAAAAGTTATGTAGAAGCACCTTCTAGGTCCATTCTGTAGTGGAAAACCTTGGTATACTCTTTCTGCAGGAGGTAACACTGGCATTTTCAATGTGGCTGATCCTGATCGGGCTTTAACCATGGCATCTGCACCTGGTAGTCCTACTGAGTGGTAAATATTCCTGTTCCCAGGGATCCCTGGAGTCTGCCCGAGTGTACCTTTATGCACAGTTGCTCATTTTTCATTAGGCTGTGATTTGACTAGATAAAAATAAAAGTTGCTTGAGCATTCACTTTTGCAGTGATGCGTAACAAATTTATGCAGATTCAAATAGGACTAATCTGCATGTAAAATATAAAAATGTGAGTACAGGTGCATATGGGTTAGTAATGAAGTTTAATCGGGTACAAATAGGAACAGGAAGAAAAAAAAGCTTAAGAAAATGCCAGCCACAGATTTGGGTATGAATTAATTCAAAGAGATCCTCATAGTGTTAATGATGAATCAGGTGTTTCCGGAGTAAATTAAATCTTCCAGTAATTTAAGATCACTGTTATTCCATAATTAACTTTGAATTTATTGAAGAAAATAATCTGGCTTTCTGCAGACTTTTCATTGTTGACTTCTTTTAGCTATCCTGTTCTAATGGCATTCAGTTCATGGCCAGGATCACCCTGATCATGTGTGAATCACTTTACAGTGAATGTAGTTTATTTGACATAAAGGAGAGTTTACCGGTGCCAACAGGGCACTGGGAGGGCAGGACTTAAAGTCAGGAGAGCATTAAAGAACACATTATTTCTCATTTTCATAATAATTTTGGTGGTGTTCAGTGAATAGCTCATTTAACTCTGCAGCTTGTGTTGTAGTTCAGCACTAGGGCACACGCTGCTTGGCTGTGAAAGTTTTCATGGTCAAGAGAGTTGGATGTTGGTGGGAGTGCATTTTACCTGCTATTTCTTGCTTCCAGGATGCTCCAAGAAGGCTATTAATGTTCTACGGTTGAGCAGAGCAGAGTGAATTCAGGTTGCAGAAATGAATGAGTAATGAGAAGAAAAGCTGAAAGTCAACTTTCAGTTGCTTCTCATTCTTAGGGCATGTACCTGAGGGGAGACTCCAGCCCTTGTAGTGCCCTTCTTCACCTAAAAGCCCCATGTCATTTTTATAACGAAGCAAGTGAACAGAAAGGATTGCTGCCTGGGCCACTATTGTGCTGAAAAGCTCTCAAAGCTTGAGCAAGGTTTTATCACACACAAAAGTGGTGTTTCCCTTGTAAAGGGTACTACAGTGCTGGGAAAAGAGACACTCTTTCTGGCTGAGGAGGCCTGGAGAACCAGCAAACTTTCTTACCTCATGCACAGTGTGAGCAGCCCTAGTCATTGGAAATGCTTACATATAAATGGCTTTATTGAGGACCAGGGAATGATGCTGCAATGAGGACAGCTGTTCTTGGAGAAACTACCAAGTAAACAGTGCCTGTTGTGACCACCAGCAGTTGCAGCTGGTTCCTACTAATCCCTTTGGGGTTAGCAGGATCTTACTAAGGGATTTCTGACACATTGTGATGGAAAGCAAATGCAAGCAATGGGAATGCTTTATGTAAACTGAGCTGACATCAGATCATCAAAACCACTTAACACTGTGACACAAAGTGACAGCATCTCAGAATTCCAAAACCGAAGTTGACACTCTGTCCTATGCATTAGTAGCTAGAAAAAAGACCAGCACCATGATGTGGGTTAATCACTGAGCATGAGGATCTCCTCTGAGTGGCTGTGGCACTGTGAGCCTGGGTTATAACCCCACTGTTGTTTTAAACAGAGTAGATGTGTATACACATGAACAAACCCTTGAAAACATAAACTACTTTAGAAGTGTCTTTCACAGAAGTCTCAAAGCAGAACATTGTGTGGGGTTGCCATTATGACCACTGTGCTTGTTGAGTGTTTTGTGAACTGAGAGAGGGTTTGTGATTGGGGCATTGCTAGACAGAACCTACCCTTGTTTAATAAGACTATCCCCAAATAACTAAGGGGAGGCTCAGGTAAGATTCCTGTTGAAGTTACACATTGGAGACCTCTCCATTTAGACAAAATTCCCAGAGACCATCCAGATTATTTCCTTTATGCAGTTACCCAGGATGTGTGCTATTCACAACAGCTGCTGCTTGCAAGAGCTTTCATTTGCTTCATGTTACCTTTGCCAGAATATATTAAAAACTGAAAATAAAGTACCAATAGTAACATGTCCAACTCGGCAGGAAGCTGTTTTGGTGCCAGCATGGAAGCAGACAGAATAACAGAATTCTGTAGCAAATGAGGTATTAATCTTTAATGTGCAAAAAAGAAGGGGTGTAGGAAGAAAGGATGGACTGATTTGGCAATACTTGCAAGAGTCTGTAAAGGGTCTGTGAGTCTCAGGGCTGTACTGAGTTGCCAAGAAATATCTTCATGTTCAAGAAAATAATAGTGAGGGAAGCACCTAAGCTGTTTACACATGCACAATGCTGGCTTTACCAAGGCCTTGGTAGATCTTTGTTATCACTTGATTGATCAGGCTTTGTCCTGCACTACCTTCCACTAGGTCTCAGAGCCAACAGTGAGCTAAAAGCAAGGATAACTTGTTTCACTGGCCCTGTTAGATCTGATAATTGATTATCAACAAATGACTAAATGACTTGAAAGCAGACAAATGAAAATGTGCACATGGTGCAGGGGAACAGACTTCTGAGAGGTCAAAGTTGTGCAACTATTTTGTGGGGTCTCTGACAACACTGGTTCTTTCAGAAGGCATTTGCTAGTGTCAGAATAGTATCTTAGAGAAGTTAATGAGCCCTTCAGGAAGATAGAGGGGTCTCTTAATAGAAAAGGGGGAGAAAGTATATTGGAAAAAAACAGAAGATATAAGGCACTGAGGAAAGCTAGTCTTTTTTGTAGTTATTCTGTATTTCGGTGGACTCTGTGCTCTCTCTGTGAACAGCCTGTGAGTATAAATGCTCTAGGAGAAGGTGGTATTTAAAGACAAAATACTCTGGTATTCCAGGCTGAAGTGATCTCATCATGTATATATAGCAGAAGAGAGCTTTGGCTGTGTCACTGCTACTGACTGGATGACGTGGCATCATCCAGCATTGCCCTAGAACATGTTCAGGCCATGGAGGTGTGAAGCGTGGGTACACAGCAAATGTGTATTTAGAGCTTGACTTTACATTCGGGTATAGAAAAACTGAGTTTTCCATTTTGGTTTTCCTACAGTTTGAGATTGCAGGGTGGCGTGGGAGTATCCTGGGCGTTTAGGAAAGGAAATCCAATGAAGTGCTAGAAAGTCACCATAGAAACATTAATGTGTTGACTATGTTGAGTTTGACAGAATTGTTTCTGTAGATACTTCCTGTGATTTTAAAGGCTGATACTTTTCAGAAATAGTGGACTGCAACCAATTAATTGAAGATTCAGAGTTTTAGATTAGGGTGTGTAGAGAGATGGGGATGCTTTGGATCAAGTCTTCTGCTGTAGTGGTCAGTTACTTCACTACTTTTTTCTCATAGAATTGAATCTCTGTTTGCCTGATCTTCTAGATTATCCTTCTCAGGGCTTCTTTGAATGTGAATTTCTTATACCTGGATATCTGGAGCTGTGCAGTTCTGTAGAGCCTCCCTCCCATCAGCTTGTCATGTCCCACAGATGTCTGAAGACTTGCAGTGGATATTGCCCTTCAGCAAAAGCTTCAAGCAAGCAAATTACCATGTTGTTGGACACTGAATTGTCCTCTACAGGAGGTCAGAACTGTTATGAGCTCACATCTTCAATACTATGAGGGAATATTAAGCATTAATTAACCATTACATCTGTTTAAAATTCACATGCTGGTTCTTGCTTGCAGAAAAAATAACCTCTTTCTCATTGACAATTTCTCAAGTCAAATGATATTTTGCCTCTGTCTATCTTCATAATTTTTCAGGAAAGTAGGACCTAAAAGAAAGAACCCTTGAATGTCATTTTCACATGACAACCACTTTGTGCATGCTGTTGGCACTGCTGTGTGGGGTTGGCTCACCAGGATGTCTGGAAGCTCTGGCAGGTGCCTGGAGCACAGATGAGGAGCTCCGAGCTTTCAGAGAATTTCTTTGCTGCACTGCAGTCTGCTGGAAAAGGGCCTTCCTCAGGCTTCTGCTTTTGCCTATAATGATGATGCAGATTGAAATGAAATGGGACAGTACAGTGGTAACTTTCTTCTGTTAGATAAACTGTAGAAATAAAAAAAGGTGTTGTACTCAATTCACAAGCCATGTTATCACTATTGGTTTCTTAATACGTGCCAGTATGTTTTTCTAACAGCATTCTTCTGAAGTTATGTTGACAGTAATGAGTCTTCAGGTTCCTGCTTTTTACCCAGAATGCTTGAGCACTCACAAAGACCTTTACAAAAACCATAGAGTAGAAAGAATGGTCCCCAGGTGAGCAAATAATACTTGGACCAGTCCTAGCAGGGTTGTTGCTGTTTTTTTTTTTAAATAAGAATGAATTCCTTAATTTTAGATAATGTGTATGCCCTGATGTTTCAGTGTCCTTGCAGATGGATTTCTAATGTTCAATGTCAGTCACATGTGCAGCAAAATGATGTGCTGTTATTTTAGAGCTTGGTTTTAGGTCTGCTTTCTGGCACCACAGTATTTTGGGTTTTTAAAGTGCTCCATGTACCTGTTAAAAACAGAAAAAAAGTTTCCACAATGTGTATAAGAAACATTTTTGGGCTATCCCAGAAATGGAGGACCCAAACTACACTGGAGGTTCATGGTGTTTGTCTGTTGGTACATTTGTAAGATGTTTCATGTCTCACCGAGCTCTACAGATAAATTAAGGAATAAGTTGAGTCAATGGTAGAAAGGACATTGTATTTTCTTGCAGTGAGTGTATCAGTGACCATACAGAAATGGTGGCCAGTGCTAAATTAGGAAATTGGATAAATCTGTCATGAATTTACATCCATATCCGTAGAGAGTGATCCTAGTGGTGCTATGACACAGTACTCATCCTTAGCAGGGCATTTGGCTGAGTAAATTGGAAACATCTTCACAATTAGTGAGAACTGGGCCAGAGTGAAGCCAGTCAGGATTTTGTCTCTGACCTCAGGGGCATTGGGATTTCATCCTTTTAAAAAAAATTTTAACCTAGTTACAGTAGTATCCTGTAATAGGGCCTTTAGTTGAGGTGTGTGAGGTATGTTAACCCAGTAGCCCAATATTTGATTGAGCTGTTTATCCTCCAGGAATTTATTATTTCACAGTAAAATATTTAAGACACCATTTCCATAAAAAATTTCTCCAGTAATCTGCTGCTTGTCTTGGACAATCACTCTGAATTATCCACCAGGCTCCCAGTTCTTTTCAGAATTAATGGCTTGACCCAGTTACACAATTCATTCCTGCTTCATTTTTCTTGGTATCTTAGACAGTCATTTATATCCCATCTCATTGTATATCGAAATGACCTGTCCTATTTTTTTTCTAGTTATTTAGCTCCCACTGGGCAATAGGCATTTGCAGAAGTTTGACTTTCAGTACCAAACAGGCATGTCCTAGTCTTTTTTATAGGTTCTCACAGGAGCTACTTGGTAATGGCTTTTGTATTGTGCAAGGACTGATACTGCATCATGCTGGACAGTTAGAAGAGTGAAGCAAGTTCCATCAATTCTGAAATTTCTGAAAAATATTCTGAAATTTGCTTGCACTGTTTTTTGTCTTAGTTCCCATCCCCAAATATTGCTAAATCAATGAAGCTATTATTTTTTTTTTCTTAAAAGATGACACATTAAGAATTTGCAGCTGTAATGTCACATTCTCTTGTTGCTAATCCTCACTGTGAATTGTGTTTTTCTTCACCAGCACTTTTACAAACTGGTAGTAGGTGGTTTTTCTCAGTGCACTGTTTAATTGACTAAGCTGAAGTGACTGACAGTGGGCTCCCACTGCATGCCATCCTTTTTGTAAATTTTGAAACAGCATGCGTGGTTCTAATACAAATTTTGTCTGTGCTGTTATTTTAGTGCTGTTTTCTAATATAACATTTACAAAAACATTGGCAATCAAGTAACTTGTTAGCCTTTGTGCTAATTTCAGGAGATGATCACAGGACTATGTAATTAGCATTGATTTAACAAGGAGCTGAATGAAGAAAGGCTACTTAGGAGATGGGTGAGCAGGACATTCTCAGTGCCAGACAAGGAACACTTTGCAGTATATTAATGAATCTGGACAGCTGGAGGATTCATAATGGGCAAATCAGATGTGATTGCTTTTGTTACAAGGCAATGGGTTGTTCTCTGGACATCATGAGATATTTAGGGTGGTATCCTCCTGTACTATGGGGAAAGGAAGAGATTTATGTAGTGGAAATCCTGTTTCACAGTTCTAATAAGCTTGTTAATAATAATTCAGTGTGTCATGGCATTTAGTAAGGATTTCAGACTTTGTCACATAGAATGAGGAGAAAGAGGAATGTAGAAAAGGGAGAAAGAGTTTGCAATGAACCTTCTTTTGTACAGCTGTGTACTAGCATCACCCTTGGAGAAGTTTGCAGGGACCCCAATTTAAAAAAACCCGAACAGTTGTACAGTGCAAAAAAGGTGGTTCAACTTGTGTTGCCTCTGTGTCTGCCTGCCATTAAACTGGGGGTCTGTTGGTGGAGAATTTGGTGGGGCTGAAACCTGTTGCAGAAACAGCTCACTAAAGCTTCTGTTCTTCCTTTCCCATTTTGCAAACAGGGCTCTGTGGGTGAGAACTGATAGGTGCAGGTTGTGTTTCTCACCTTGGCATTTACCCACCTGCATAAGCTGAGCAGATTGATGCTGCCACCTGGAAAAGGGGCAGAAAATTAGGGTGTTGAAATCTGGGAATGAGTTAAGTTACTTGTAGTTCTGTATCCCCTTGCAGTGGAGTTTGTGCTATGCAGTGAGGTACCTGGCCCATTTACACAGGTTTGGATGCCTGAGTGGGTTACTGTTTGAGTGAATCTGCCTTGAATGTAGCGGCCCTGGAACCCTTTGAAAAACTCTATCACCCAAATAAATGAGCAGAGTGCTTATACTGTGCCCTCCTCAGGCTTCACCATCCCTGTAATTCCTTGCAAGGGCCATTCAACTTCCTTGCTCTGCCTTTCTCATCAGACTCAAAACCCCAATATCAGGGAACATCCAAAGTCTGCTTTCTCTTCTATATAATTGCTTTCAGAAGAATTTATCCAGGAGAACTGGTCTTTCTACTGATGCTGCTTACAGAATTGACACAAGTGTGAAGCCTTATGTCACTACTGTTGGACATTCCCACAAGGGACAATCTCTGTATGAGTTTGCACAAAATCTGATTGCAGAAAATGCTTCTATTTTGCCTCTTCACTCAAAAAAGTCCATTTTGATTCCTGTGCATAACCACACTTCTGCCCATTTATCTGCTGGTTGCTGTTTTTTACTCACTGGTCTGTGTGGGATATGATGGGGCATCTGTGAAAGAAGCATCCTCTAATAACTGAAGAGCAGCCTGAAGCAAGACCCTGTACATCTGAACTTGTACAAAGCTTGGGAAGAGGGGGGGGAATTCAGTTTTTTTGATCTAGACTTTCTGTGGCTGATTCTTTTACCATGATTAACCCAGCTCTTTGAATTTTGGTAACAATTTTAAGTGCCTGAAAGCCCTTTCTAGACACCCCTACAGAGGGCTAGGGATGTAGTTTCTGTTAAAACCTGACTTCGGTGATATAAAAAAGATGTTGGCTCTTCCTTCCACATCATCTGCCCATTTGTAGGCTGTGCAATGTACTATATGGGTGAGCACATAGAAGGTTATTGCAAATTGTTCATGCATAGTTATACTGTGTTTTCTGCCTTGGGTTTCGTTTGAGGAGAAAGTCTGAGAGCTTTGGATGTGGTGTAAGTTTTGGTCCATTGCCAGTTCCAAGGAAGGACTTTCAACAAGGAAAAGTCATACTGGTGATAGATATTGATTGTTGGCTTCAATTTTTTTTCCTTCTTAGTTTCTTCTTTCTTTATTTTTGATGCTCTCCTTCTAGAAAGGAGGATGGTCCGACTAATTCAGCTCTTCCATAGTTACAGTAGAAGCATGGGTGAAGATAAACATTAAAGAATAAACAAATGGGAATCTGCTAGACAAACATTTAATTTCTGCCTGCTTACTTCAATTTTAAGTCCCAGAGGACCAACTTCCTATTATCACTGAACCTCATTATAGTTTTGTCTTGGGTCTTATAATAAAATCAAATGCATCAAGTAACTTCAGCTGTCCTTGGCTCTTTATGATTGATACAGGTAACCACTAATTGCAGTTTGCCTCCCAAATGCTGTCAAAGTTGAAGGGCTTTTGCTATATGTGGTGGTGAGATACCTTCCGAGATAACACATGAAGAAAAGTTAATAGTGACCAGGGTTATTTAATATCCTAAATAAAGATACAGAGGAGGAAGTGGAAAGCAATCTGGCAATGTCTGCTGTAGCTGCTGGCATGGGTTTGTTACAAATTAACTGTATCAGCGTGAATTAGAAAGGGTAAAGAAGGGTTGCAAATGTTCACATGATCAGGAAAGTGAATTGAGACTTGCTTGTATATGTGACTGTTTTCATATTTTCCATGGAACTAGGCCATGGGATTCCAATTATTCACTTAAATCCCATATTATTATTTTCACTTTCCCAAATGCATGATTTATGTAACTAAGAATATTATAGCCAAATGTGCAAATTGAAATTCACTGCACACTGATTAAAATTGGCTGTGTGCATTACTTAAGTTAAATAAATTACATATGTTAAAAAATAAACGGCAAACTATGACTATAATAGTTACAATTTGCAATTCGAATGACCTATAAACTAAGAATTATTTGCTGACAAAATGTTTGAATAATATTGAATAATGAATACTATAGCGAATTTCATCATGTGTTCATCACGATTAATGAATAAGGAAAAAATACTCATCAAATATTACATAAGCATTTGTTCAGTGCAAAATCACATTCACAATAGGTTATTTGGAAAGTCAAATGTAAAGGACGCAGGAATGGGTAGTGATAAAAGGCAGTTTCCTAAGTATGTCCATATTGTTCTTATTTTGTCTGTCTCAGTGCTGGGGGGCTCACTAATCAAAGAATGGTTTGGGTTGGAAGGGACCTGAAAGATCACCTTGTTCCAACCCCCTGCCATAGGTAAGGGACACCTCCCACTAGACCAGGTTGCTCAGTGCATTGTCCAGCCTTGGCTTAAACACTGCCAGGGCGGGGGCATCCACAACCTCTCTGAGCAAATAAGAACATGACTCTTCTGGGAGGAGGAAACTTGTGAGTTGAAGCTTTTTAAAAGTAGTTGGTAGCTAAGGGGCTTGCATTCATTTTTTCTGAAAGTTGACTTCTGTTGAAATATTTCAAGCTCAGGATCTACAGCCAAAGTGAAGTATTGGAATGCCTGGGCAAGTGGATAAAGCTCTTTCCTTCATAAAGCTCTAGTCTTACTGAAAACAAAATTGTACCCAAAACCCTGTGGGCTGTTGAGCTTCTAGTCTGACAGAAAAGTTATACAACAGGCAAAATCAAACTAACAAGCACAGACCAACCTCCTCCTGCCCCCTCAATCCAACTGAAGTTGTTTTTCCCAAATACCAGCTGCCAAATGCCAAAACCCCATCCATTTACAGCCTCCTTTGTGGTCTTCTACTAGAGGAAAGCATTGTGTTTTCTAAACCTTGCTGAGAGTTTTGTAAATAATGCAAGTTGAAGAATTTTAATATGTAGACAAAGAAACAATATAGCAAAACATTTAACTGCTGGACATTTTAATAAAAGACACACTGGGAGATGAAGTGCTTGGAAGAATTATCAGCAGATTGTATGGGGAACTTGAAAGGTCACACCAGTAATGACTGCATTAAGGTAAAATAAAGGCTTGTACGTGAGGAATGGGAGAGAATACAGAAGGCAAGGTTAGTTCCAGTTGATTGAGGGATGATGCCGTCAACATTTGTTTCTTACTTAATGTACACTAATATTGAAATGTAGTCATTCACAGTAGGGAGACAGACATGCACCATGTTAGCTGGGTTGGGTTTTAAATTTTTTTTGTTGTTGCTGTTACTTCTTAGAGAGTATGGACTACTTTCTTAATATTAAAAAAACTCCTCCTTCCTTTCCTGTATGTTTGTTTTTGTTTGTTTGTTTTAATTTTGTCTCTTTTGAGGTGGGGGTGAGGAGGAAAGAGGTGGGGGTGAGTTGTTGCAGTCGTGGATGCTAGGTAGTGCCTTATAGCAGCCTGGGACTTCACAGCTCTTCAGGAGCAAAGTTGCATATCACCCCTGTCTTTTGCACTTCTAACATACCATATTTCACCCCTGCCCCAGCCTCTACAAATCCTATGGTGAGAGATCTAAAACCCAGTTTGGTTGTTGACATAGTGCTTGGAAACATTGCTGAGTTCTGAGCTTGAAGAGGATCAGAGATGTGCATGTGGAGAGTCCTGAGTAAAATACATAGTGCAATACTTGATGAGTAGCATTTTTATTTTCTATTTATTTCCATTATTTCCCTCAAGTAATGCTTTTGTGGGAGGAGTGGGTTAAGTGCTTGTTTTTTGAAGTTTTCTTTAGAACAGCAGTTTTGCTGACTCTGCATTTTAAGATCCTATTGCAACCCTCTTTTAGTGAGGTGAATTGTCTTTCTGTCCTGTGGAGCACCACATGCCTGCCTCTATTTGTTATCTTTCACCTTCATGAAAGTGCATTTGAATAACAGAATCTGCAAATACAGCTTAGGAAGAAGAGAACAATATATGAATATGAACAATTCTGAAGAAACCCTTGCAAAATAAATAGGCAGCACTATTCTTACTGCAAAGAAACTGGAAGCCTGATACTATCTGATGTCGAACACCCAGTACATAGACATCAGTCGGCTCCCCCAAATTTCAAGTCATAAAGCAACTTGCTGGTCAGCAGCTGGTCTGTAATGGGGCTGCTAAAGGACCTTGGTTCCCCCTGTCGTATTCAAACTGTGCTACCCCAACAGTAATAGTATGCTGTGAAGATTAAGCAGGCTCAACATCTAAATCTGAAGTTAATTTGTTACATTAAATTAACTACTATAATCTGTAAAACATACTGTGTGAAACACACAAAATGAAAATGAATAACCATCTGTGGCGATTTAGCATCTTTCCTGTGATAAAAAAAGAAATGGATGAGGCAGCTTTATCTTGAAAAACTGCCCTTGAGGTAAAAGGTAAATCCTCCACATCTTTCTGCCTGATAGGAAAATGTAAACCTTTCATGTTTGTGTCCTTCCCAGGGCTCTTTCTCTAATGTGCTTTTACTTTTCTTAAGAGAAACCTATTAATTTTGATTAAAATTCTATTAGGGTATAAATAAAGATGCTTGTGCTGAGAAGTATTACCTGGCTGCAGAGCTGGTCTTTGTCAGAGCCTGTTGGGCCCAGTGAGGAAACCTTTCTGGTGTTTTTATTTTGCTTAAACCATATTCTGGTAAGTGTTCAAAATATGGAGTGTCTGAGTTAACAGAGGACAGCAGATTCATGCTTGGGGCAACTCTTATGCCAGGAAGTTGTATCACTGATCTAGAATCTAGAAGGTGTTCATCAGGGAGAAAAATACTGCTGTGTTATTTCTGATCATAAACCAGGTGATGGGATCCATCCTGGCAGAAAAAGAAGCTTGTGCTTGTTGTGCTAATTATACAGCTTTATGTAACAGAGCTTCAGGTACTGCAGATTTTAAAATGGTCTCCAGCCAGAAAAGTGAGAGAGAAAAGTCTGGATTCCACAAGATGTGGGTGACTTGGGGTGAAATGATCTGGCTGCTGCAGGGGTGCAGAGGACAGTACTGAGGATGAGCTAGTAAGTCCCCCTGTGTCAGGTAACTTCCTTGTGTGGAAGGGTTGGTCACTGCATGAAAGCCTCATGACTGAAGTGGTGGCTATCTGATATGAAACCCATTGAAGTGTGAGCCTTTTCACTACTGACACTGGGCTGCCTCTCATGGATTTATATTTTCTGTAGGAGTTAGAATCTTTTAAGCCCTGTGTCAGATTTAAGGTTAAGGGTAATGGTAAAGGATGCTTGGGTCTGTTGGCTTCTATAAAATACAATTTTACTTCAACCAGTCAAGTCAGCTAATCTAAGTTGCTTGAGACTGCTAAATCTTCATGTGATTGGAAAGAGCAGGTAGTTTAAATCTCTGAAAGAACAAAATCCAACTTGACATGGAAGTTACAGAATTCATTGCACTGTCCAAAAGTGGCACAGGAGTGGTGAAAAATTGCTTTGTGTGCTGAAGTTTTCTAAGCACATCTGCGCTGCAAGTGTCTGTCTGTGATGACAGCTTTGAAAAAAAATGCTTTTCCTATGGATGATTTTCTAAGTGGGTGGCATACGTTGAGATCTACCCCCTGTGAACCTTAAAGTGTAACAGTGCTGGCACCTTGACTTGGCTGTCACATCCATTAGGTAGTATGTAAGCAGAGTGGTACAGGAGGCTCTGGAAACATTAACATTACTGTCAGCAGGATCAAATCTGCCCACCTATAAACTTGGCTGAACTTGGAGATGGTGGAGCTGAGTTTGGCTTGAAGCCCATGTGCACATAGTTGTCTGTGAGAGGATCTCCTTTGCTTGGTTCTCCACAGCCTTGTCTCTGGCAGGACCTGTGATGTGTGTCCAAGGGGTGCATGTCCTGTTGGTCCAGGGCAGTTTTGCACCCCTGTCCTTTCTCCTTCAGTTATGTTTTCTGAAACTGTGGTTGCTGGTTTGCACAGAGACTAACTTCTATTGGACTTGGTTCTTTGTGTGATTAATTCTGCATCTTCTTTCCCCTGCCAGCTCTCACAGATTTGTATTTGTTCATCACCAGTGCGATCTTTTGATTCTTTAGTATTAAAAAAAGTAAATCTGGATTTTCAAGTAATTGGAATAAATTAAAAGCAAATGGACTGCCACACTTCTCACAATATATGTGATTTCTTCAAAAGTGAGCTGGACTCTTCATTTTCCCCATCAAATTTCGCTATGTTTCTTGACATAAAGACCAGGCTGTAATGATTTAAGCTCCTGCATGTAACAGATACAGCTTCTGCTTGTCATTCTCACACTGTATTCATAGCCATTACTTCTCATTTTTTAGGAAGGCCAGTAAAATACAGCTTTGTGAATATTCTTAGCCTAATTAGAGTGATCTTCTTGTTTTCCACTCTGCAGAGGCAGTTCCTGTGTCTTTCTCAAGTTGTGCTGGTTTGTACAGGTTTGCTGGATAGAGATGAGGAAACAAGCAGTTCTGGGTGAAGCAGAAGGATGCTCAGTCAGGGGCAGCCCTGGCAGCTGCTGCTCTGCTGTGTCCTCACTGGTGCCAGAGCCATAGATCCAGGCTGGGTTTGAGGGATGGGGCAAGGCGTACGTGGGGTGGGGGGAGATGGCTTGTTCCCAGCACCAGCTGTTGCTGACTGTCCCTTTGCTATGCCACCCCTGGTAGCAGGAACTGCAAGTCTGACTTCTCATGTGTCTCCCTCCAGCTGGAGCAACCTGAGTTTAATACATGGGCAGAAAAATTCAATTTTGCCTGCACGACTGGAGGCCTTGAGCAGGGGCCATGTAGCAGCTGCCACCCTCCCCCGTGCTGGTGCTGGCTGGAGAAGGGGATGCTCTGCAAGTGCTGCTTAATTGCTATGTCTTGTGAAGCACAGCCACGTTCAAAAAGGACTCTGCTATAAAGTGTGTGAGATTGCGATCCCCTGTCCTCCCTTTCTCACAAAAGTACGCTGTTCCTCCATTTCAATTTTTCTAGAGACATTCAGGAGATGAGCTGGGCTGAATACCAGGTGGCCAAATGGAAATGTAAGTGCTGTCAGCCATTGAAGCATGTGAAAAAACTAGTTCTCTTTTCTGGCTTCACTTTAATGTCAGTGCTCTGTGCCTTTGCTGTGGGAAAGGGCATATTCAGGCTGTGACTCAGAATTCCTTGAATGGGTTTGTGGTCTGCAGGATGTGTCTCAGAAAGACAGCTTTCTTTTTCCTCTTGTGTATTTGTTTTCTAAAAAATAATAAAAATCCTGTCCTCAATGGCTGTGTACACTGAATGCTGTTTGAAATGCTGGCTATATTCACTTGTGCTTTGCTCCTGTACCATCTTTTCAAGCAAACTTTTTTTAATTGCTGATTGTTCAGAGACAACAGATATAAGCCAGTGTGATGTCAGAGCTGCTGCTTTATGCTGATGGGGATTTTGGTGCTGTAACCTGTTGAGTGTATGTGATAATTTGCTTCCCTTTAGGTCTTTGAGGACAGAAGATGCAATTAGCATGTCAAGCATATTTTCTTTTATATGTTCTCAAAATTACAGTTCTTTCAGGAGCACCCAGGAGTCGTTAAATTGAGACTTGGTTCTTACGTTGTAAAATACCTTTGCTTTCTGAGCATCAGAAGAAATTGCTTGCCCTGGCTGCTGCTGTCTTGGTATATTTGAATTCAGTTGTGGTGTCACAAGTACAAGTACAAAATCCTATTGAAGAGCACCAAAAACATTAAAGATACCTCTGCAAAGCTCTTGAGACTTGGAGCTTATACCAAAGGATAGGTGTCAGTCCTCAATTTATCTTTCAGGCAAGACTTGAGATGCTCCCATCTTGGATGATGGGAGTTATTTACTTGTTAAACATTAGCTAGGATTTCAGGGTGAACTGAAATCAATTTGTGTTGCACTTTAAAGTTTACCAACATCTGATTTCTATCACCTTGCCACTTCTGAATAACAGCACAGCCAGCCTACACTGCAATCTGGCTACCTTGATGAAGGCTGCATCTGAGGAGTAGAGGACAAAATGTGAGAGGTTTCAGGTTTGCATATGTCTCTGTATGCAGGGCTACCTGCATATACTGAGATAGTTTTCCCTACTTGTAACAACTGGAGGCTTTCCTGGAGAGAAGGTGGGCAGTGACAAGATTAAAGTCTGTATCTAACTTAGAGCAGTAATTTTGTAAAGACAAAATAGTAGAAATCTTGGGAAAAGCAGTGCTTTGCATGCACATCTTGAAATCTGTGGAGTGTGCGTGCTCATGCTTGTGATGGGGGAGGTATTTGTCATACACTTGCCTGTCTTTCTAAATCAGCTAACTGAGGGTTTGGTTTGCAGCAAGATTTGTCTGTCCATCCCAGCCCCATGGTTGGCAATTACTGCCTTTGTGAATGCTGTCAAGCCACTGCCACCACTGGCCGTGCTGTGCTGTTGCTGATGCCTTCACAATGGTTTGTTGTGACTTGTTCAGCTGGTATCTAGGCACGCCAGGGTTGGTGCCCTGACTGCAGGGACTGGCCTGTCAGTCAGCTTCTGCCTCTGATCTGGTGTGGACACTCAGCCTGCCAGTGAAGCCCTGGTCCTCCTTTTTGCCCTAGCTGATCCCTTCCTCTTGGTAAGACCTTCAGCATCTTCCCCTGCCATTTCAAACATTGTTTGAAAACTTTATATCCTGTTTATGCTTGTGATGCATCTGAAGGTCCTAGTGCTTAGCTATATTCCATAAATTTTCTGTTACTGACAAAAGTGTGGCCTTTTAAGATGCAGATCTTTATTGCAAAACATATTTTTCTTTCTTTTCTCCAATGTTCTTGGGTGTTCTATTTGTAACAATGACTTCACGTACAAGCAGGTCAATACCTTGCTCATTTGTTCTGATATGTATATTCAGCAGGAACCATCTTTACTTAGGAGAAAGGTGAGAGGAGAAGGAAATCCTTCTCTTCAGAGGAGTCTTGGCAGGTGTAATTGCAGGATTTGTGATTCATGAGCAGTATATGTGAGCAGACCTGACATCTTAGGGCAAGTTGCAGATATTAGGGTGCTAAGTAAAACCTGCTTTTCATGTTGGAGGATTTCTCTCTGCTAGGTCAAAATTGGCATTGTTAATTCAGTTGATCAAACTTTCAGACCCTTTTGACACTGTAGTCACTGGGTTAAATGCTGTCTTAATCAGCTCAACTCTCAATCTATTAGTTCTGAGAGGCACAGCAAAAGTGAGACCTGCAACATTAGTCTGTTTTAATGAACCTGCAGCCAGAGCTGACTGCTAAAGGAGCTTTAAAAATTGAGATAGTTATTACATGCAGTCACATAATATTAAATAATGAAATTCGTCTGTAGGTTTTTATGTGTGGAGGGTTTTGAGGTCTGGACTACTGGTACTCTAAAATTTTAAGTTCTTCCTGTACTGGCATGTTGCATTTTCTGGTTTGTTTCTTCTGTTGATTTTTCTGAATATGCTGGGTACTCTTTGTCTGAATTTAGAAGGACTAGGTCTGGTTCTGTGTTAGGAGCTGGTCACTTTGTTCTTATTTCTCTAACTCATCTGACCTTAGAAATCATAAATTCCTTGAGGAGGTAACAGAGGGAAGGGGTCTGGAGTCCATCTGTGTTTCTGAAATTCAAATCCTCATGGGCCTCATTTCTTAGCAATGTAAAACTTGCCTTAATAGTAACAGGAGTCTTGTCTGCATTTAAGATTGCAGGATCTGGTTTTAAAATATCTGTGGTATTTATCTGCATTGATGGCACAAGGTCGTAGAGGAGGGAAAGCCTTTTGATGTGGTAATACACAGCAGCTGCTCTAACAGAGGGACTGTGTCAACTTTTTGGAGCCTTTGGCTTTGGGGAAAGGCCAGCTGATCCGGCAGAGGAAACGAGATGAGGACTCCTGATGAGGTGGTGACTCCAGAGTGGGTTAAGAGGGCCAAATGAAAGAGGATGTACACAACCACCCCCTTTGGAGGATGTTGAAGGCGTGGAGGCTTACCTAGAGAAAAAAAGTATAAAGCCCCAACTCCTGCTCCTGGGGTGTTTTTGCAGACTCACTGAAGCAAAAGAAAAAAAAAAAACCTTGAAAAATTTAGGATTCAAGCAATTAGTGCATCCCATCCAGCAGGAGCTGCAGTGTGTGACAATTAAGAGAGGGAAGGCTGGGCTCTGTGAGTGTGTGGCCTTGGCTGATGTGCCAGGAGCCAGAGTCCTTCCTTGCATTATAGCAGTGCTTCTGCTCAGGCAATGGGCTCATGTGCCAGAGTAAGGCCAGGTACTGGCTGAGAGTGTTAATTTCTTTTAAAAATCCTAATGTGTAATTATAGCATGCTTTTAAAGAATAAGCAAATGATACATGCCAATGCCTTTTTAATGCAAAGCTTCGGTTAGTATTTTATATGATTGGCTTTAATTTTATTTTGATTTAATTATTATAATATTTTTTTAAAGTTTAATGTTGTCAGATGATGCATTATCCAAACCTAGATGCCTGCTGTTCACTGTGCAGGTTATCTCCTCTGTGACACTTCTGTAACTTCAATGTCAGATCCACTGCTCTTGAGTCAGAGCAGATTTACAGATTCTATTATACTTCTATTGAACAGCTCTTAATCTGGGCAGAGGAAAACATGCTGCAACCAGCACGTTTTATCCCTTGCCTTTAGTGTTAGAAACCTTTTTGGCAGGGTTGAACACTGTGTTACAAATAGTCCAATATCAGCTCAGTCTCTGATGCTGAAACAAATCCCATAACGCTGTAAATGCTGGAGGCAGTGGTTTCTGTCACTCCCAAGCATACCTAAGTCTGAATGAAAACTATCACTGGCATTAATTGAAGATCTTTGTCTGTGTAACTTTTGTATAGTACACAAGTCCCTTAATGTCCTTATTTGCTCTTGTGCTGCATCCCTGTATTACAACCTTCATGTAAAACAAGAGAGTTAAGTCTGAGTTAAGGCTGTCTTCACCCCCTTATTGTTTTGGCAGCTTTATTTTTGACATCACAGTTTCCTTAATAATTGAAGATTGTGTGCGTGAAAAAATGTAACTGCTCTGTGCATGAAGAATGACATTTGTTTTGCTTGTATGATTTTGCAAACAGAGTTACTGCATTATTTAGTCTCTTTGAAGCAGCACAACACGTGATGCTGCCCTTGACCTGTGAAGAATAGCAATGGCAGTGCTCTGTGTATCTGTTATAATTAGCAGTGTTTCTTTCCTTTTTTAGTTACAAGCCACATAATATGAATTATCAGTAAGGAGGTAGGAGCATACCAAATACTTGAGAAATACTATGAATGTGAATCCTGGTGGATTTCCCCTCATCTCTGTATCTCTCAGCTTTCTTCCTCTGTCTGCTTTGACCTTGTATCTACCTTGAAATTCACACTCCCGATGACCTTTTTTTTCAATTGATCCCAGCTGTTTGTGCTTTGAATGCCTTTGACTCCACACTGTGGTCATTCCTATGGCTCAGCAGTTCCACCTTGTTTCAGCTGCTGAAGTCTCTCTCTGATCTCATTCTCCCTTTTGTTTGTTAAAGGAAAGGGAAGGAAGAAGATGAGTTTGAATCCAGCACCAAGGAGTATACAAGTCGATTTTTTTTTTCCTTCTGTTTGAGGAGTGTGAGGACCTTATATACTGATGTATGTCATGGAAGTGTATAATCAGCTTACACTTGTATCCACATGCTGCCAGGAAGTAATCCTGCTTAGGAGTCTTTCTGAACCCTCATCCCTGGTGATATTTAAATAACACATTGTGATCACCATTTGGCTTAATTCATGTAGAAAGGATGGATTATACAGATGTATTGGCATGGAAATGCATGTGTGCCTAGACACACACAGAGCATGTATATTTTCAACATGCAGAATAGTTTTCAGTTGTAGATCATGGGCTAAACCCTGGACTATACTGGGGCAGCTCTCTAGATAAGTGCCCTGGCTGGCTGCGTGTGTCTGAGATGGAAATTTTGTTCCAAAACTATAGAAGAACAGCCATAATTGTCCTCTTTCTGCAAATGAAGTTCAAAGAGCATTTGCTACTTCAACATTAAGGATGAGACAGGTGTAGGGTTTTTTTTCCCCCTAGTTAGCTGGGTTCTTAGCCAAAGGGAGGCTGATTTGAGAATAAATGAAGAGCTGCTTGGTGAGTCATGTGCAGAAGGCAACAGAAAAGTTCTCAATTTATGGCATCCAGCACCTAAACAACCTCATCCTGCCTCCCACTCGCAGGTATCTTTTCTGTGAAGTATTGAAGCCTGAGGTGGCCTAGAAGTCCTGCAGGCACCACTGGCCCGTGCTGTATTTGGCCTATTTTCTAGGAGAGGAGCTTCACCAGAGTCAAAGGGAGTAGTGTTGGCCAGAACTCTTCCTTCCTGGCCATCTCTAGTGATGGAACTGTGAATGTAAAAGTCCCTCCTCCAGCTCCCCTGTGTTTTGAGCAACCATCTGTGTTTCCCCTATCAGCTGTGGTGTGAGGATATAGGACTGTACTTCTGCCTAAATACTTCCTGAGGAATTTAGCCAGCATGTGTTCCATTTGTAGGTCCAAAACCTAACAGTTACTATCCTGAATTAAGCTGTCCTGAATTAGGTCCTGTCCTGGCTTGCTCCAGTGGTCAGTCACATACCAGCATGAGAGAAGAGTGTGCACAGGAGGTGCCAGTACTGACTCTGCAGGATGTGCTGGCACTCTCTTAAATACATAGATTGCCTGTGGTCCTGCATTTGTCTTTAATGTAACTCAGAGAAAATGTGTGATTCCCATTGCCAGAGAGATGGACTTTGATGTAGCAGAGCACATAAATGAGTAAACACATCCACCTCTTAACGGAGCAAATGAAAGTGCTTAAACTTCAGCCCTTGCTCTTGTGTTGGGGTAGGTCTGGAGGCAGCCTGCAGTTAGCACTGCTGCTTGCTTTAGGAAGAAATGTCAGAAGCAAGAACAGCATCCACAGTAGGAAGCCAGGCTGTGCTTCATGAATGCCAATTTCACATGCACAGCATGATTCCCAGATTAGGATCAGGTCCATATAATGGTGTCATTATGATTTTATATTAAAGTCCTTTCCACTGGCAGGAGAAATTGCCATTGCAGTAACACTCACTCTATTGTTAATAATAATTGAAATATTTGAAATAAGAAAATACTAGCTGATGTTTAAACTACTTATTATCAAATCAAAGTTCCATAGATAAAACCACTTAATTAAGCTGCATTCTATTTGTTAAACATCTGGATCAATATTTAATAGAGGTAAGTAATGCTCCTATGATTTTTAATAGCAGCTAACTTATTTATTACTTCAAGCATCATTATAATAACTAGTATTTTTGGAAATCAGTGTTGTGAAGCCAAGAACAGATCTGCTGTGCAGTTGAAAAAGGTTTACTAATTTAAGACAAACATTCTGCTATACAAAACCACCAAATACAGTTTTGTAAATCAAAGTTAGCCTTGTCTTCCAAAGTAGTTACTTTTTTTATTGCCATGGGTATTGGTACTTGGAAGCTTGGATGATTTTTTTGACACATCCAGGCATGTTAATACTATACATTTTATCTTCTTTTTTCTTTTTTTGTTTTCCCTGTAAGACTCTTGTCCTGCTTTTCACGGAAAACTATTCTGAGAGGTAACTCATGTCACCACAATAAGCACCATGCATCCTCCTCCATTTTTCATTGCCATCTGAAGGACATTTGAGGAAGGAGATGCTGTTCACCTGAAGAGTATTTATTGTGAAGAAGTGTGATGATTCAGTGGGTTGCCTTACTGAACTGTAATTCAGTCATAAATACAAAGAAATGATGTCTGAAAGACATTAAATCTGACACATATTGACAAAATAGAAGTTGGTGCTGATGACAAGGAGCTGATCCTAAAAATCCTTGATCCTCCAAGGTAGACCAGTAGATAGTGGTCAGTGAGTAAACAGTTGTTTCCTTTCTCAGCCCTACGCTGCAATGGACATGGTTTGATTTTTGTATCTGCCCAGAGATGCACAGTTGTGTTTGGAGTTTCTGAAATCTGTATTTAAAGTTATTAAGTTGTAATATATTCTTAAGTTATTAGTGTATTTCAGGTTATTAAGTTGTATCTTATGCATATGGAGAGAGGAAAGCAAGCATTGGCACAAGCACAAGAGGGATTTTTGGGATGATTACAGTTGTTTTTGTGGTATCCAAATCATTAAAAAAAATAACTATGTGACTCTCATTTTGAAAAGAAAATTGGGTTTCAGCACTTAAATCCCATGGTTTTCCTGTGGAACATGATCTCATAAATCACTGAAGCAATATTTGGTATTTTACCATCGCCTTTTCTGTGCAGAACTCCCTAATGCATTCCAGCACATATGTTGTCATTAGCTTTTAAAACTGCTAATTAGGTCCAGTTCAAAACCAAACACATTTTTATTAGATGATTATGATCTTCTACCAGATAATTATTTAAGAAAGCATAAAAAATGCGAGCATTTATTAAAAGAATGCTGTTGACAGTATAGGGACTTGATCTGAGTGCAGAACTGCTTATTTTAGTGCTTGCTGAACACCTGTCATGAGGTATCTATTCCTGGTAATGTTGGCTTGTGGTTTTAATTACTGTAAATTGCTATTGAGATTAGTGAATATAGGGAGAAAATAAATTTACATCAAATATTTCTTGTTTGGTGTTATTTCCAGGCTATTTTACCCTGCAATTGTGTACACTTGCTTTTTGGTAGAACCAATGTAATTGGTTATATTTGAGAGCTACAGAATATGCTCCTAATTTTTGACTTTTAAAGAAGATGCTTAAATGAACAAACTGGTAAATTTCATGAAACTTTCAGCTAGCTAATTAGCAAAAAAAATATAATTCACTGTTAAGAGTAATTGTTCAGCATCCTTCAGTGTCAGGTCTTGCAAAATGCAAAACAGCAAAGAAGTTTAAAGTTTTAAATTAAAGTTTTAGTGTAAGAATTGGCAGAGTATAAGAGTTCCTAAAGGGGAAGCTGTGCTTTCTAATGAAAATGATTTCTGATTTTTCTGTCCTCCTATGATTTCTCACTCTTTACTCCTAGACCTGGATCAGAACAGAATCTTGTGATCCAAATGCTGAAATCTAAGGGACTTTGGACAGTGATAAATATTTCGCAGCTGGTTTGCTCTGCTTATGAATGAGCTCTGCTAGAAAATCTGGCTCCCAAAATTAAGTGCTTTAGAGACCTAATTGCAAGGCAAAGGGGAATTATAAACTCCTATTTTTGTGGCATCCAAAGTAGTTTTAGATCCTGAATCCAAATGGTAGAACATATGGAAATGATGGACCCAGACCTGGACTTAAAATGAGCTTTGCACTATAAAACCCCCAAAACCAGTGTTGGAGAGAAGCTCATCCACAGAAATGGAGAATGATGGTCACTGATGTTAGTTCAGTGGAAGATACTGTACAACTGCAGAAAACAAGCAGTAGAAATAAGAGGGAGCTAGGGTCAACTTTATCACTTCATTTTATGCTGTTCTTCACTGTTCTCCTAAGCAATTATCAGTTATTTATTAGGGTGGTAGGCACAGGCTACAGGTGAGATCAGCTCTTGCATCCTAGTAGCAAAGATGAAAGGGTGAAGGATCAAAGAAGATGTAACAGAGCTATCATTTGCTTGGAGTTGTGCTGCACATTGGTAATAGACTGTGGGAGCTGGCTGGGCTCAGCCACTATTGCCAGTAGAATGGAGGAGAGCTGCAGCAGAGCTGGGAGAGGAGTGTGGTGCCGTGCCTGAATTTCTGGAATTACAGCTCAGTTATTCTGGTCATGAGAGTGAGTTATTTATGGCTCTGGAGGATGAATTGCAATTTGGATTGAGAAGAGATGTAGGAAAGAGGAGAGGAAGTAGAGGTGTTTTGGGGTTCAAGTGCATCATGTGTTGAAGAGCAAATACTGTATGCCAGGCAAAGGTGATAGGAGACCAAGGGGCACATTCAGCTTCACTGGTAATTCTGTACTTGGCCACTTGTGAATTCTATTGATTTTCTTTCTCTGTGCAGTTGTGCAGCTCTTGAGGGAGCAAACCGTGCAGGAGCAGATGGTTGGGAACAAGCCACCCTCAGCAGCCTCTCTGGGGTTTTTGTGTTGGGTTTTGGGGTGGCTTTTATTTTTTTTTTTCAATTTTTTTCCTTTCAAGCTACAGTTTAAAACTGTGAACAGCTTAAAAATACTTACTTGATTCCCTCCCAGTCCTTCCTGAGGTCTGCATGTGTGTGTGCTCTCTGGGCCCACAGTGTGATGGCAGCAAAGCCAAGTGATGTTTTGTGAAATGAGAGAAACCTTTTTTTCCCTTTATCCAGAGAACAGGGAACATCTCTGCCCTAACCAATGGCATGGCAGATCCTTTGGAGTTGTTTATGAAGTTGTGGATGTTGTTCTAGCTGCTTTTTATCATTACCATAATTTTTTGAATCCTTGGCATGTATAAAATTGCATCAGCTTGCATCACTCTTTCTGGAAACTGCATAGACCCTTTCTCCTTCCTCAAATATTGTTGTCGGGGCACAAGACTTTAGAGTGCCATAGGACAGTATTAAAAAAAAAACAACATAGCTCAGACTTTTTCCATCCAGTGGGAACTAGGAGAGCAATTTTCTGAAGGCAAGAATAGTGCCAGTGCCCAGTGCATGGGAAGAAATGGAAGGGAACAACAAGTACCATTGAGCATTTGTTGCTTTGCCAGTGATGTGAGGAACAGGCACAGACACCTGTGTTTGAATGTGCTGTTGTCTCAAGTACAGACCTACACAGAGACAATCCTTCTAGTGGGGAAAGGTTGTACATGTCAATGGAGAGCCAAATGCAGTGTCATTATTGCCTCAAGGGATCAAGTTTTTTTCCTGTCCTTTGACAGGTTATTTATCTGTTAGTGCTGAGGTAGATGGAGGCAGCAGTACCCTTCAGGTTTCCTCATGGAAGTGTTGGTGCACAGCTGCTGTGTACATAAAATAACTTGGAATAAGTGTGATATATCCCTGAGCTAAAATGAGATTTGCTTATGTAAAATATAAGTTAAAGGTATTATTTTTGTAGAGTGAGCTCTACGTACACATATGTGCATATGCATAGAAAATTGTAAAGGTTTTTTTAATTTTCTTGATGGTGAATGTTTCCATATTGCATTTCTGTTACTAGACTGAGTAATTAGGTTTAATAAGGAGCTGATATTCCAGATTTCCTTTTTGCTTTAATAGCTTTATTCCTGATTTCCAAGACTTTCTTTGCCCCTGAGGATGTCAGCACTCTGCCTTGAAGCACCATGCTGAGTGGGGTTCTCAGGCTTCTCTTCTGCAGAGAAGCCTTCTTGGTGACCTTGGGAATGGTTTTGCCTTTGGTGACTGTCCAGCAGCAAGCTGCTTATTGGGATAATTTTTGCTTGTGCATTTGGATGCTTGCACATGGGTAGCATCATGTGCTGATGGGTGAGTGCTGTCCTGTGTAGTGTCAGGGAAAGCAGAAGCTGCAGGAGCCTTGGGCCACCTTCTGATTTATCCTTCCTGCACCACAGCCTCCTGTGTGATGATGAGGCACCATTAGAGCTGTTGTGTGTGTTGTCTCACATTCTCATTGGGTCTGACCCACCTATAAGGGTGTGCACAAGCTCTGCCCTTTGGCTTTGCTCTGTGGCAAGGTAAATTGTAAGTGCTGAGTTGAGCAGCAGCTGCAGGTCCTGGGAATAAGGGCTGGAGGTGCCTCTGTATGATGGCAGCTTGTGTCTCTCTCAGCATGAGTTTGCAATGACACGGTGATTCATGAGAATAAAGATGCATTTCTCGAGGGAGAGCTGGAAGTGGAAAGTGCCCTGCTCCTATGGAGGGGGCAGAGTAGGGGCAGACAGGCCACATACTGACTCCCTCCCATGTGCCCATAAAGGATGGGAGGATACAGACCAGAGAGGGGGGAGGGAATTAACCAACAAATATGCAGACAGAAGGACGCTGTGGCTGAGCTTACAGATTTGTTCTGCATAGTCTTCATTCCAGTGCTCTGTGACTTAATTTTTAAAAAAGAAAGCCTCATTGACCTTGGTTCTGGGGTATGGAGTTCAAATCCAGCCCCGGGGCTGTAGCCAGTCACAATGGTGACATTGCTGAACTGGATTTGGAAAATCTTACCATTCTACTACTTGCAAATAATTTGGGATTAGCTTTGCAATTACACCCTGGAAGTGTTTAAAGCCTGGTTGGATGGGGCTTTGAGCCACCTGATCTAGAGGAAGATGTCCCTCCTTGTGATGGGGGGGTTGGAGCTACATGATTTTTAAGATTCCTTCCAACTCAAGCTGTTCTGTAATTTTCTCTTGGTGTTGTGGAATTTAACTAATGCATTTTGATCTTGGAAGAGGAGGAGATTTCTGGGAAAATCCCTTCTTGAGAACATGATGTGAGTAAAGGATATATCCATATTCTTTCCTTTTTCACTTTTTCACTGAACCAGAAGCCCTTCCTAAGTTCTGTGAAGAGACAGAGGGGCATACTACAATGGGAATAGCTGAACTTGCATTGGTCAAGGGAAAACAAAGTATAAAACATTCCCTGCTTTTCCTACCCAATGTTAGGAAGTTGCCATTTCAGGAAGGAAGTGTGGATCTTTTCTGTCATACCTGGAGGTGGGAGAGCCTGGTGGCTTAATTATTGCTACATGCCTCTGTTCTAGTTGTAGACTGTAAACAGAACTGATCAAGTGATGGTGTGGGAGAGGAATTTTTTAAAATACATTTTAATAAATTATAAATAATGTATGGCTTGCTTCTGTTTAACCAATTCTAGCCAGCCAGTATTGCCCAGCATTATGTCAGTAATACTCATATGAGTGACTGCATTTCTTGTCAAATGACTCTTATTCATGTCAAATTAAATTTCAGACCTGAAGTCCCAGTCAGAGATCAGGGTTTTATTGCTCTTGGCTCTCAATAGAGGGTGACTCTTACTAAGCTGTATCAGATGTTCTGCAAAACCAAAATGACATGTCCTTTCTTTTCTTTAGGATGAAAGGGAAGGGGGAAGATTTCAAGTCCTGCTTTTAACTGCTTTGTTGATCAGAGGTTTGAGGAATAAAGGAAACTAGTTTAGACATGGGGTTTATTGCTCTGTCCAAATTAGCAGTACATATAGTATGGTTTGCTCCACGCAGATTCAAAAATGGACCATAAAATAAGAAATTATTAGAAGGAACAAGAGGAGTCAAAAGCTACTTTGATGAAGGGTCTCCTTGTGTTCCCTCCCTTGGCTATTGCAGAAGAGTACTGATTAAAGAGACAGGGAGTTTGGGGCCATGGCAGAATGAACTGCAGTTAACATAGTGGGATTGCATGGATTCTGCACTGAAGTTATGATGCTGATTCATTGCTGAACTTAATGATTCTGTTCACAGGTGCATGGGTGTTGCTTTGCATTTGTTGCCAAGGAGCATGAATAGTTGTAATATGCTGTTGGCTAAGGTCTTGGGTTCAGAAAAAAATGGTATGTTATTTAGTTATTATGCAAAGGAGGTAAATAGCATGAATCAGAAATTTTATTTTAGTGGAGGTCAGACATCTAAAACTCTTTAGGTCTCAGCTCAATGCCTCCACATTTCCTTCTGGCAGGAATAACAGCCATTCCCTATCTCCGGGGTTGGTGTGAGGTTAAGTAGGTAGCACAGTGGAAGCTGTTTAGGTAAGCACACTGATTCAGTGGGGATTTCTTTCTTGTTCTTTTATCCTAACAAAAGCAGTATCAGACAGAATACAGTACAACTTGCTGAATGCCAACAGATACCTTTTTCATGCCTGTAGATGACTGAACCCGTGCTTATTTTTCTGTATTTAAGAGGTATTTGGGAGGCAGAATGAAGATCTGCTGTCACCTCTCAGCAAGTGACCTAAACCGTTTAAGCTGAAACATATGACTTGGAGGAAGTATTTTGCAAAAACAGATGCACAGAAAGTCAATTTCCTATTCATATTTTGTTGTAGCAATTGGTACTTTAAAGAGATGGCAGACTTAAATTAGCTGGAAAAGTGACATCTTTAATTAGGAAAGCCTCTCTGCCAGCACATTGAACAGTTGCCAGTTTCTCAGCATTTAGGGACCATTGATTGCCAACAATGGCAGCTAAACTGCTTCTGGGTAGAAACTAATTGAATTTTCTCATGTTAAAACGAGGATCTGAAGTTAAAACAAGATGAACTCCTTTGCTTGCTCTCATTTTACTTACTGCTGTGATATTCTCAGCAGCCCAAGGGCTCTACTGCACATGGTGAATGGTGCTGCCTGGGGCACGGCTGTACAAATCCTTCCAGCCTGCTGGGTCTCTGCTTCTGCAGTTCACTTATACAGATCCATGTCTGTCTCATTTACCTTCCTGTACCATTTTGGTGGCCTTGTTCTGGAGGGACTCTCTTCCTGGGTCAAGCTGCTATTATTTTAGACCAGTGCTGCCATGATGGGAGCTGGTGGAGCCAACCTGAGGAGCTGGGATGTATCCTGAACATCCTGGCCAAAACAGAGTTGCCTGCTCATTCAGGATGGGGAATGGCCAGTGGTTGACATGAACAAACTGTGACACTGAGTTATTGATCTCTGGGGGATTTGGCAACTAGACTTTCAGTGTGCAAGATTGGTGTTGGTTGCAGCTCTGCTCTCTTTCCTGTGAAAAGTGAGCTCTCAGCATACTGTGAGTTGTGTCAGACTGGTAAGACTTGGAGCTGAAAGAATTTCTGCATTTGCTTGGTTGCAGTGTGTGTGCTCTAGCTGTCCTTCTGTCCCTTCTTCAATTATTTCCTCAGTCTCAGGTACGGCTTCTCCAGAGCAAGTCTTCAGCTTTAGCAGCTTCTGCCCCTGCAAGTCCTTGGAGATTTATTTTCTCTCAGAGCAGGTTCTCCTCCTACTGATTTTGGTAACCATCCAGGCTGGAGTCTTGCTATCTTCAGTTCTGGTTCCATCTCATCCTTTCTGTCTTTCAATTTCGTGTTCTGAGGGAGCAGTGTGATTACCATTGCTTCAGTTCTCCAAACTTCTGGTTGCACAGAGATCCTGAGGGGAGTGCTGCTGCAGTGGGTTTGGCTTTTTTTTCTCTCTCCCTCTACACCAGGACCTTTTCTTGCCAGTGCTACATGGCAAAACTTTAGGATTAGCTGCTTAAACTCGTGTGGAAGCTCAACATGCCCTTCCTGAGCCGTCTGCCTCGGGTCTTTGCCTACAAGATGCTATACATCATTATGTATATCCCAGCAGCACCTCAGTTTCTTATTTCCCCCTTTACCTTCATCTTGATTTATCTCCATTTGTCCCCCTTTTCCCTAGCAGAGGTTTTGGAGGATGGTTTCTGCTTCCTTCCTTCACATATATTCTAAAATATAACTCTACCTTAAGTTAAAATATGAGGCTGGTTTCTGAGTAAGGAGCTTGTTGGAAGATGATCTTGTCCTAGCAGTTCACAATGTATGTTTGTTAAAGCTGTTCAGCTCTGGTAGGTTTTCTTGGTACTGTAAGAACATGATTGGATTTTTGGATAGATGTGGAATCTAGGAAGGTGGTGTGTTTTTTTTTTTTTTCTCCCCTCTAACCAAAGTATTTTACTTTTGGGCATTTCCAGGACTTAGTTTTCCTGTTAAAATGCTCAAAAAAATTTTGAGGAAGGGCAGCTCTTGCCTTTCATCCCTGGCCAAAGATAAGCAGCAGGAGAATGGAGTGTCTTCTCTGCAGCAGCTGCAATGGAAGGCTTTATTTAGTGTACACAAGAAAGGCAACTTTATTTGAGGCACTAGTCTCCAGTGGGCAATGACTACTAGCTGTTGTTTGCTTTAGACACATCTACTTTTGGCCCAGAGGTGTGAATTTCTTCATGAGGCCAGCCTGTCTTATGGCTATTTATTGAAAAAAAAACCCCAACGTTCTCCAGAATCTCATAATGAATTATCTACCTTTGCTGTCTGCAAGAGTCTTCTCGTTTAAGAAAAATAAAAGCTGCTGCTGAGATGGGATGGAAACATGAAACAGATCTGAAGATTGAGCAGGAGAAATTCTTTTGTTAGAAAAAAATCCTTTTCTGAGCAGTTGAGAGTAAATTATTCACCTTCCTCCATTTCCTACTGGTGTTCATCTAGAGCAGAAATATTTTGTTTATGAAATGTACATTCTGCTTTCAGGTACTTTACAAGTGCTTTATTCCTACTGTGAACACAGAGAAAGGAAAAGAAAACATCTTGGTGCATTTTATAGGTCCTCTGTCAGGGAGCTGCTCTCCTTGCTTCTCTTTTTAGTTGTACATGGGAAATGCAGAGAGGCTTCCAAAGAGAAATTATCTCTGGAGATATTAAAGGAGTTTTTCCCCTCAATGTGTAAAATGACAGCAAAAATATTGCTTATATTGGGGAGAAAAGGTAAAAAGAAGACAAAGATGTAGTGACGATACATTGTTCACTAAAGAGAAGTCTTCTGTGAATAATCTGCATGGGAAGCAAAAGAGATGAATTGCTGGGAATGTTTTAAATGAAGGCTGTGAAAAGTCTACTCAGCTGTGACCAGGGAATGGCAGGAACAGACAAATGCCTTGGGGAAATGGAGATTTCCTGTGTTTCTGCCAGCCCAGACACCAGGACATGGAAGTCCAGAGGAGGCACGACCATGTGTCCTGAATTGCAATGAGGATGGAAGAGAGAACAGACAAACAGGTGGCTTCTAACACAAAGGTCAGATTTAGGTGATGATGTCTAACGGAGAGGAATTCTAGCAAAATGCTGTGAGAAAGAAATTCTGGTGAATGTGTGGGGAGTAAAGAGCTCCTGCATGGTGAGACTCAAAAAATCCTCATAAAAAAGCTGTGGCGTGTTGCAAGACAGGTGCCCTCTACTTTGACATAGCTCCTGTGAGTTCCTCATCAAACAGCAGGGTCTAGACTTTTGATTTCATTTGAAATTTTTACTGTTAAAATTGCTGGGATGTTAACTTCTACATAAAGCAGTTTTCCAGTAGTTGAAGCAAGCAAAACATCTTAAGTTTCTTGTTAGAATTCGAAGGCCATGGAGATGAGTGTTTGACTGAGAAAAGGAGGTGCTTTCTCCCTCCTATGAGACCTGAAATTTGTTCAAAGAAGCTGTGAAAACCAGCAATGGTATCAAAAAGGCTGTGGTGTTGCAGGTGAAGCCTGCCCTCCTCCCCTTGTGGGCAGGTATGGCTTCCCATTCTTTGCTCTTCTGCTTGCTGCAATTTGTGTGTGGTGTCATTCAGATTCCTACAGAGGAGCAAAGAAATTTGGTGTAGCCAAAGGCAGAGACCTTGGAAATAACACAGAGTACAGAAGAAATGGTCATAAGGGGTGGTTTTGATAAATGTTTTGCTGTGCTGTGAAACTTCTGAAGCTTGTTGTGAGATGTCAACAGGGAGTAGGAAACCTCCAATAAAGCTGAACTGTGAATGAAATATGAACATAGGCTTTAATGTTAAGAAACTGAGAAGGCACTCTGAGCTTTGTGGCCAAACAGCTGTTGAATTTGGCTGATGATGAGACAAAAAATGAACTGTTGGTAGTTTTTGTCCACAGTGCTGGTTTACCCACTCAGTTTTGCTATTTGAAGATGTGGGACTGGTGCAGGTTTTTAAGAAGATTGCTCAGATCTGAGTTAGATAGTGTGAACACATCACCTGCATGGACAGCCCTGAGGCCCTGTAGTCCCTGCATCTGTTTCTGTGAGGAAAGCCCTGTCCAGTGTGTCTCTACTCAGGTTGATCTCTGCTTCTTGTAGGAGAAATTGAGCTTTGGCATCATGTTAAACCTCCCTGTAGCTTGCATCCAGCTGGTGAGGAGCCCTTTTACCATGGAAACAAGGCTACTGGGACTAGTTTCCTCCTTTTCTGCACCTGAGAGACAAGAAGTACCGCACACTTACCTACAAGGATGCAGGTTTCCACTACCCTGGCCTGGCCCATTTTATGCTTCTGTTAGGTACTCAGCCTTGTGAAACACACTTTTTGCATCCTGAGGTTTTCTGCTAAGTGTGACAGAAGAGATTTGCCTCTTAAACATAAAAGAACACAGATCCTGTTAACACCTACTAGGTCTGAAGGCTTTTAATGTTATTAATCTTTTCCCTCAGTAAATTGACAAGTTTTATTGTATACTTCTTGTTCATATACTTCTTAAAACTGTTTTTTCTCCACCAAATGTTGTTCTAAAGGTAAAAATGCAGTTACATCAACGCAAGAAGTTCAGCAGTAGAAAGTCAAAGAACTTTCAATCAAGAATAAATTTTAATAAGGTCCCAAGATCCCCAATTAATTCTCCATCTTTATTATTTTTTTATATACTCATCAGTTCTGGGCCACCAGTTGCATTGAGTGTCCTTTAAAAATAATTAAGAGTGCAATCCCTTATGTATTTTCAAGGTAAATAAGTTTTAAAGTTGCACCAAGGAATGGCAAAGAGACAGAAAGTCTGTTTTCTGTTCTTCTTATATAGGGCCATATTGTGAATCAAACATTTCTAGGCAGATGAGCATCAATTTAGAGATTACAGCTGAAGCAGGGGTTGAATTGCAGCTGGATGTTGTTGAACTTGTACAAGCTCTCTTATCTTTTTGTCTTACAGTTTCCTCTTGCTCTTTTCCTCTTCCCTATGAAGTCCTCTATTATCTGCAAGTTTTGAAGGTGCTTTTTTTTTTTAATTTTCCTAATCTGGGCTGCTTTTTGTTTTGCTCCTTAAAATAGAGATTTGGAAAATGAGAGAGCAGTAATTGACAACAAAATTCTGTTGGAGTGAAGTGAGTTGACTTCATTGTGTGGAGCTGGATGAGCTGGTCTTCTGGCAAAGCACATTTCAAGAGGAAAAAGCTTTAAGTTTATGGGGAAATTCTGAAAGTGGCATGGTCGTTACAATTAGAAACTATAATGTTTAATAAAAGCATTTTGTCAGCATTTTTAGTTTTGATCAGGAATGTGTTTTTAAGTGAATCTCCTGTCCCTGCTTGCCAGCCTTGGTCTGAACTGCAGGTTGGTCCTTCCATTGAGTTAATGGACTTTGCTTTACCACTGGGAGAAACAGAGAACTATGTTGCAGTGTCTTTTAGAAATCTCTTCCCAAATTTAGAGTATGTTCTGCTAAGTCTTGTAACAAAGTCTTGTAAATGTATTAAAGGAGATAATTTGTTGTTTCTTCTGTAAACCCCAGCTTTCTTCTTCTCTTGAAGCTTTGGTCTGTCTTGCTCAAGGAGGGACTTGTTATTTGTCTGTAGAACTGCATTTCTGTATTCTGCAGAACTAATCAAAGTTCATTTTAAAAATTGTCATAAAATTTTCAACTGGTTCTAAACACTTAGACTTTTCAGTTTGCCTTCCAGTTATTATGAACAGATTTCTATATGAATAATGCATATTTTTTCTTTAAAAATCACTCTACATGAAACTATTAATTTTCCCTTTCTATTGATTCCACGTGCAGCCAGTGGCTTGCATGCATCAGAAAATTCACAGCTTAAAAATATGCTTATCCCTACATGGTTTCTTGATCAAAAAAATTTAATCTGACTGCCTTGAATTTTTCATTGTTTCTCTTTTATTTGTATCTAAGTAGTAAAAACATTTTCCATCTAGAGACTTCAATTTTCATAAGTCAGAGATTGACTTTCTCTGCTGAGTATATGTGCCCATCATGATAATTTATTTAAGAATATTTAAGTTAAGCTTCTCTCCCAAACAGATTCATCCATTGTTTGCTGATAATATTTATTCATCATAAAGTTCAACATTTTCTTGAAATCTGAAGAAACCACTTTTGGCCTCTACATTTGCAATCCTGGTATGTCAACCAAAAAAGGAAGGTCCTGCTGGTCTGTGATGGTGCAGACAGGGCTGCTTCCGGATCTTTGCTAATCTGAACCGGGCATTTATTGTAGCTGTGGTGTAATCTTGAATCAGTGCTCTGTGATTGTTTGAATTAGTAATTTTAAACCAGAAAAAACACCTTATATTACATGAGGAAGGAGTCTCTCTGTTTCATGGTGGTAACAGCCACTTCAGATCAGGTTTTGCCACTCTCTGAGGAACTTTCACCCTGCACAGAGGAGGTTTGCTGGAGAGGCCACAGATTTGGGTGCAGGGTGCTCCTCTGAGTCATTGGTAGAAGCTGAAGGAGAATTTCTGTTGGTCTTTTAGGAGAGGTGATTTCAGCATGAAGTTTGAAGAACTTACATGGAGCACACATGGTTTTACAGAACCTGTGACAAAACGTATGTGGGGTTGGCAGGGACCTGGACAGTTGGGTTTCCTCAGATGCCTCTGCATGTAGGTGCTAATTTTCCTTTGCTTTCACTCATGTTGGCAAAGACACTTAGAGTGCTTCTTATCACATCTGAATTATTTCCTATCTCGGTGGTTTTCATGTACAAACCCAGTGTTTTTATTCAAAAGTCAGCCACTGTGTGATCTGTAAATTCTCTCCTCTATTGTTTTTGGTGCTTCATTTTGCTCTGTTGTAATGTGAAGGGCAGAAGCCTGTAGAGAAGTGCATGCTGTCACTTTCCTGTGTTGCCAAACCTCTTGAGTGCTTTAAAAGCAGGAGTGTCAACATTAAGCTGTTACCTGAGTGACAGGAGTGCTGTACTGATCACTTGTTAGATGCTTAGTTAGTTGTGAAATGCCAAGTGGATTTTATCCTCACCTGTAACTCCCGTATCTCAAAAATATGCACATTGGGACTCTAGTTCTCAGAAAGTAGCTTTAATTAATTTAGAGATTTTTTTTCATTAATATCAAGAGACTGAGCAACATTAAGGAAAGCTCAGACAGTGAGAGAAGCACACTGGGGTGATGGTAGTAGTATGCAAGATGATGGCAGTGATGATGATGGTATGCAGGTGCTGGGGATGAGCTTTCCCATTTCAGTCTTGACCCATCTGGGGCTGAGCCATTGCAATTAATTCCCACCATGCTTGCAAGCAACAGTTGCATGATTAAAGCCTGGTTTTGGTGTGCCAGGTTGTTTTTTTTTTCCTTATATGCTGTTGGAATACTGCTTGCACGTGGCTCCTTGTCTATCTCACACACAGAATGATTTGAGTTGGAAGTGACCTTAAAGATCATCTAGTTCCAACCCCCTGCCATGGGCAGGGACACCTCCCACTAGAGCAAGTTGCTCAATGCTTCCTCCAGCCTGGCCGTAAACACTTCACAGAGGGGGCATCAACAGCCTCTCTGGGCAACCTGTTCCAGAATCTCACCACTCTCTCAGTAAAGAACTTCTTTCTTATATCCTACCTAAATCTCCCCTCTTCCAATTTGTATCCATTACTCCTCGTCCTGCCATCCTGTACCCTACTATGTACATCCCCATGTATGTGCTGATATGTGTTATGTGAGAAAGGGGCCAGGAACCTTTGCCCTTATGGCCACCCAGCACATTCACCCTGGGCATGATCTTTTCTGTTAGTTTCTCTATCATTCTGCTTGCCACCTGTGTGAGCTCACACTTAAATCTGCTCCATCCAGCCTGGGGCACGTGTGCCACTCATGTAGTTGTCAACTGAAATGAAAATAGCAATTTTTCCTGTCCTTCCTTTGGCACTTTCAGTCTTTCTGCTGTTGTTCCCTTATCAGGCCAGTGGGTTCTTTGGAAGCCAGAGCCTGAGCTCAGTAACCGGCTCTGTGCTGAAGGAATGAGACAAGCAACTCGCTCTCAGCCACTGCTGCCTCAGGGCCATGGTTTTCTGCCCAAGTCCTGCATGCCTGCCTGGCATGTTACCTGCTAACATATCCTAGCAGTGCAGGTTTTCCTTGCTTCAGAGTTGTGTATCCTTCCTATTAAACAGAAATAGCTGCAAGGATGTATTTACTCAAAGCATTGAGGGAAGGAGCCTTCAGCAATCTGGCTGGTTGTGCAAGGTTTACCTTCTTGTGTATGGAATTTCACTGCTACAAGGAGGCCACTTCTTCAGGAGAGACAGAAGCTATTAGGGATGCCGTTGTGTGGTGGGACAATGTCCCAGATCCTCAGGAAGCTTTGGCGGCTTGTTGTCATTCTTCATCACGTGTCCTTCAGTCTTGTGAAACTGATGAAAGAATCATTGAAGCACCTTACAATATGTACCCTCTTTTAAGGCATTGGAATGATAAGTTGATGTTTGTATTTAGCTCAAATTAAGGATTTCTTTTCCTGAAGTGGGCTTTAGGAGGTGGCAGTGACTGTGTACAGGCTTCAAAAGACAAAAATGTCCCACCTGGATAAATTATTCATTTTTTCTGGCATGGTAAAAAAGATGACAACATAGGGCTGAATTAAAACCATGTAAGTAGGAAGGCATTCATTACTTCAGAGGTCTCAGTTTGTTGAGAATGTTGGATTTCAGACTTCCCTGCAGGCCCTCCTACTTGTCCCCCAAATAGGATGAGCAGGAGAGGCAGATAAGATGGAGAAGTACAACTGGAGCACTCGAGAGTTCTGTACCAGCTGAAGATGCTGCTATTGTGAGGCATGAGAGATTTGGTGAGGAAAGGATGTGGTTTGGAAATGCTCTATGGTGAAATCCCAGGAAGGTCACTGCCCAACATTTTGTTTCAATATGAGTGCCTTGTTGATGAGTTCACTGACAGTAAAAATAATTGCCAGAACAGAATAATGAGGTTGATTTTTTTTTTTTTTAATTAACATATGGGAGATGACTGTGCTGGTTTTGTTTTGCTTTTTTGTTGCAATTTTAATTTGAATTGTCTTGGTACTTGAGACTTCAGTGCCTTAGTGATGTGATAAACAGCTGCCAGATGTTTCATTCTCTTTCTGCTCTTCCAGAGACTACCTCAATGTGCAACACACTTCATTTTCTTTGCAAAGTGTGGTTATAGGAGGATTTATTATGGTTTATCCCTGTGCATTGTCCAGAGCATTGGAGAGGACTCCTGAATTGAAATTGACCTTTTAAAAATGAATGTGACAAAAGAAGTAATTAAAAACGAGGAATAAAGCTTAAGACATAAGTTTGATATAATTATTAAAAAAATTATTCTCTGTAAACACAAGGAAGTTTGTTTTATACACAGAAGGAAAACACTGCTAGCATTTTATTATCACCTTTATTAACCCTGCCTTTTCAATCTAACACCACAGGCTAGCTTGGAGGGGAGGGTGTTGCAGCTTGTTTCCTACTCTTTTGACATCTCGTCCGAATTAATGACAAAGCCACATATCATGTGCAAAGTGAAAATGAGATTTTGCTGGTGCTTGGAGACCCTGTGCTAAAACCCAAAAATGAAAACTATTTTTTTTGAGCCCAGTGGCTTAACCTTCTCCTGTGAGGGACCAGTGGGGAAAAAATAAAAAGGAGAATGTGGAAAGAAAAACAAAAAATGTGAGTTTTTCTGCAATTGTGATTCTTTATTTTTTAGCTTGCTGAAATGGCATGAGACTTCTTTAAGTATCTGCTACTCGTTACTTGTCAGAAAAAGACTGATGACTTGATACATGGTTTGTCATTTTATGCACAACACACTGACAGATCAGTGCAAAAACCTAGCAGAAATTACTTTAAAAAAATGTATATGCTGAATCAGAGAGCTTGCAGTGAGTATTCTTAATTCTATGACAAAAGACAGAAAAGAGGGAGCTGCTGCCATTATGATCATGTATTTGCACTGACTCTGTGTACCCAGTGCTATTGCTTTCTAGTTGTTCTCTCTTTACTGGGAATGGGCTTTTCCTAACCACAGGTGGAGGGAGGTTACCTGAGTTTTCGTTCTTTGGAGGTAGAACAGAAAATTTACTGTGCTGGAAACTACTTGAAAACATAAAAGTATCTCTCTTACTGAGCAAGGTGTCACAACAATATGTCAATTTGCCATCACTATCTGTCTGAATTTGAGTATGGGCTTGCTTTAGGACACAGCAGTGCTTTTTCTAGTCTGTGTACACACAGATAAGTATTAGTTTTTGATTGCATAAGTATCAGCTTGGCTGTTTGGTCTTTGAGAAACTGTTTTCAAAGCAATCCTGTTCTTACAGGGATCACCCAAGGCATATTAGTACATATAGAAGAAAGGTTTTGTAAAAAACCAGTTGTCAAAGCAGACATTGCCATGTGTGACAAGATAAGGAGGAGTTTCACTTGACAAAGGTCAAAATGTTAATTTCAATTTCTACAGCCCACCTGTGTGTTTTGGTTTAGCCCAGTGTTATATGAAGCAATAACAAGTATTAGAAGCTTTTTTTCTCTTACTTAGTAGTCCAGTTGTTTGCTCTGTAATTCTCAAAGGTTTTCTTGTTCTAAATGACTCTTGTAATGGTCTGATTGATTGCATGGGAATTGCACACTCCCATGATGTACCCAGTGTGCCAAATCTCAAGCTGGAGCTGTGCTTCAGTGGCAGTTAACTGGGAATAATTTCTGCTTTTGTAGTCAATAGGTACTATTGCTGTTTTTCTTGGAGTGGCATTTAAAAGGCTTCAGTTAGGCATCCAGTCCCTCCTACACTAAATGCCAGCTAGATGTATTGAAAAAGAGGGCTCCTGTTCTGTAGAATTTAGAGCTGAGTTACACTTCTACAGTGAAAAAGAAATCTCCAGATAACTGGTACTGAATACTCATTTTAGAGGAGCCAGGGAGAAAATTATTGGTCATTTCAACTATTTCTGTATAATGCATTTTCTTGCATTTGAGGGGGAAGGGCTCACCTGGCTCCCTTGTCAGGGCTGCACCAAAGCCAGTATTAAAAGAAGTGATGCTGTGAAGTCAAGCTGCAGGTACATGGCATTGGGCTGTATATACTGACTTGACATGTTGAACCCTGGCTTGTCCCATGGTAACCCTTGGAATATATATGCATGTATATGAGAGGACTGAGCAGAGCTCTTAAATTTCAAGAAGAGAAATCACTGTATCACTTCTTTCTGTCTGACCTTGAAGGGTCTTGAATTATTAAAATGTACAACCTAGTTTCCAAGCTCTCTCTAACTTTTTAAATGGCATATCCATTGTGAAATTTCATTCTGGAAGAATTTAGGCAATTTTTTCTGCATTGCTTTAATTACAAAAATTGGATGTTTCTCTCGCTTCAGAATGCTTTATCATCTTAATTAAAAATAATTATATGTACACTGCAGTGCTGTGAATTCAGGATAACAAAAGTTTGAACAACTTAGAAGAAGTATCTTGAGTTGCTGAAATACTGGAGGAGTTTCTTATGTCTGAGCAACATCTTACCTAGTATGTACTAAAGCTGTGTGGGAATCTATGTGGCTTTTAAATCACAGTGAGGTATGAAAATGTTGCTTTTGCTGCCTGTGAGCAGAAAGCAGACTCCACTGTGAGAGCTGGAGGATGATATCAAGATGACACCCTGTCGTTTTCCTTGGCTTAGATGTTTTCATACAAGTCATCTTTCGTGTTCACATATGGTGGAGATAGTGATCGTACGAAGTCTTTGCCCCTGACTTGCTCTTGACACAATGAGGCAGAATCAGGATTACAGCGATTTATGGCTTTTTATTTTTGTATTAACATCAAAGAAGTGATGTGTCTCCCTGATTCCTAGGTCTGGGTTATTTTGTGTTCTCTTCTGCATAAGTGAGCTTTGTGTGCTGCAGGAAACACTTGCAATGGAAAATTCATCCAACCCTCCCTTCCCCCTCAGACATAACATGTCAGTGTTTCAGCTGGTATCAGAAATGGTTTCTGCTACAGGAGCACTTGCAGGCTGTGGTCAAAGCTGAAGCCTTGGCTATGGAACAGCTTCAGGTCTTGCAAATCACTTTAAGCTCCATCTAACATCTGAGTTATTGTCAATGTTTACAGCAGTGTGAGTAGAGGCAATTAGTGACTTGTGCTTTGTATATGCTGTAATAACAGAGATGCTGTTTTCCCACTTTGCTAAACTGCCACGAGGCAAGCAGACTTCCTCCTGGCTCAGAGGAGGGAGCCTGTAGTGAAAGACTAAGTTCTCTCTGCATCCGATACCAACCTCTTGCTGCTGGGCAGCAGTGTCTAAAAGAAAGCAGGCACGAGAGTGTGCAATTACTGTGCTGAGAGGAGTAGCAAGGCAAGTTTTTTCAGTAGAGATAAGGGTTGGGGTCTGTCACTCTGTCACTGCATATTCATTGTGGTTCCACTAGAATCACAGTGCAATGCAGTATTTTGATAGCTGTTGTCAGATGTGTGCTAATATAGATGCACTTCCTGACATATAATTTGTGTCCATGCAGAGCTGCTTCAGCAAAGCTTGGGGGAGATGAGGAGGAGTGGAGAGGAGCATTTAATTTTGTCTCTGCAGAAAAGCAGTGTCCTGTGGACTCTGATATGATCATATCAATTTTTTTTATACTTATGTATTTGTCACTGACAAAGCTCTATTACCTCCACCTTTAATTTTTTAAATAAGGCAGTGTTCAGTTGTGCCAGAACTGTGCAAATGTCCTGTAGGAATCCATCCTCCATTGCCCAGGTACACAAATGCTGCAGACAAGTATAACCTGTCCCTTTTTCTTCTTCTGTTATAATAAAATAGAGAGTACCTTTCAAAGTTAATTTCAGAATATTCTTTATTATGGGAAGTAATTTTGTAGTCTCAAAGGGCTGAAACTCCTCCTACCCCAGACAATCAAATGCACTTTTGCATTTGCAATGTGTTAAAAATCCCATTGCGAAGCAACAGACAGCTTCCACACCCCTCTCTCCAGCTGAACTTTTTGTCTAAAAGCATTGTGGATTTTAATTAGGAGATAAAGCTGTTCAGAGACAAAAAAAATTGAAAAGAGCTTGCAATGTGCACATGCATTCCTTCTTCTTAAACATGCTCATGAGGACACGTGCTCACAGTGAGCAGAAGCTCCAGCTTTGGATCTCTCCTTGGGGCTGGGTTCTGGTGAAGCTGAAGAGCATCAGCGCTGAGGACTTGGGTTAAGGTTGGCTGAGGGTGCAGGATCCTTTCCCTGAAGGATCCTCTGTGTCTCTGCTGATGCTGAGGGCTGGGACAGACTTGTCTTGTTGGCAGAATTGTAGCTGGAGCAGGCAAGCCTGCTGCTGTGGTCTGTAATGAAAATTGCAGACCAAGGACCATGGCACCAGAGCAGCTCTCCCTGTACTGTGTGAGCATTGTACAGCAGCCGAAGGGTTGGGAGATGACCAAGCATAGGGGATGGAAGGAAATATTAAGTGGATCTGGACCTCTCCCCTCTTAAAACTTGCTCACTGAGGGTAAATAGTAACAGTTGGTTTCTGTGAGAGGAATTAAGCATAATAATGTGTTAGCCTAGACTGCTACCTGCCAGAGTTAGACAGACTCAAGACTGGGATAAAAAAAGACTGTCATCTGATTTTTCCATCTGGATGGGACTGCTCAGTTTGCCTGCACGCTCTGCCTCCCAGGGCTAAAGAGGAGCGGCTGCTGTCGCACTCCTTGCCTCCCAGGAGGAGGTATGACCACAAATAAGGGGTCCTGAGGGAATACAGATGTCCTTCAGCAGTGAACAGAGATGTAGATCCAACCATGCTGATGGAATACATCCTGAAAATATGCACGCTGACCAGTTGGTGTCTCTTTTCTGACTTGCTGCCAGAACTGAAGTGATTTTTAGATGCTGGACAGATTTATATAAAACATTTTCATCCTGCTTGTCACCAGTTTAAAAATACACTAGCAAAGAAATAGTGACAATCGTGAAGTACCCATAATATTAATGCTAAAATGATACAATTGGCATCTCATAAAAAGACTTCTATTTTGTAGCTAGAAATTAAACTGTATGCAATTACGATGAGACCATTTCTCCTTTGTCCAGTCTAGCTGTCCCTACCTGTTCAGTCAAGCTTCCCCCTAGAAAATTACTTTTATAGCAAAACCAAAAATAGTAATTAGCACAGAAACAGCATTTATTCCAATTATTCTCCAGCAGCTGGACTGCTGCAAGAGTTAAGCTTCATTTGTATCTTTCTGCAAACAGAGGTGGAGGTACAGAGAGCTGTTGTATCATAGACAGTAAGGCTAATGTGTAAGGTGTGGGCTGTGTCAGGGTTCTGGTCTGGCAGCTTGGACTCAGAATTTCCTGCCAGTTTGTTACAACTTCTGGTTATTTGATTGGGAAGGAGGAGGCAAGCCCTCTGGAGCTCAAGGGGAATTGACTTAATCTGGATGTGATTTGTTCCTTTTAGTTTTAAAGACTACACTGAGTAATCCAGAGTAGCCAGGATTTGCTGGCCAGAGTCCGGTAGCCCAGAGTTTGCTTCTTTGTATGTTTTAATTTTAACTGCACAGTTTTACATCCATATTAATCAGTGATCCAAGTAGCATAGCACTGAATAACCTGCACAGTCCCAGTGAAATAATTGTCACAGTTTGCACAAATAGAACTGTCTGGTTTGCTACAGGTGACACACATGTAAAGGAGCAGAGTCCAATGGCAGAGACAAGCTTCAGAAAAGGTTTTCAGGGCTTTATTATTGCTTTTTTTGTGAAATAGGCAACTGGGCTGTAGTTCAACTTATACTGTAACATGCTGGTAATTTTTTAAAATTCTCAAGTTATTCCTAACCTCCTATTTTCTTCTTCATGAATGGATTTTTGGATGGACAGCATGTCAACTGCTAACTAAATTTAAGAATTTAGGAAAGCCTTTAGGCATATAACTCAGGATGATAAAAATCCTATTTAATGGAGAATATTCCTTTGCCATGGGCTTAATCAATAAATTAAATAGATTAATTAAGTTGAGCTGTCAAGACCAGAGACTGTCAGGAAGTCAGACCAGCAGAGCTGGCCATTTATCACAGGCAAAAATTTGTTGAGAAAAGGCAGCCTTTAGTGGGTAACTTCTGGAGTGCATGCAAATGAGCAAGTACATAAAAAGTGAGTGCTTCTCATCAGATCACAAGCGGTATAAAAGGAGGTGGATACGTCTGTGCAAAGTCATTAAATTTGCTAATCAAACTCCTTCCTGTGAATTTTTGAACTTCAAGTTCTGAGGAGATGAACTAGCTTCTGATGTAGGTATTTAGTCTTTTCCCATTTTTAGTCTTCACTGAGGGATTCAGTTGGTTTTATGTTTTGAGAGATATATATGCTCACGGACCTATATGTACGAGATGATTTTAAATGCAAGGTTATTAAAAAATAGGAAAAGCTTTTATTGCTTTCAGAGCAGTGGGAGACATTGAGCTCTGCAGGTGGGATCCACCACAGACCAATGCATTCCTGCCACTTCTGCCCTTGATAATCCTTGTGTCATTTATACCTGGTCCCATTATGTGCTCTCAGGACAGTGCTGTTGGTCCTGGCCTGGGAGAGTGTGACAGCTGGCTGCTGTGGGTACCTGCACAGGTGACCCCAATGACCAAACCAGGGCCAGCTCCTTGTACCCAGAGACCCAGCACTCCCAAGGGATGCTCAGAGAAGTTCTGGGGCCCACTAACTGAAGTTCAAGAGACAGGAAGTCACAAGGGCTTGTTATGTTCAGTTTTGCCCTATGTGCATTAGGCTGCTGAAAGAAGGTAATGGTGTTTCTGTTAAGTTTGTACCACGAGGAACCCTGTGAGGCCATTGTGGTGGGAGCAGCAGCAGCTCCTGGCTCTCACAGACAGAGGAGCTGTTTTGCCATGGACCCCTCTTGCTGCCATGAGTTTCTCTGCGGATGCAGTGGGAGTGAGATGGTGTTTGCTTCCCAAAGTGGGAAGTGAAGCAGTGCATATAATTGCATGGAAGTTGCATCTCTGTTTTGGTACTTCCAGTTTAGCTGTAAAGCCCTGGCCATATGGACATACTCCTACAGCCGCTCTGGAGGCAAGCTGAGAATAAAATGAGCTGTGTGCAAGTGCTGCAAGCCTGTGCAAATGAAACCTGCCTGACAAACCACAAACGTGCCTTTTTGGTATATAATAAAAATAAAATTCTCTTCAGGCTTAGAACCTTACATGTGTTCAGTTCTGAGCTCAAAACAGCAAGACACTGAGCCAGGGGTGATGGTGCTAGGTAAATGATCTGTCAGAAGAAATGCAGAAGAAGACAATGCTGTCAAAGTGTGCCCAGCCATGCTGGAGAGGCTGGTTTCTTTGTAGTTCTGGGATAAGACCCTGTTTGCCATGACAAGAAGGAAGGCTTGCTCATGTTTTTCTTGAGGCTGCTCAGGAAAAACAGAGCTACAGAGCAAAGATAGCCCAGTCTTGGGCCTGCTGAAGTGCAGCTGGAGTGGAAAAGGATGAAGATGAGACACTGATGGTAACTTCTAGATTGCTTCAATGAGGTGATGAGAATCACTACCCTTTGCTGTAATCCAGGGTTCTATCTTGGGAACTTAAGACAAAATTTTACAATGCTCCCAAGTGGCTGAAGCACCTCAGTCGTGTGAGCTGGGCTGTTCAGAGGGTGATTTGCTTGTGATAGTGCTCTGTAGGTTCTTGATGAACATTTTAAAAATGGACCTGGTACTTCAGTTGCAGGAAGCCAGGCTTTCTTTGCTTGTTTTTTCTTATACTATTATCAGCAGCTGTGGAGAGTGATCCAATCCATATGCCGTATGGAGCACCTATATATAAAAACATGACATATGGATGTTGTGAAGTTCTCGGAAGATTCCACACGCTCGAGATCACCCACGTTTTAAAAACATTCTGTTTGGGAATTAGTTATTGAGATGTTATGTTGAATTCTGCAATGTGAAACCAGGCAAATTTCCTGGGATTGTTTGTAACGTGGAGTCAGGTCTGAATTATTCTTTTTGGTGGAGCAAGAATTATTCTTTTTGAAGGAGCACTGCAGGCTTTGGAAAGGATTTGTTTGGGCTTGGTGTTTTCCAGGTGTATGACTGGAGGACTTTTACTGGATCTGTTAAGCCAAAGGATATGAGCCTTTTCTAGCTCACAAGTCTTGTTGTCTGCAGCCCCTGGCTTAGTTAGGACCCTCCATCTCTGTTGGCAGTATGGGAGGGAAGGATGAGACACCATATGGCTGATTACCTGGTTTCTTAAGTGTTTCAGAGTTGTCTGAGCAATGAGAGAGTTGTGAAAGGAACACAGTCTACTGGCAGCTGTTCAGGTGGACCTGACGAAGGTAGAGTGTTCAAATTACCAGACAAAAGCAAAGCACACAATTTGCAAAAGATGCTGCCTTTGCTAGTATAGATTTGCCAGGCTGCTGTAGCTCATGGTGTCAAAATGTTTATCTGGAACTTCTCCATAGCTAATTACCATGAGTTAGCCAGATTTTCTTTTTTGTTTTTTATCAAGTGAGTTCATTGTTCTAGTGCTGACTTGACTGGAGCAGCAATGTTGGCTGCTACAGTCTCCCCAGGAAATCTGTTGGAGTGAGCGACAAGGTGGGCATAAGGGATGGTGGGCATGTTGGCTCCACACAGATGGAGACTGAGCAAAATCAGCAACTGAGTGAGCAAATGCTAAGGAGGAACTGAGTTTTCAGTTTTACTCACTGCTTAAGAGGCATCTAGTGTAAGTGTAATAAAAATACAGATGAATAATGTGTTGGTTGATCCATCCTGGCCTCAGCAAAGCAGATGTAAATGGCTTCAATTTATCTGGTGATTTTGGGGGCTCTCCTGTATTGAATGTGAATGCGTATTATTACCTGTACATGATGATCATGATCTGGGGAGACTTGCTCTCCCCCAGCTCCTGTAGTGCTTGGTGTTTCCACACCACTCTTCTGCAGAGAAGGCACATGAGGGATGTGCTGTGCTCTCAGATGTTTGTAGTAATGCCTTAAGTTTTCATGAAAGGCATCTCAAACTGCTGCTGTCCTCTCTGTCAGTTTTGTTTTTGTGAGATGGCAGGGGATTGACAGTGATTTGAATTCTGCTTTCTGAAATGCTTAGTCCAGGGCTTTGGTGATGGGGAGTAGCAGCAAACAGCACACTCTAGAGCCTGGTTATTTCAGAGCTCAGATTATAGATGTATGTGAACCCCTTCCTCTACAAAGATCTGTCAAGGTGAAATTAGTTTTACTACCAATAAATGTTTGTTGTAATTTGTGAAGCACTAGCAGGAGAGCAAGCCTACATACAGCAGGTGTCTGTGCATCACTTTCATCTGTAATCAGCCTGTTTGGATTTCCAGTTCATATCTGTGCCTCAGTTATTTGCATGTGCTTGCTTAGAATCTTTGGCAGGGAAGAAATATTGTTCTGGATTTTACTTGAAATGCAATCTGCTCCCTAGAGTCATGTGAGTTGCAGAAATCCAGACCCTGGCACAAGTGTCTGCATTAAAAACTGGGCTTTGGGCTCCATTAAAATACTGTGACTGCACATGTCACAGATGCTTGAAAGATTGCATCCCTGCTTTGAAACTGAGGGGCTTTTGAAACTGAGGGGCTGCAACCTGGGGAAAAGAAACATTATCTCCTCTCTTTGCCTCTTCCAGCCCCCTACTTCCAGCCCCTGTCAGCTTTAAAGTTAGTTTGAAATAATATGCTTGTCTCTTGATAGTCCTCCTTTATTTTTTAATTGAGGATGGCAGGTAAGGCATGAAGTCAAAGAAAACTGTAAAACTAAAACCATGGAGCCAGGAAGATGGTCCTTCAGTTAAGGGTGGTGATGGTAACTGCCAAATTTTTGGGAGTATTTGCAAACTTGTGATTAGATCATGCAAAGGTGTGTAAAACTTTTAAGGCCTTTGAATATGAAAAGGCCTGGAGGAGTCTGAGAATGGCAGGGCTCCAATAAGGGAGTTGTGTATCATGACAGTTTAATGCACAGTCTAGGCAACAAGCCATACTGAGGGGTTCATACATATTTTTCACATTTAAGAGGAAAATACATGTCATCTTAGTCTTTGGACATGATGTTGAGATGTTGCATGTGATAATATGTGTAAGTATGAATGTCCTCATAATAAATATGCCATTTGTGTACCATTCAATGACCTAAGACAAGTATTGATCTATTCTGTCAAAGTTTTATAGACAGCTCATTGCCATGATGTAAGAGTACCTTTTATTTCTGTAGCAAGCACTTTTTCGTAGTCCACTATCCAGTTTTTCTTTGATTTCTTCTGGAGAAGGAAGCTTATAGTATTTTAATTGGCTTTGCTGCTCTGTTTTGGTGTGACAGCATCAGTGTAGGTGTATCTGTTATTTTGGAGAAGGGTGGATTGAAGGGGACTTCGAAATAGAAGGGATCAGGGTTTATGGCAAGGTCACATTTCCTGGGGGAATTCATGCCTCAGATCAACTGATGAGAAATGCTGTCCCCTGCCCTTGCAAGTACATGTGAACTTTGCTTTTATATGTGTGATTAGTCCATGTTGAAACTGGATTAGAAGCTGAGATTGCTTTTTGGCAGTGTCAAAGTGATCTAAAGAGCAACAATAAACTCCACAGAAGAGATATGGACTGGAGAAACCAGACTCTTATCTGGCACATCCTCTACTCTCATCCTACTCTTTTTGACTGTAGAGCTGAAGCAAAAAGACTAAAGTGCTCAAGGCTATTCAGATTTTCACTGCAGAGGACTAATGTTTTGGTGAAATGAGCAGGAAATAATGGCCAGAGACTTGCAGAAGTGCACTGGGATTTGTGCTGATTTTGAATCCCTGCTTAGCACTGCAGAATGACTTCCAAGATCTGAACTGTAACAAAGGGCATGTTTGAGGGGGGAGTAGAACAACAGAGAACCCATGAATGCAAAGTGCACTACTTTGGATGTAACAAGCATCTTATGAGTGTTACGGATCCTTATTGTTTGGTGTGGGACTGTGCATGCTGTTCAGTGCATGCTCTTAGGCAGAATTAACAGTTTTCTCTGAGATTTTCCAATCTGTTAATCCCAGTGACTGGGGTAATGCTGCAAAAGTGGTGGTTAACTTCTCTTTAGCTCTTTGGCAGCCTGAGAAAACTCTGCTGCAATTCTCCCCTTCCCATCCTAATTGGAGAAAGCAGAGGCTGGGGAGGTTAAGTCCTGTACAAACAACAGTTGTAACTTCCCTGCAGCTAGTGCTGAGGGGATCATTGGGGATGGCAGATGGGGCCCTTTGGTGGCAAATGCAGCTTGTGCATTAGGCACACCCAGAAGGTGAGTGGGTGTCTGTGCAAGTCTTGGTTTGGGGGTCTTAAATAGTGCCATGAAGAAAAGGACAGAAGCCAGGACTCCTGGGCCATGCCCATCTGCCCGTGTTGGTGAGAGGGTGAGCCCCTTGCTTGCTCTGATTCCCTGCTTCAGCACCAGATTTTGTAGGTGTTTTCTTCCAGACACTTCAGTAAGTGGGGCAGAGCTCACAGAAAACAGCTCTTTGGGATCTAGATCAACTGTTGGAGCAGAAAAGGTGTATTCTGTAAGGACATGTCCTGCTGGGAGTAAATAGTGCATTATGAGGACCAGCAGAAGCAATCCAGGCAGCACTCTGGATTTGGGCTTTGTGAAAGGCTGCATCATCTCTCTCTCAGTTCAGGATGCCTCATTTCCAAAAGCATTAAGAATTTCCACACAGCTTTAGTCTGTCTCCAGATTCCCACCCACTCAATCTTTAATTAAATGAAAGAATTTCCACTTTATGATTAATTCTTGTTTTCAGGGCAAGCTGCAAAACAGTTGAAATAGGAAGACTTATCTGTCTGCTGCTTTCCTTCTGCCTTTTTAGTTTGCAAATGAATGTAGGGTCATCTTACATCATTTGTCTTCTTAGAACTTTTGCCAGTTTTAATTCAGTAAAACACAGTAGTCATTCCTCATACTTATCTGTAAATTGCATTGAATCTTGTTGCAGTCATATTAGGTGGTAATGATTTATATTCCTTCTAATAATTTATTTGATTATGCCAGCTATGTTCCATTTTTAAAGAATTATCGAATTAATGCTCTTCTGTCGGGAACAAAGAGGAATGTTTTCCATAGTTCTTCCTTTGGCTTTGTATTGTTTGTTACAGGGCTGCATGATTTTTTTCATTAATACAGTGGCATGTCAGGGTCAGCCAACAATTTATTACAGGTATTTAATATTGTTAGACCTCAGTTTGCACAGAAGCTGCATATCTGAAGGTAGTTTAAATGTGGAGGGAGAGTGTGTGTGTGAGTGTTTAGGTGGGCACATCCATGGGCACATCCCCAAAGTCTGAGAATATCTGTGCTGGGCACAGAAAGGGTGGGTGGCTCTGTGCTTGGCTGGGTAGAGTGGTGGGATTGAGAAGGACAAATGACACTGTGTCAGGAATCTCAGTGGTGAAATACATCAGTTCCTCTCCTATTCTTTTTTCCACAGTGAATTTTCCCCTCATCAGCAGAGGGGCTGACTTCAGCAAAGTAAATAAGCACAGGTTTAACTTTAGGATTAGAATTCCTCCCACTGATTTCTGAGACAATTGTTCTCTCAAAACTAAACAAATATGAAATAGGGGTGCTGTGGAGATGCAGAGAGAGAGAAACACTCACCAGGACTAAAGGAAGAGGATTCTTCTATCTGATGTTTCTCAGCCATTTGAAACTTTAAGTATCTCCTTTCTTGATGGACTGTCTACCCTGTCTGTTTTCTCTGCCTTTTGGAAATGTGTGCCTAACTCATGGATATTATGCCTCCCACGCCAGCTGACAAAACACAAAGAAGTAGGAAGAAGCTTCAGCTCTAGGGGAAAACTCTTCTCTTCATTAAAAAATTATGTAGTTTTCCTTTTCCTTGACTTGCATATTTAGAGAGGCACAGGATGGAAAAATGTCATTGCACAAGTGCAAATAACCTCCAACATTTTTTTTCTTTAAAATTTCTCTTTGAAAAATGGTGAGTTTCTTTCTGAATATGTTAACATAAAACATCAATTTTTGTCAGTGTTTGAGGGCTGCTTTTTTTTTTTTTTGTATTTAAAAGCAGTATTACACTGGTGAGACACTGGACTTCTGAACGGGATGAAATGCAGTTACTTCCAACAGGAAAATTGTTAGTGATTGCTCCTGAAGCAAAATTGCTGCTGATTCCAGAGTTTGTGTCCAGGCTGGTACCATGCAAGTCTGCCAGTGTAACCCAAAGGGACAGAAACAATGGGTGGAAAAACAGAAAGCTATTTTGCTCAGTGTACAAGTACCTGGAAACAAGCAGAAAATCAAACAAGAAATGACTTCCTAGCAAGAAACTGAAGCATCTGAACAATGAAATGAATCATCAGACAGACATTATATCCTCTCCCTTTAAACCATAATTTTTTTCAAATTTTTTTCTTCTAAAGCAGTTGAATTTTTAGAGGAGGTTTTGAGTTTGGACCCCATCCTGCTTTCCTCTTGAGTGGGCCAGCCCCTCTGGTCCACTGTTACAGGGTGGGCAGATCCACCACCTGGGCCACTGCCTCTCTCCTGGTTATAAAAATACACTCCAGATCACATCCTCATTTTTTCTGTTCTTTCCTCCTTGCTGTGACTGTGTTCATTCTGCTATGGAACGTCACTCTATTTGGGAATAGTCCTCCTTAATGTTTCTATTCTGGTGCTTTTCAGCATTGTTTGCTTTTTGATGTTAGTGGAGACAGCTGTGTGCACATGGTAACATCTGGGGACCTGCTGAACTGTAAAACCTCCTGATATCCATCCCTAATTTACATTGACGTATTTTCACATGTACACAATACCTGTTTGCTGTCTCCTGTGTCTTCTGGCTCTTCATTATTTTACAGATGACAAGTAGCAGAGAGTTGAAACAGGATAATACCCTTGGTTTTCTGCAGAGCTGCAGTGTGTGAATAGTGGGTTACTCCCAAAACTGTTCCTGAGGCTGCTGATGAGTGTTGATGTTTAAACAGTTGCTTCTTACTTGATGATAATTTGAATGTTACTGTTTTCTAATGGTCATTTGCACTTGTCATGAGGATGGTTGCTAGTTTGCTAAGAGGCTGATTTGAACCCCATTTTCCTGCAGATGTGGTTATTAGGAAATGCAGCAATCTTCTGCCAGATTTTCTACCCTATTAAGCAGCCATATCATTGCCTTGAATAATAGTGCCTGCTTGTATGGGGGATGGCTTTGGCACAGTGAGGCCATTTGGGTTTTTACAGTCATGTGTTGAAATGCAGCTGATCTTACTTGTGCTGGTTCTTGGGTGATGCTGAGCTCTTTTGATACAGACCCAAAAATACTGTCTCTTCCAAGTCTTGCTGTTTCTTTGCTCCTGGGACAGCTCTGTTATATAGACAGATGTAAGGCTGACACACATCCTCTAGCCTTCTCTGGCCCTGTTGGATCTGTGCAAACAAGGAGGTGGCCCTTGAACCTTGGCTGGTCCCCTGGAGTACAGCTGGCCAGCTCAAGGGGACTGCTTTGGATCCCTTGTGCCCATACTTCCTCCAGAAGCATGGGCATTTGCTTGTTCACCACATCCTTCTTATTCCCTAGTATCTATAGTGACCCTTTAATAAGATTAGGGTAATTTTTTTTTTTCCAGAGATGTGAAATATTTGTTCCCTGCACACACTGGCCATTTGCATCCCTGAATGCTGTGTTGTTGATTAATCTGTTTTTTCACTAGGGTTCTGTTATGAGAGAATATTAACATTACAGGGAAGATCCTTGTTTGTTTCAATTGTTTTGTTTCCTTTCACCATTGGGAATACTAGTATAAACATTGGGCAATCTGAATTTAAATAGCTGATGTATTAGTCTTGCTATTCCAATTGCTCATCATTACACTTGAGGGTATGGTTACAGCTGATTATACAAAAATACCTGAGCCATACATTTTACATTCTCAATCAGCCTGTTATGGATGAACTGTGAAAATCTGAGATAGCTCTTTATGATAATTGGGAGATACTTCCTTTTAACTATGCAAGACTCTTGAGAGAGGTTGAATTGCTTGTCTGTAATTCTGTTATAAGCTTTAGTGGCATTTATTTAACATGCAGTTTATTGCCACTGAATATTTTTCTCATGGCTTTCTGTCAAAGGCTGCATATTCAGAAGGTTGTTCTCGATTTTGATGTCCTCTGCACAGCGGCTTCTTTGTCAGGCCAATTCAGAAGCATCCTCCACAAGCCTGACTCACATGCAAGGCAGCAGTGCACTTATGTGGAGAAAATATAAATTGTTATTGCCTGAGTGGCCCCCTTCAGTTCCCCCTTGGCATGTGAGGGCAATCATCCAGCTGGAGGCCTGAAATACAAACTGGCTTTCATTCCTCCAGCCCTTGAAAAGGGCCTTTTAATTGTGACAGACCCCTGGTTCTTGGTTTCAGAGACATGAGGTTGAGAGCTGGTCCTTTACTTGCTCCTGCAGGGCTGGACTTTACTGTCCCCCATGACAGCAGTGGGAGGTGGTTGTTTGGAGACCCAGCTCCTGTGTAGGACCTGACTGGGATCACCTGAGCAGGGTTGCTGCAGGCCAGAAACAAACCCATTTCTGTTTGGATTTATGGTAACAAGGTTACAACTCTCACTTTTCATTGTTGACACATGTGAACAAGGTTACTTTATACTTCACCGTTTATGGTCTAGATAAACAAGGATTGTTTTACAGTCCTTTCTCGTTTTCATTAGCATGGGAGATCACTGCTGCTTCTGTCCCTCCCAGCGGTGTTTTAGCAAAGGTTTTGTGCAGCCAGCACAGGACTAAGGTTGTGGGGGACATTGGGGTGGTGGAACAGAGCTCCTGCCTCAGCTTATGCATGAGGACTGGGAGGTTGGAGTGCCCAGCTGAGAGCTGTGTAAAGCACTGCACTCAGATTTGATGGGAGTTACATTCAGCACAGTGTGTGTGGATCCAGCCTGTTCAGCTGTTCTGTCTGTTTGTTTTAGTGTTTACTGGGTTGACCTATGGGATATGAAGTCCAGAGGAGATTGTTTGTCTGTTTACCAGAATGAAAATTGCCTAGTTCAGGAGTGGGCTGTGCACTCCCTTCAGAGAACTCCTCTTTAATGTATTTCCTGTAATGATAGCTTAAAACAATCCTGCATTTCCTAAGTGTTCTTCAATTTTTCACCCTGCTATTTTTTACCTGGGCATTAATCATCCACTTCTTCATTTAAGTACAGAGTATTGCAGTGGAGAAATGGCTTCCTTTTGCCTGGTGCAAAAAAAGAGTGGTTTTATGGTGAGATCCTATCCAGTTTAGGGATAGTGCTGAAACAAATATGCATTATCCCTGTGTGAGTCTGTTGCTGTGTCAGGATTTCAGGAGAGTTGACCTCTGATAGTTTACTTGTAGATCATGGTGTCTTCAAAGGTACAGCTTTTGGGTTGTTTAAATCTAGCCCACATCATTAGATTATCAAGTGTGTGCTGGCTTAGGTTCTGCAGGGTATGACACACTGGAAATTTGGGATGCCCATTTTTTGCCTGGTGTAGTTCGGTGAAGACAACGGGGTTTATCCCGTACAGCCTGTTGTACTGGCTGCGTTTAGTGTAAGTTATGGTTCTCCACCATCAGCTTAGGGCTGAGATGTCTAAATGGTTATTTCCTTCCCCTGGATGAGTTGGGAGGGTGTTTGGATGGGGAGTTCTATAGGAAAGGAGTAGTATGCCCAGGCAGTGCCCTGCTCCACCTGCCCTATGGTTCACAATGCACTTTCCCAGGCACTTTCTTCCACCACAAGTTCTCCTTTCTGATCTGAGTCCTGCTCATCCACATCGCTCTCAAGCCCACGTGGTGAGCCCTGGAGCAGCAGCAGCAGAAAGCTCAGCCCGAGCTTTGGCTTTGTGAAGCCTTGGCTTTAGGCACAAGCAATTCCTGGTGGGGATAAACTGTCTGGTCATCAGGTTGTGGTAACAAAGTCAGAAATCCTGAAGAGGCTGGAGCAAGATTTGTTTTTTATACCTCCACGTGTTGCCACGAGTAACCTCCATCTACTATCAAGCAAGAGCTGTTCTTTCGTTGTGTCTGGACTTTAAACTGCAGTGGTTGGCCCTCTCAGCAGAGGGGTCAAACACAGCCCACAGCCCTCTTTGGATGCTGGAGCACTTCTGTGCTCCTGGGTGTGTTTCAGATGGAAGCTTTGTGTGGAAATGATTAGGGCTGATCTGAGCCCAGCAGGCTCATGCCTGGAGGTGAACAATGTTTGCAGACAGGTCATACCCAGACTACAGGGGTGGGATCAGTGATATGAGTGGGGTCTGGGGCCTCAGCTCAAAAAGAAATCCATCCAGTGGGATGGGCAGTACTGTTGGGGTGGGCAGTGGGCCCCTGCAGTGCCACAAGTCTCCACTCCTGTGCCAGGGGCTTCACACATATCCTGTGCAGCCTGGAAGCTGGTTCTTGGCGATGAAACAGCCAAGGAAACCACCCCAGTGATTAAAAAATGTACTGCTCCAAGTTACTGTGTAATATTCAGTGTTGTGCAGGAACCAAATAATCCAGCACTGGCTAGAAACATGGCTTATAAGTAGTGTTCAACTCAATCAACATAAACATTTGCTAATAGGAATTCCAAGATAGCAGGTTTGTAGCAGTGAGAAGGGAGATAGAAGTGGATACTGTGGGTTTAAACCTGCAAAAGTCTTTGACTGCAATAAAGCAGTAAAGCTGTAGACTAGTATGTTTAAAAATTTAGTATGAAAACAACAGGCTGTCAGCCTGCAATACTGAAGAGTTTTAAAAATTGAAATGCTACCACGTTTAATGCAGTCACCAAAAGCAATGATAAAAACGTAGTTGCTTCTGATGAGACAAATATTAAGTAAAATTATATGGTAAATCTCAACTGGCTTGAGTAATCTACGTAATTTAAAATAAGTTACATTTCTTTAGACCTCAATATGCAAGTGAAATGATGATTATATTGATAATATTATATTGGCAGGGGGGTTGGAACTACATGATCTTTAAGGACCCTTCCAACTATTCTGTGATTCTATATGCAGTTAATATTTGCAGGATAAATAGCCAGCAGTTTGAGTATGAACAAATGCAAATCTTCCAGGATATCATGACTGTGCTTGCATGTGCAGTTTGAGTTCAGCCTCAGGTTTGATAGTTACACCTCAGTTCCAAAAAGCACTTTACTGTTTGGTGACTGGGGCATAATTGTGTGTGCAGTTTGTTTCCAGTATTTCTTCTGTGGCCAGTGTGCATTCACACCTTGATTCCAAAGGTACATGAGTGCAGGAGAAACAGTTTGTTTTTCAGGTTTGCAACAATTTCATTGCCACAGCAGTAAAAAACTTATTTTCCTACTGAATTTCAGACTGGTAGTATTGAGAAGACAAATATTCTCCAAAGCTACCAGAGGCAGCTTATTTGTATGATTCTAAAATTACCAAATGGTCAGCAGCTGCCATGATGGAAACAAAATAATGAGCAATCCTCCATATTGATTTGGATTTAAAGCCCATAATTTCTTTAGACCTCTCTCCCCAACACCCAACACCCATTATTTGCATCATGTAAATAAAACCCAACACCCAAAGCCTCCAAAAAACCAGAAAATATAAGTAAGGACTCAAAAAATTTTTGGCAGGTTTTTTTTTTAAATATAAAGAGAAGTCTGATATGTGGCAAAGCAGCATCAGGCATGCTCTGCCAATTTCAATCAACAGATGTAACTGGTATTGAATTCACTGAAGCTGTGTCTGTTCATACCAGCAATGAACCTGGCTGCAATTACACTCCATTTTAATAGCAGATAATGAATATTGATTAAGACTGTCACAGGTATTGCTGCAGCCTGAAGCAGCAGCCTGAGGAGCCAAAGCTACAATGGGGAATGTAGCCAGGTGGTCCTGCTTTCCCTGCTCTGCTGGCCAAGCATTGCTACTGGATCCTGGTGCTGCTGTGCCCCAGGGTTCAAACAAGGAAAGCCTGGCTCAGTGAGAATCATGGGGCTGCTCTGTCACCCCCCAGGTTAGTAACTATTCATCAACATAACAGAAGCTGGTTTGCTAATGGCCTTGGACATTGGTAACGAGGAACTTGTATGTGTATGCTATGGAAATGCTGAGTGTGGATGATATAAATACTATTGTTAGCCAAGCTATAATCAGAGATACTGAGAGTTTAAAAATAGTATGGCCTTGCTGTGAGGAACTAAGGTAATAGTATGAATTTGTACATTGTATTTATACCCAAGGCATGCTTTTCTTCAGGCAGGTGAGTTTTAATTATAGGATGTTACGCCCTAGGCACAGCTTTCAGAGAAACCTGCGTGGCACCCAAGAAAAAGGGACAGAGTGCTGTGGCTGTGGGGATGCTCAGGAAGGTGTGGGGAGGTCAGAGGTGGCTGTAGGCAGGGAAGGGGCAGTGGGTCTGTGCAAGGCTGATGTCGCTCACAGTATAATGTGATGGGGTTAAATTTAGAACTCCCATGTGACCCAACCCAATGTCAAGTCAGAAATGTGTTGCTGAAAGTGTATAATCGGCTTCAAGTGCCTGCCTTGTAAATCTCAGGAGTGGAAAGTGGCCTGAGGCTAGCAGCCGTCTCTGCTGCATCTTTGCTTGAGTGAACTTTAATTTGACTCTTTATCAAGAAAAGCAGTGAGAGACAGAGAGGGGGAAAGAAGAACACAGAGTGAGTTGCACGAAATAGACTTCATATGGATAAAGGTGATTTTGCTGGTGACTTTGCCAAAGCTTCTGTGTCCTCTCAAAGAAAAGCAAAGTCCCATTACAAAGCGTAACGAGGAGGAAAGGGCAAGAGAAGCTCAGAGAAAGACTCTTGTTATGACTTTGAAAGCTGCTTTTGACTTTCCTGGGTTGAAAGTGTGAACGGTGCTTCCAGAAGTGAAGTGACTTCAAACCGAGCTGTTAAAATCCGTGGGCAGTCAGAAAAGCAGGGCATGCTTTGTGCGGAGCTTTATTTGCTTTAGCTGCTGACAACAAAGAAATGAGCACCTCTGCCCAGTGTCCACGCTGCCACTCTTTGTACCCAGAGGGGTTCAGGGGGGAGGAATCGGGGCTTTAAACACTGTCTGAAATCATGAGCAGCTCCTGGCTAGGGATTTTGTAAATGACATTATAATGTGAAGTCTACATTATGAAAAGAGATTATCAATGTTGTGAAACTCAGCAAACCTCATCATGTCTACCTTGATTAGATGTGAGTATATTGTAATCTGCCTTTCTGGAGACTGGGGACTATTTTAAACCAGCAGTTTTCCACAAGTCCCAGACAATGTAATATAATGAAAACATTTGTGGCAGATCCAAGTTTAACTTTGGGGCAGTTTATAGTCCTGGGAACAACTTATCCTGGGGTGATCTGTTGATTGTTGGGAGAGATACTTAATTCTGTGGGAGCTGAGTATAGACCAGTTTGCAGAGACTGTGGATCAACCAGGATCTGAAAAGAAACTTTTACTCAAGTGAGTCGAGTCACTTTTCAAAGCTATGGTCTAAAAATTTCAGTTTTTGCCATTTTCTTGGGTGAAATATTTTATGTTTAGCAAACTACAAATTTTACACATGTCCATATGTTGACAACAAACATAAACATTTGTATGAGGTAACACTGAAAATCTGTATTCTTCACACATTGAAAGGGTGTCTGAGTCCATTCTATTTTCCCCGAAGGAATATCAAAAGATTTTTGTAACAGGAATTTGGCTATAAAAATAATACTTAGTACTGAGTATTCTAAATATATGGATCTACTAGAAAAACTATTTTCCCTTTTCCCATAAGCTCACATGTGCATGAACACAACAAACCTGGCCTATAAAATCAATCATAGAAATAAACAGAAATTCAAGTAGCTCAGTCTGTTTATCTTGTTAAATAAAACATAACTTGTAATATCCATTCAAAGAATTACAGTCTGCTCAATGCTATAGTCTTCCACTTGGGTTTTTTTTTCTTGTATAGTGTATAATTTTTTCTTCAAAGTCATTAGATTTCTTGAGAAGGCAGAATGTATTGAGGCTTTCTAAAAAGCAGAAATACTTTGGTTGCTTTGTCTGGTGGCTTCATTTGAGACATAGCTTGACCAGTGTTGGGGGAAGTGAAGCCTCCATTCTTCAATATTTCACATTCAAATAAGCTTACACAAAGCTACATCATGGCTTTGTTGCCATTTGGGGCCTCAAAGTTCAAGCCTGAGCACATTGATGACTTCATGCTCTAGAACAGTAAAACTAATTGGCAAAAAAACAATGATAAACTGTGAAACCCAAAAATATCAAGAAGAAAGAAGCACGAGTTATTTTTGAGGCATCTGCTACTGCCTCTTCTGGGAGGAGAAAAATACTTGTGAGCTTCTGAGGTGTTCTGCTAGATGCTGAAGCCTGTCACAAAGTTCTTTGTTCAATAAGATATCTTAACAAATGTAAACTATTTGAAGAAGTGTTTACCAATACATTTAAAAATAGCTTTAGCTGTCTTCTGATCTTAGAGGCCTCCCTTTTCCTGCAACCTTGTCAATTCACAAAAATTTCTCATCTTGAAACTAGGTGAATAGTTACAAAAAGCTCTTTTTCCCCTTTGACATTCACATTGGAGGAGAAAATTATGTTAAATCCCCTTTAGCTTAAAGCTAATTAGAGCTAGTAATGAAGTCTTTGTTCTTGTTCGCTCTTTCTGTCATAGCTCTGATAATTACATAAGGGTAGTGGCATCTGTCTGAGAGATTGGCAGGCTGAGAGGCTCCAGCAGAAAGCTGAGCTTGTTTGGCTCCTGTGCCAGAGTCACCCAGGGCTCTTGTCTTACACACAGGGGTGGTCTAGTGCCCGTGGGAGAACACCAGCATGGTCAGTGCAACAAAATCATGATCTGCCTCTGGATGTTGTAGGGTGAGCCATTTGAATTTTCAGCTTGGAAAAAAGTGATTGGTGATGGAGTGAAAAGAAGCTAAAAGAGTAATATAAAAAGGCAACATATAATGCTTTGGGGCTTTTCACTCATTCAGCTGAAGGTAAAGGAGCCCCTGAGCTCTCAGTGGGAGTAGATCTAGTGAGGTGAATGTGTGTAGACCTTGTGTGTGTGACTGTAACAGACCCACTAGGGTTTGATCTTTTGCGTCTGAGTTCAGTGTTCATGAAGGAAGGTAATGGAACTGAGAACTTCTAGATACTTCTTTTCCTCATTCAATGGGAAGTGAAATGGGAAATGAAACTGCCACTTGCAGCAAGTTATTTTCAAGCTGAAAGCTTTGAAGGTCAGCGCCACTGGAGTGACATTTTAGCCAAGGGGAGCAGAGAAGAGAATCATTCCGTGAGTGAAACAAAGATAGTTGTGACCTTAATGGAGCCATAAAAGCAGAACGATACACTGTGGAAGTGAGTTCCCACATCCAAGGAAGAGTTTCATTTTAAACCTGGAACAAAACAAGCAGTGAGGAAAAAGGTTTGAATGTCCCCTTATTTTTGTCGAATCAAAACCAGTGATTTGCAATCAACTCCTTTGGCTTTTTTAAAAAAATAATTCCTGTTTGGTAACAGTCATTAAAATGCACTCTAACTTCAACTACTCCAAATATATGGACAAAATTATCTAATTGTCTCTTAATTCTGAGAATATTCTATTCTTGTAGAATAATTTTCTTTGCAGAGATATTTCAGAAATTTGCAAAACACCCATTAGAAATATGTAAAATTATGGAGGGATTAACCATCTATTAATGTCTGTTTAATGCAAGATTTTCAGAATATTAAAAAAAATCTACATTTCATTAATTGAATTTTATGCCTCCCACCAGGACACTTGCACAGTTTGTTGATAGTCGGTAGTGGATCCTACCATCTTATCTGATTTTGGCTGCTTCAAGTGTGCTGAAACTTCTCTGGGGAAAGGCATTGAGCAATTCAACATTGAAACAGTGCAACAGGAGCAGCAATGCTCTGACAGCCAGCACCTCCAAATTGAGATTCTTTTAAAGACATTTTAAATCAATCATGAATTAATAGATGTGTTGTGGGAACTGTAGAACACTGCTCAAGTTGAAGGCTCTGGAAATGCAAACACCACGCAGAAGGAATACCATCCCTGGGTGAAACTACCTTATGTGTGAAATGCCTGTGTTTGCTGTTGGTGGAGCTGGTCATAGAACGTGCCATATGAAGTCATGTACATCTTGGCAAGTAGTACCTCATGATGCCTTCATCATCTAAGGGAAAGAACCCATGTCTCTTCTGATAATCAGGACAACTGAGTGTGAAAAATATACTTCCAGTAGTCTGCTTATTCTGGTCTTAATAGTTCTTTGACCTTTTGCTTCTTGTAGGATTAATTAGCAAAACTCACTTCATGCTCCTGACTCCAGTTCATACAAGCTGTTGTTGCTTTTGTGTTTCACTGAGCCACTGGGCAGGTCTTTGTGCTTTGTATGCTGCGGTAAGTTAAAGGCAGCCTCTCTCAGAGCATTTTGAACAGAGGGAGGTAGTTGCACGCTGCTATGTGTTGCTTCTTTGCTGGCTGCTGAGACTAATTGCTTTGTGGGCTATACAAAAGCCTAATTATACATGTTCTGCTCTGGGTGCATCTTTACATTGTCTAGTAGTAAAGCAAGGGCAGCGTGTGAGATTGTTATATGGAGAAAGGAGAAAAATCAATTTTAACCGCTGAAGTGGAGGGCTGGGGAGCTAGAAGGTCATTGAAGATTAGCAATTGTTCTACAGCACTGAACCTGGCATGGAATTCCTGGGAAGACAGCAAACCATGAGCTGTGGAACAAAACCTGTGGGTGTATCAGTGCTCTGGCATATTGTTCAGAGAAAGATCACTTAGAAAACTGGCTGGACTGTGTAGAGCCTGAGTTTCAGAGAGAAAGGGTATTTGTTTTGAACAGCATTTACTAATTACCTGTACAATAAGGAAAGAAGGTGGATTTGAAATAAACACATTTTGATCCTACAATGGAAGCACAACATTTCAATCTTTATACACAAACATCCTCGCTCCTGCAAGGAGTTCTATGACAATCTAGCTCAGAATGGTTTGTTTGTAGATGTCCTTCAATCTTTATACACAAGCATCCTCGCTCCTGTAAGCAGTTCTATGACAATCTAGCTGAGAATGGTTTGTTTGTAAATGTCCTGCTGGAATTGATGCCAATTGTGTGAGCCTGTGAATGGGATTTTTCAGAAAATGTAAGAAGTGATGTCCCTCTCATTGAATTTATGTGTTCAAGGCTCCTCCCTGCATTGTTTTTTACTTACTTTCCCCTTTGCAAGGAAATGCTGGTCAGCAAGCTTTCTCATATCACGTCTGCTTTAGGACACTGGCAGGAGTGAGAAAACCAATTGCTTGTGGTTCACACATGTAACCTTGCACAAGAAAGGCTCTTGAGGGAAAGTCAAAGAACTTAAAGGGAAATTATGTACCAGCTCTGCTTTGGAAGCATTAGGCAGCTTTCTTCTTCCTTATCAAAGAGTGATAATCAACTTTCTTCTCTGTGACAGAAGTAGCTGTAAAATAGTTCTCTCTCCCACCCTGCCTTTTTTCTTCTGTGTTTCTTTAAAGCTTGTCTTCCTTGTACTTATACACCTGCTCCACTATGTGATTTGATGGAGACTCTTTCATGAAATAACCATTAAAAAAATCTGTAAAGCTTTGTTGTCACCCATAAAACTGCACTTGCTTATTGTTTTAATATTTAGCTAAAATTCTCTGTGTGTTTTGAAAAAGTTCACACAAATTAGATATAGGATCAGAAAGCTAGATCAGACATGTATAAATTCCTTGGGACTGAGAACCAGCCTATAAATTTTTCTAAATAGAGTATGTTTTTCTTAAAGATACTGCCTGTGTCTTGTTCAGAAAACCAAATGTATCACTTACTTGATTTTGAAAAGTAGAATGTATTGAGAAGTGTCTCAGATCTCTTTTGAGAGCTGTTCAGGTGTCTAATTCACACTGAATTCTTGAGTTGAGAGGTTGATGCTGTGGGACAAATCCCTCCCTTTCTGTTTTGTGCCTGGTAGGTTTAGTTGGGGAGAACAGGTACAAACTCTGTACTTGCCTTTGGAGCTCAGAGGTGTGTATGTGTTTTAAACAGTTATTTTCATGTTACTTTTGGCTTTCAAACAAACCTTTTTTTTGGAAGTGAACTCATGCAATGGGGTATATTGTGTGAGTCCCTCTGCTTGACTTCTCATACAAGAAAGGGTGTAAGGTCTATTTTGTGCATAACATAGGAACTAAAATTAAGACATATCTTGGTGGCTGATTTTAATTAAAGACCAAAAGGAATTTATTCTTTTCCAATGGAAACGTATTCTGCTCTCAGGAAGCAACTGCATCAAGCTAATTACACCATGAGAATGAAAATGTCTCATCTCAAGCTTGTGCTTCACTACTTGGTATCAAATGCTTATGCCAAAAGTGTGGAGTCACAGGCACAAAATAATCTATATGAATTATGAATCTCTACTGTTTTATCTTTTTTAGTAGTAAGAAAACCACTTGACACAATTACTATTGCAACCAAGTAAAAAACAAGTATGTTATTCATTGATATATGATGGGAGTTAGCTTCTTCTTGGTATGGGTCAAATGTCAAATTATCATCCTGAATATTAACTCAGTTAACAGTCTGTAACACTTCCCTACCCCTTTCATCACCACCAGTGCTATCTCTGATGACCAGAATGTCAAAATAGATTCATTAAAACACAATGCCTTGTGTGTAAGTAGATTTAAAATAAATGAGGCAGATGTATTAACTGTCCTTTTTCCCTGCCCTTTAAGGTCATGTGAAGGAGATAATCAAAGATAAGCAAACAACTTAGCCCTTAGCAAGGAAGAACACAGCAAAACTCAGCTTTTAGTTTTCCACAATCCTGTTGTCTCTCAGGGAGAAGCACAAGAGGATCCCTTCTGCACTCCTCCATGGGGACGTGTGTTTATTTTGCTTTTGTGACCTTTTTAGTTTTCCTTTCCACTGCATCTTTCCCTGCAAGGAGAAGGCATTTTGCTGAAGTACTTGAAAAAAAGCCTTTACATTAAATTTGGCGTTTCTCTTAAAAAGAGTAATTTTTTGGGGTTGGCATCATGGCTTTCAAAGCAATCAGTAAACTTGCACCTGTTGGAAAAAGAAAACCATTAGCCTCTTTATCTGTTTTTGTTTAAATAGTGACCACAGGGGTTTACAATTTTCCTGTACAAAAATGTATTTTTGCAGAAGTATGATTTGTACACCTCCAGTGTACTGGAGGCCATCCTTACTCATTTCTGTTGTTCAGCAGTACTATCTCATAGAGCTTCCTATTCCTTTTGGTATCTCCCCAGAATTTTGGCCATGGACAAGTTAAATTTTGCAGTTATTTACATCAATGTGTCTGTATACTCTTTTATCTTAGTGTAATAGTAGAGAAGAGAGATCATCTGGGTCTCACACTGCTAACTAGAGATAAAAATTAGTTACATCACTGGTCTGACATATAAGAGAATAAAACAGTGGCCTTAAAATTAGTTAGTGACTTTCTGGAAGAGGTGGGCAGGGGTAGCAGTTTTACATCAGTTCTGTGTTGTGGACTTTTCCCAAACCACCACAGGGCTGCAGCTGACAACAGCTGGTTCCAGCTTTAGTCCCCAGAGATTCATCAGTTGATCTGTCTTTTCATTGCCACCTTTGCCAGGGGAAAAGATGTCTGTGGGATAGTTTCAGTCACATTACTGCACTTTTACACCTTATCAGCCCTCTTCCAGTCGAGTCATCAAAGGGTAAGCAGATCAAATCCTGCTATGGAAATGATTTTTCTGCAGCCTTTCTTTGAGTGGTGACAGGGGCAAGATGGGTGTCCTAAGTAGAGATGGTGTGGTCTCTGTCTACATATCAGTCAGCTTCACTTCTTATGTTTTCCCAAACCAAGTGTGTTTTTTGTTCACCAAACACTTCATATTAATGGTTTTATTGTTGACAGTGTTTTGTCTATGCCTTTATCTGCTGTCACTCCAGGTAGCTTTGTTTGCTCTGGCACATTAACTGGCTTGGATTTTTGTGCAATGGTTCTTCATCTGCTTTGACACGTTTGTGTCACTTTTTTCAATTTTTGCCAAGACCAGACTGTGAGAATCACTGTATTTGTTCTGGAGTTGCCTCTGTGAGGCCTTTTTAATAAGTTTTTCTTTTCACATCCTCAGTGGAAGGATTTAATCAGTCTGAGGGTCTGTCTGTCCACCAAATAGAGACAAAGGACAGCAACTACCCAAGGAGGGATGCAGGCAGATTGTGGTACAGGATGATAACCCTTGGACAATACTGTGCTGGGTTTTCTCATGATCCTCTGGGAAGGGTATTCTCTGTTTCTTGCAGGTTTGTAGCAATAGCCATCAGTATCATCCCTGTAAGGTCCTGGGAATTAATGGTTGTAGCCTGACTTGATGAAGCTGGACATTCACTTTACCTTCTTAATTTCTTCCAGCAGCTGTCGTATCCTGCAGTACTCAATCTTTAGCTCTGGGAATAATCAAGCTAATGATCCTGCTGTTTGCTTTGGGCTTCTGCAGCACATTGAAAGGTTTTGTCCCACTAGCAACACTAATGTTGCTGCTCTGCCTGCAAGAAGGTATCTGTCTACTTCCTTAGATGCTTTGCTTCTTGGAAAGGAAGAGGCGCAATGATGTGAGACTTTCTCAGCCCCATGCAGCCCTGCTGTGCTCCATGTTCATGCCTCCCTTGCCTACTTCCTTCATTCTTTTGTCTGGAGCTGCTTGAGATTGCTTCATGTCCATCTTCCTCTGTTGCTTTCCCTCTGGGAGGGCACTGAAAGAATAATGGAGAAATAAAAAGCAAAACTGAGAGCAGAGGCTGAGGGAAAATGAGAAGGGAGAGATGTTGCAGGACACAATATGAACTGAATCTTAAAGTTTATTTTTGGTTTAAATAATTTAACCCTGTGATGTTTACCACAGCTCTAATCTCATTCTTCAGTGATTTTGACAAAGGATGTGAGTTGGTGTTTGAGGCGTATTTTTCTCTTTTGTTCTAAGTTACTATTTGGAGAGTTCTAATGAGCCGTGATTGTGCTTTGGGCTAATAGCTATCCAAGTGATTCAAAATTGTGGGGAACAATTATTTGAGTACATTATTGCTTTATCTTCATTACTGCCAAAATCTGAAGGGTACTATTACTGTAAGCTGGCTATAGTAAGTTGAGTCTGATTTTCTTTTAATTAGTGAAATGTAACCTCCTGAAATACCAGTTAATGCCAATTATAAAAGCATTGTGAGATATGTCTGATGTAGTACTGGTGGAATTCCTCTCTGTCTGAATGAAGGGAGGAAAAAAAGTAAGTTTGTTCTCGATGGTTTTGTCTTCCTTACACACTTCTTAATTTAGTAAGTGTCCAAACTGATTCAGACGCCATGGCTGCTAATGAAGATTGCTCTGGGAGTGCTGTTCTCTAACCCTCAATAATCTTTCAAATTCTAAAGTCTGTGAGGCTTAGGAGTCTGAGTACTCTGTTAAGCAGAGTTGTAGGTGGTGGAGTTTCTATGTCAGGCCTGATGACAACACCCTTCCAAGCCCCAGAAAGTGACAAAGACAGAAATTGATACAGAGGTTGGCTTTTGATGCTCCAAGAACACTCCTTGGGTTGTCTCTGAGTGGACTTGACACAGCTGTTGAGATTTTTTTCAGTATTGGACATGACATTTGTGGTTGATGACCTCTTCAGTCAGTAAACAGGAAGGGAGATACAGGACATTTGGAGCTAAATGCAGTAACTCCAACAGCTTAAAAAACAAAGATGCTTGATTGAACCTAGCAGGGTGATACTAATGCTTTAGAAACAGCAGGCCTTGTAACACATCGCAGCAGCTTAGGTAATAATCAGTGAAAACAGGTAAAACATACATAAATAAACAAACTAGCATGCCATTGTTGTTATTTTTATATGCAATTTGAAAGGCAAATTATATTTCTCTAGTAATTTCCTCTATTCTCTGCAGCTTTCATTCTTGGCTGTCTGTAACTGGTTCATTAAGAGCTAATATTAAATTCACTAGTGTATACAAGGAATGGGCCCCCGAGCCACTGATTAAAAAGCAAGGTAGAGAAGGCCAAAGCATTTAATTGGAAGCATGAGAGACGTTAATCCTTTTGTTTTTCTTCAGTCAAATGAAAGAGGGAGAAGGGCTGTGCTTTCTCACAGTAAAAAGTTTGTGAAGAAATCCATCAGTTCTTTCTGCCTTGGCCACAGTGAATACCAACCAGTACCAGTGAAGGTCAATTGAATCTTGGGCTGCATTAAGAGAAGTGTGTCCAGCAGATCAAGGGAGGTGACTTTGCCCCTCTACCTGGCTCTGGTGAGTCCCCCACTGGAGTTACTGTGTCCAGTTTTGGTGCCCTTAATGTAAGAATGACATTCAGCTGTTGG